>OV121038.1:18408242-19009616 GCA_921293045.1 Aplocera efformata | reverse complement strand
ACCTAACCTAACCTAACCTAACCTAACCTAACCTAACCTAACCTAACCTAACCTAACCTAACCTAACCTAACCTAACCTAACCTAACCTAACCTAACCTAACCTAACCTAACCTAACCTAACCTAACCTAACCTAACCTAACCTAACCTAACCTAACCTAACCTAACCTAACCTAACCTAACCTAACCTAACCTAACCTAACCTAACCTAACCTAACCTAACCTAACCTAACCTAACCTAACCTAACCTAACCTAACCTAACCTAACCTAACCTAACCTAACCTAACCTAACCTAACCTAACCTAACCTAACCTAACCTAACCTAACCTAACCTAACCTAACCTAACCTAACCTAACCTAACCTAACCTAACCTAACCTAACCTAACCTAACCTAACCTAACCTAACCTAACCTAACCTAACCTAACCTAACCTAACCTAACCTAACCTAACCTAACCTAACCTAACCTAACCTAACCTAACCTAACCTAACCTAACCTAACCTAACCTAACCTAACCTAACCTAACCTAACCTAACCTAACCTAACCTAACCTAACCTAACCTAACCTAACCTAACCTAACCTAACCTAACCTAACCTAACCTAACCTAACCTAACCTAACCTAACCTAACCTAACCTAACCTAACCTAACCTAACCTAACCTAACCTAACCTAACCTAACCTAACCTAACCTAACCTAACCTAACCTAACCTAACCTAACCTAATCTAACCTAACCTAACCTAACCTAACCTAACCTAACCTAACCTAACCTAACCTAACCTAACCTAACCTAACCTAACCTAACCTAACCTAACCTAACCTAACCTAACCTAACCTAACCTAACCTAACCTAACCTAACCTAACCTAACCTAACCTAACCTAACCTAACCTAACCTAACCTAACCTAACCTAACCTAACCTAACCTAACCTAACCTAACCTAACCTAACCTAACCTAACCTAACCTAACCTAACCTAACCTAACCTAACCTAACCTAACCTAACCTAACCTAACCTAACCTAACCTAACCTAACCTAACCTAACCTAACCTAACCTAACCTAACCTAACCTAACCTAACCTAACCTAACCTAACCTAACCTAACCTAACCTAACCTAACCTAACCTAACCTAACCTAACCTAACCTAACCTAACCTAACCTAACCTAACCTAACCTAACCTAACCTAACCTAACCTAACCTAACCTAACCTAACCTAACCTAACCTAACCTAACCTAACCTAACCTAACCTAACCTAACCTAACCTAACCTAACCTAACCTAACCTAACCTAACCTAACCTAACCTAACCTAACCTAACCTAACCTAACCTAACCTAACCTAACCTAACCTAACCTAACCTAACCTAACCTAACCTAACCTAACCTAACCTAACCTAACCTAACCTAACCTAACCTAACCTAACCTAACCTAACCTAACCTAACCTAACCTAACCTAACCTAACCTAACCTAACCTAACCTAACCTAACCTAACCTAACCTAACCTAACCTAACCTAACCTAACCTAACCTAACCTAACCTAACCTAACCTAACCTAACCTAACCTAACCTAACCTAACCTAACCTAACCTAACCTAACCTAACCTAACCTAACCTAACCTAACCTAACCTAACCTAACCTAACCTAACCTAACCTAACCTAACCTAACCTAACCTAACCTAACCTAACCTAACCTAACCTAACCTAACCTAACCTAACCTAACCTAACCTAACCTAACCTAACCTAACCTAACCTAACCTAACCTAACCTAACCTAACCTAACCTAACCTAACCTAACCTAACCTAACCTAACCTAACCTAACCTAACCTAACCTAACCTAACCTAACCTAACCTAACCTAACCTAACCTAACCTAACCTAACCTAACCTAACCTAACCTAACCTAACCTAACCTAACCTAACCTAACCTAACCTAACCTAACCTAACCTAACCTAACCTAACCTAACCTAACCTAACCTAACCTAACCTAACCTAACCTAACCTAACCTAACCTAACCTAACCTAACCTAACCTAACCTAACCTAACCTAACCTAACCTAACCTAACCTAACCTAACCTAACCTAACCTAACCTAACCTAACCTAACCTAACCTAACCTAACCTAACCTAACCTAACCTAACCTAACCTAACCTAACCTAACCTAACCTAACCTAACCTAACCTAACCTAACCTAACCTAACCTAACCTAACCTAACCTAACCTAACCTAACCTAACCTAACCTAACCTAACCTAACCTAACCTAACCTAACCTAACCTAACCTAACCTAACCTAACCTAACCTAACCTAACCTAACCTAACCTAACCTAACCTAACCTAACCTAACCTAACCTAACCTAACCTAACCTAACCTAACCTAACCTAACCTAACCTAACCTAACCTAACCTAACCTAACCTAACCTAACCTAACCTAACCTAACCTAACCTAACCTAACCTAACCTAACCTAACCTAACCTAACCTAACCTAACCTAACCTAACCTAACCTAACCTAACCTAACCTAACCTAACCTAACCTAACCTAACCTAACCTAACCTAACCTAACCTAACCTAACCTAACCTAACCTAACCTAACCTAACCTAACCTAACCTAACCTAACCTAACCTAACCTAACCTAACCTAACCTAACCTAACCTAACCTAACCTAACCTAACCTAACCTAACCTAACCTAACCTAACCTAACCTAACCTAACCTAACCTAACCTAACCTAACCTAACCTAACCTAACCTAACCTAACCTAACCTAACCTAACCTAACCTAACCTAACCTAACCTAACCTAACCTAACCTAACCTAACCTAACCTAACCTAACCTAACCTAACCTAACCTAACCTAACCTAACCTAACCTAACCTAACCTAACCTAACCTAACCTAACCTAACCTAACCTAACCTAACCTAACCTAACCTAACCTAACCTAACCTAACCTAACCTAACCTAACCTAACCTAACCTAACCTAACCTAACCTAACCTAACCTAACCTAACCTAACCTAACCTAACCTAACCTAACCTAACCTAACCTAACCTAACCTAACCTAACCTAACCTAACCTAACCTAACCTAACCTAACCTAACCTAACCTAACCTAACCTAACCTAACCTAACCTAACCTAACCTAACCTAACCTAACCTAACCTAACCTAACCTAACCTAACCTAACCTAACCTAACCTAACCTAACCTAACCTAACCTAACCTAACCTAACCTAACCTAACCTAACCTAACCTAACCTAACCTAACCTAACCTAACCTAACCTAACCTAACCTAACCTAACCTAACCTAACCTAACCTAACCTAACCTAACCTAACCTAACCTAACCTAACCTAACCTAACCTAACCTAACCTAACCTAACCTAACCTAACCTAACCTAACCTAACCTAACCTAACCTAACCTAACCTAACCTAACCTAACCTAACCTAACCTAACCTAACCTAACCTAACCTAACCTAACCTAACCTAACCTAACCTAACCTAACCTAACCTAACCTAACCTAACCTAACCTAACCCAGACCCACTCCAACCTCCAAAGGAGTCGCCACGCCATAGTTTCGCTCCGCACTTTAAATTTATAAATAGTGGTTTTTTCCGTGAATTATTTAACGTGCCATACATCGGAAGAACCGGCTCGAGGAGCCCGACACGACCGTGCTAGTGTCGTACCTTAACCAACCCAGGAAAAAGTGCTAGGAGTGTTTTTGTGCAAAATTGTGAAATTCGGAAACTTCGACTCGAGATATCTCGAGAACGGCAGCGACGACCCACTTGTTTTAAAGTGGCCTTCTGGTCTACGTGAGGACCCCTACACGCTGACACCTTTTGCCAATTTCTCCGACGTACAGTCGTTGAGAAAAAGGCAAAAAAACAAGTACCACGTGGCCACGAGGTCACCGAAGGAGAGGAGCGCGGCGCCATCTCGACAGCGCATCAGAAGAACCCCAACGCGAGGACCCCGGAGGCAGTTTGCGGTTCTAAGATAAGTTAAGTTTTGACTGAGAAACAAGGTTTTTAAAATTTGTGCAGTTGCAATTGACTTTCAAAAAATCATATCTCCATAATTAGAGCGACAACCCCCCATTTTTATTTGCCCATTTTGTAGTCCCCTGTTAGTAGTATAATATATAAAAAATTCAACCCCTGTTAATGCACAAAATTTTCGAGTAAATTAAAATTTTGAATGTAGGTCAAGTGCAAATGTACTAAAAACCCTTGTTTCTCGGAAACCAAGCCAGATAGGCCAATTTTGAGCAAAGTTTGAGTACTAGATATATATCTAGTACTCAAGCCGAGCCCCCTTTCGACTAGTTATATTACCCCCCCAAAATTTTTCAACCCCCCCAAAATTATTTTTATTCGTATTGTTTAAATTGTTATTTTAATTGATAGGACACCTTTGAGCACCGCTCAAATACACTCAAGTTGACTGGTTAAAAATATACCCCCCCCCTTCCCAGAATTTTCGGCCATTTCCCCCTCAAAAATTATCTACAACCTCAGCTATTGGTATAGTAAATATTCTGAAATTGTCAAAAAATAGTCTGCAATCTGCTCAGTTTGTAGGAATTTTTCCCCATCCCCTACCACACACCCAAGACCTACAATTAATTTTCAAAAATTTTACCCCCTTAATTCCCTTAAACCGTTAATATCTCTGGAACGGTTAGAGATAGCTCAATTCTGAGCAAAGTTGAGTACCTAACCTACGGTTAGATACTCAGGTTGAATTCCCTTTCAATTAGTATAGCCCCCCCCCCCTCTCCCAAATTCCCCTTCCCCCCTATTTTATTTTGTATGAAAATTCCTACAACCTCGAAAATTGCACTTTAAAAAATTTTTTTAAATTGTTTATTGTTAACTAGATTATAAGGTTCCGGAAAATATTTTTCACCCCCCCACTTTATAAAAATTACCCCTTGTAAAATTATTTGAAAAATTAAAATTGTGTATTTCCTAGACTAGCGCTCCGATTTGGACGGGGATTTTATACAGACAAGGCTATTTAATAGCTCTACATTATTTTATAGACTGTGACTCTAGGTAGAGTCAGTATAAATTAGGACCATTGGCACTTATTATATTAAGTATATAGCTGGTTGTGTTTTGTTTTCTTGTTTTCATTGCTTGTTCTCCTATACGCTACGCCTATACGCCGGTTGCTATAGATCAAGTAGAGTACTTACCGCAGAAGCTCTCCCAAACCGCGCTGACCACTGCACCCTCCATCTGGAACGCGAAGGCAGCCAAGGGAACTCCATCTGAAACAGAAAGGAAAACACAATTAGATTAAAATAAGTAATAAGAGCAAACCTGACTGGTATTATTTTATAAAAATAAATAGTGTAGTAAATTATTATACAACTTATACAAACTTTTGACCACATAACATACACACATTTTTGTAATTTCTATTGTTGACGTATTTATATAAATCAAGTACTTGACTCGAGACGCCCTCTGAGGATCCTAGACTATGTTTGGCATACGCACACCGGCTAAGAAAATGAATGTTACCGTTGACCTGGAGTCCCAAAAATCACCAACAACGACCCAGACCCAGAAGGCAGGACCATCTCGGGGAATAACCCCGGAGCCAACGCAAACTTCAAAGGTGAGACGTAGCATAGGGGAATGGGAATCCAGCAAATCGGAACCAAAGACGAAAACCGCAACACCTCCAAAGAAAGCACCTGCAGCACCCGTGGTGGAACCTAAACAAAAAACGATCGAAAACAAAGTGTCGATCCGAACAACGCAAACGGACAGCACGGAAGATCACGGGAAATACGCTAACAGGGTAGCAGAGGCAAGAGCGTGCCTGGCAAAGGCCAAACTTAGTTTGGGAAGTGCCAGAAATCTCAAAACAGAGATAAAGAACGAGGTCATACAATCAATTGACAGATTGTATCAACTCGTAAAAGAAGAAAACAGTGCAAAAGCTACTGGGAAGAATAGCGTACCCACAGAACCAACGCGAGAAAAAGAACTTGAGAAGGAAACAGCAAAGGAAGAGATAGAACTGATCAAGAGGATGGAAGAACACGCCCTACTGATCCGGAAAAGCAATGAAAACATGGAAAAATTAAAGGAAACTCTCGAAAAACACCAGGAGACACAGGAAAAGTTGAGCTACGCGAGTGTGGCAGCTTCGTCCGCCAGGAGACCAAACCCGGGGCACGCGGCGCTGCACTCCGTAGTAATAACAGCGAAAGATGAAACTGAAACTGGAGAAGAAGTGTTAAATAGGATCAGGAAGGCTGTTAACGCTAAGGAAGGAGGAGTGGTGGTGGAAAAAATAAGGAAGGCAAAGGACAGGAAAGTCATAGTAGGGTGTAAAACCGAGGCAGAAAGGCAGATTATCAAAGAAAGGCTGAAGAAAGCCGAAGACCACCTCAATATTCAAGAGGTTAAAAATAAGGACCCCCTAGTGATCTTCCGAGACGTCTTTCTGTATAATACGGACGAAGACGTCCTAAGCGCATTACGGAATCAAAACAAAAGCGTCCTGAAAGACTTAGCAGGCCAAGATCTAAAGATAGAAATTGCATACAAAAAGCGGACTAGAAACCCTCACACAAACCACATAATACTGAGGGTGTCCCCTAAGGTGTGGCAGAGGTTAACCGAAGCAGGATCGGTGCAGATAGACCTCCAGAGGGTGCGGGTACTGGACCAATCACCATTGGTCCAGTGCTCGCTCTGTCTGGGGTACGGGCATGGGAGACGGTTCTGCAAGGAAAAAACTGAAAAGTGCAGCCACTGCGGGGGACCCCATCTTAAATCGGAATGTGCCGACGCGCTAGCCGGTGTCAGTCCGTCTTGTTGCAACTGTATGCAAGCTAAAATGGAAAGAACGGAACATAGCGCCTTCAGCCAGGATTGCCCAATCCGAAGGAAGTGGGAAGTCCTGGCACGGGCAACGGTGGCATATTGCTGAGGTGGCACCGGGTGAACAATCCTCCTCGACCAGCGTGAAGACATACCTCGTCGCTCAAGCAAACTTACAGCGAAAACAGCTAGCAACCCATGAGCTGCTGCTTGAAGCCAAGGAGAGAGGAATAGCCTTCGCGCTGATCCAGGAGCCGTATGTGGGAGCTCAGGGTAGAATGAGGGACTATCGGGGAGCTAAAATCTTCCAATGCACTAGCCAAGGGGCCGGAGTGGTCAAATCAGCAATAGCCGTGTTTGACCAAGAGGTCAGCGTAACCCTCTGCCCAGACCTTACCACAAATAACATCACAGTGGTGAAAATCAAATCTAGTGCATGGGAGATGGCAGCAGTGTCATTCTACTTTGAGCCAGACCTACACAACCTAGACGCCTACCTGGAGCAACTGAGGAATATAACACAGAGAATAGGAACCGGGAAAATAATCATAGGAGGTGACGCCAATGCTAAGAACACATGGTGGGGTAGCAGGAAAGTGGATCAAAAAGGCGAAGACTTGGCAGGGACACTGGAAGAATTGAGCTTACAGGTACTCAACGATGGCGACACTCCAACCTTTGACACGGTAAGGGGAGGGAAAACCTACTCGAGCTTCGTAGACGTAACTGCTTGCTCAGCGGAGATGATGAACCTGGTGGAGGACTGGAGGGTTGAAGAGGGATTGACAAGCTCCGATCATAACACCATCATGTTCAATGTAAGACTAACTAAAGCAAAAGGCACACACATTAATAGGACAACTAGAATCTACAATAGCAAAAAAGCAAATTGGTCCCAGTTTCATGCTAAACTGGCCAATTTGCTAATAGAACAAAAAATAACATTAGAAGAAATTAATAAAATAGATAACAAAATAGAACTAGAAGAAATAGTAAAACAGTACACAAACACAATTATAGATGCAGCAAATAGTGAAATACCTAAAAAGAAGTCAAATGAAGTACTTACATTGCCATGGTGGTCGGAAGAGCTTACCAAGCTCAAAGGAGAGGTCGCCACCAGGAGACGTCGAATCCGCTGCGCAGCGCCAGTCCGGAGGCAGAAAGTCATCGATGAGTACCTGAAAGCAAAAGAAAAATATGAAATACAAGAAGAAGCGGCGCAAATACAAAGCTGGAAGGAGTTCTGTGGGAAGCAAGACAAGGAGGGGTTATGGGAAAGCATATATAGGGTGATCAACAGAACAACTAAGAGACAGGAGGACCTTCTACTAATGAAAGATGGATTAGTGTTAGATAACAAAGAATCCGCAAGTCTACTGGCAGAAACATTCTACCCGACAGATGACACGGAGGAGGACAACGCTGACCACCGGAAGACCAGATCACTGGCTGTTAAAGTAAACGAAGCGGATCATAATGAGGATTATGATCCGCCGTTTACCCGAGAAGAGCTCAATGTCGCGGTGAGCAGCTTCAGTCCCAAAAAAGCCCCGGGTTCGGATGGTTTGACCTCTGACATCTGTGCCCACGCAATAGCTCACGATCTCCAGATTTACCTATCACTGGCAAACAAGTGTATGCAGCTAAGCCATTTCCCGGTTATCTGGAAAGATGCTACAGTAGTCGTATTAAGAAAACCGGGAAAGGACACATACACCAGCCCAAAATCATACAGGCCAATAGGCCTTTTGCCAGTGATGGGTAAAATTCTGGAAAAAATGATAGTGGGAAGGTTAAAGTGGCATCTTGTACCACGACTCAGCACACGCCAGTATGGCTTTATGCCACAAAGAAGCACAGAAGATGCCCTCTATGTCCTTGTACAACATATACGCGAAAAGCTGGAACAGAAAAAACTGATAACAATGATATCCCTGGACATAGAGGGTGCATTCGATAGTGCGTGGTGGCCGGCAATCCAAGTACGTCTGGCCGAAGAGCGATGCCCCATTAACGTAAGAAGGATAATGGACAGCTATCTGTCAAATAGAAAGGTCAGGGTCCGCTATGCTGGAGAACAAATAACAAGGCAAACGACTAAAGGGTGCGTTCAAGGGTCCATAGGAGGCCCAATACTATGGAACCTCCTATTAGACCCATTGTTAAAAGGCCTTGAGAATATGGGTGAATACTGCCAGGCGTTTGCAGACGATGTGGTGCTGGTGTTTAGTGGAGACACAGCTCTAGAAGTGCAAGGCCGAGCTAATGCCGCCCTCGCCTATGTTCAACAGTGGGGTGTCAAAAATAAACTAAAATTTGCACCGCAAAAAACCAAGGCTATGGTCATTACCAGGAAGCTAAAATATGACACCCCACTGTTGAAGATGGGCCGGGTCGACATCAATATTGTTAGGGAGATAAAGATCCTGGGGCTCACGATGGATGATAAGCTGACTTTCAACAGTCATGTGGTGGAAGTATGTAGAAAAGCCACGAATATCTACAAACAGCTATCGCGAGCAGCCAGGACCAGTTGGGGTCTGCACCCGGAAGTGATTCGCACGATATACGTGGCGACTGTCGAGCCGGTGATACTATACGCCGCCAGCGTCTGGGCCGAGGCAACTAAAAAACTTGGCATCCAGAAGCAATTAAATGTGGTACAGAGGGGTTTCGCGCAGAAACTGACCAAATCCTATCGCACGGTTTCTCTAAACTCGGCGCTATTGCTGGCTGGGATACTGCCCCTTGACCTGAGAGCTCAAGAAGCAGCGGCCCTTTATGAGGCAAGAAGATCGGTCCCTCAGTCAGCAATAAGAGACCGAGACGTGGAAAGGAGAGTCGCCTTTGCGGACATATCTCATCCTGCAAAAAATATGAGCCTGGAGTTCATAAGCTTGATAGACGAGGAACAAGTGGAAACCCACAACACACAAGCAGTTCGTATATACACCGACGGCAGCAAGATTGAGGGTAAGGTTGGAGCTGCACTGTCACTGTGGGACGGAGTAGCCGAGACCAAAGCCCTCAAGCTTAAGCTGGCGTCATTTTGCACCGTGTATCAAGCAGAACTCCTGGCCATATGCCAAGCAACAAAGGAGATACTGAAACGCTCTGAGGCTACTTACGGCATATATAGCGACTCAAAATCAGCATTGGAGACGATAACCAATCACGGTTCAACTCATCCCCTGGCAGTGGAAGCGCGAAACAACCTCGGTACAATAAGGCTCCAAAACAAAACAGTAACTCTGTTTTGGATTAAAGCACACGCGGGACTCGAAGGAAACGAGAGGGCCGACCAACTGGCCAAAGATGCGGCGCTAAAAAGTAAGCGCAGGCCGGACTACGAGGAGTGCCCGGTATCATTTCTCAAAAGACAGATTCGTGCCGAATCTGTCGAGAAATGGAACCGGAGATACGAAACAGGAGATACGGCTAAAGTTACAAAAATTTTCTTCCCCAGTGTGACGACAGCCTACAAAACGCTTAAGAAAATGGAGCTAAACGGAGTACTAACCCAGGTGATGACGGGGCACGGCGGGTTCTCCGAATACTTGAATCGCTTCAAGTGTAAGGAGGACCCCTCGTGCCTCTGTGAGCCTGGAGTGGCCGAGTCAATAGTACACGCCCTGTTCGAATGTCCCATATATGCTCGAAAAAGGTACGAAGTAGAACACAAACTTAACACAGACTTGACAATTAAAAATGTAAATAATATAATAAGAAATGATGAAGCCAGACCTTTGTTTATAAATTATTGCATAGAAGTAGCTAAGAAGTTAATAAACAAGAATAAGATAGATAGATAAGTATGTTGAACAATATATTTGAATATATATGTAGTATCAGCATAAACATAGAATAGAAATAAGAGATATTGTATACTGTAATAACATGATAAATATAAGGTAAATAGTTAGATGTAATAAGATATGTAAACGTAGTGATTTAAGGATGTAATTGTAATTGTAAGGATGTAATTGTAAACGTAGCCATATAACCCACCCACATGTCAGTAGAATTAAGAATAATATAAGCACAAAAACAAAACCAAAAAAGCTAAAAAATGACTCTGTCCCATTCAGAGGGCCTGAAAAAAAAAAAAAAAAAAAAAAAAAAAAAAAAAAAAAAAAAAAAAAAAAAAAAAAAAAAAAAAAAAACCTAACCTAACCTAACCTAACCTAACCTAACCTAACCTAACCTAACCTAACCTAACCTAACCTAACCTAACCTAACCTAACCTAACCTAACCTAACCTAACCTAACCTAACCTAACCTAACCTAACCTAACCTAACCTAACCTAACCTAACCTAACCTAACCTAACCTAACCTAACCTAACCTAACCTAACCTAACCTAACCTAACCTAACCTAACCTAACCTAACCTAACCTAACCTAACCTAACCTAACCTAACCTAACCTAACCTAACCTAACCTAACCTAACCTAACCTAACCTAACCTAACCTAACCTAACCTAACCTAACCTAACCTAACCTAACCTAACCTAACCTAACCACTGGAAGGAACAATAGAAAAGTACATAGATATAATAGTAAAATCATGCAATAGTAGTATGCCAAAATTAAAGTCAAGCAGTAAACTTACCATACCGTGGTGGTCAGATGAACTCGAAAGGCTGAAGAAGGAGGTCAGGACCAAGAAGCACCGCATCAGCTGCGCAGCGCCAATCCGGAGGGAGCACGTCGTCACCGAGTACCTGGAAGCAAAAGAAAGGTATGAGAGTGAAGCCAAAAAATCACAAACGGAAGGTTGGAAGGAGTTTTGTGGGAGACAGGACAGGGAGGGGGTATGGGAGGGGATTTACAGGGTGATTGCAAGGACTACCAAGAGACCTGAAGACATTCCGCTAACATTTGACGGTAGGACCTTGACGCCACCAGAATCGGCAAAACTATTAGCTGAAACATTTTACCCGGAGGACTCAGAGATCTATGACAATGCAGACCACCGACGGACCAGGATTATAGCCGAGCAAGCAAACGACTGGGTTCATGATGAGCAACATGACCCAGCGTTTACAGCAGAGGAGCTGAGAGCCGCGGTGGAAAGCTTTCATCCGAGGAAAGCCCCGGGTGAGGATGGACTTACAGCAGACATATGCGGCCACGCCGTAAATCACAGTCCGGACCTGTACCTTGCCCTTGCCAACAAATGCCTGGTTCTCCAGCACTTCCCCAACATCTGGAAGGTGGCCACGGTAGTGGTACTGCGAAAACCAGGCAAAGGCGACTACACAAACCCGAAGTCGTATAGACCAATAGGGCTACTACCAATCTTGGGCAAGGTACTGGAAAAGATGATCGTAGGCCGCATAAAATGGCACATACTCCCCAATCTTAGTACCCGCCAGTACGGCTTCATGCCACAGAGGAGCACCGAGGACGCCCTCTATGACCTGATCCAAAACATCAAAGACAAACTAAACCGGAAAAAACTTATCGTCATGGTATCGTTGGACATAGAGGGCGCCTTCGACAGCGCATGGTGGCCAGCCATCAAAGTTCGTCTGGCGGAGGAACGCTGCCCTGTCAACATTCGGCGTATCGTGGCCAGCTATCTCCGGGATAGGCGGGTTAAGGTGAGGTATGCTGGACACGAATACAGCAAGCAAACAAACAAAGGGTGTGTACAAGGGTCGATTGGCGGTCCAATACTGTGGAACGTGCTCCTGGACCCCCTCCTCAAAGACCTGGACAATCGGGGTGACTATGCCCAAGCTTTTGCGGACGACATAGTATTATTGTTCGATGGTGACACAGCACTGGAGATAGAGAGACAAGCCAATGCCGCCCTCGCCTATGTTCGGGAGTGGGGGGTCAAAAATAAGCTGAGATTCGCTCCTCAAAAAACCAACGCAATGGTCATAACGAGGAAGCTGAAATTTGACACCCCACATCTGAGCATGGGCGGGGTAGACATTGGCATGTCAAAAGAGATCAAAATCTTGGGACTCACCATCGACAATCAATTGACCTTCAACTGTCACACCGCAAATGTTTGCAAAAAAGCGCTTAATATTTATAAGCAGCTATCCAGAGCCGCAAAAGCAACGTGGGGTCTACACCCTGAGGTCGTCAGGACAATTTATACTGCCACAGTGGAACCAGTGGTGACCTACGCCGCTAGCGTATGGGCTCCAGCAACGCAAAAACTGGGGACACAGAAAGTGCTCAATTCTGTCCAAAGAGGATTTGCCCAAAAGCTTACGAAAGCATACCGAACCGTGTCTTTGAACTCAGCACTGTTGTTGGCTGGGATACTCCCGCTGGATCTAAGAATCCAGGAGGCTGCAGCCTTGTATGAAGCCAAGAGGGGAGTACCCCACCCAACAATAGGAGTCATAGACATAGAGAAAACGGCGAGGTACAGCAGCACTCCCCATCCAGCAACGCATATGAGCCTGAGGTTCATGAACCTGGTAGATGAGGAACAAGTAAAAAACAACAGCAATCAAGCTGTTCGTATTTTCACAGACGGCAGCAAGCTTGAGGGCAAAGTCGGAGCCGCGCTATCCATATGGACTGGCGAGGCCGAGACCAAAACTCTCAAGCTAAAGCTGGCGCCGTACTGCACCGTCTACCAGGCAGAACTTCTGGCCATATGCCACGCAACACGGGCAATCCTCCAACGACCCGAACAAACTTTTGGGATTTTTAGTGACTCCAGAGCAGCACTGGAAACTATAATAAACCCCAGATCACTCCACCCTCTAGCGATGGAGGTCAAAGATAACCTCAAGACCATCGAGAAAGAGAAAAAACAGGTTTCGCTCTTTTGGGTTAAAGCGCATGCTGGGCTTGTGGAAAACGAAAGGGCTGACACATTGGCCAAAGAAGCAGCGTTAAAGCTTAAAACAGCGACTAACTACCATGAGTGTCCGGTTTCATTTGTCAAGCGACAACTCCGTGAGGAGTCGATTGACAAATGGAACCGGAGGTATAAAGCAGGCAACACAGCTTCTGTCACCAAAGTCTTCTTCCCCGACGCCGCAGAAGCCCACAAAATTGTTCGGAAGTTGGAGACTACAAATGTGATGACGCAAATAATGACAGGACATGGAGGGTTCTCCGAATACTTGAACAGGTTCAAGTGTAAGGAGGACCCTTCATGTGCCTGCGAACCAGGAGTAGTCGAAAACATCCAACACATACTGTTTGAATGCCCTATACACAGTCACCGGAGGCATGAAGCCGAACAAGAACTAGACTCCCAGATCAACACTATAAACGCCCATAATTTAATTAAAAACAATGATACGAGAAGTATATTTTTGAAATTTTGTAAAGAAATAGCTATAAAAGTAACAAATAGAAATAAATAAAAAGTTGTATAAATATGTTGAATATATATTAGTTGTAATATATTGAAAACAGTATAAACAAGCAAAAGTAGAAATTAGATAAAAACAAAAGAAAGATAATATAAAAAAGTCTAAAACAAGTTATATATATCATGTAATAAATGAAATAGTTATATTAGCTAGATAGTAATCCCCGAACCTACTTATAATATACAAGATACATCATCATAATAAAGTAGTAAAAATATATATACACTGCATAAATCAGGACTCTGTTTACTCAGAGGATACGTATTTAATAATAATAAAAAAAAAAAAAAAAAAAAACCTAACCTAACCTAACCTAACCTAACCTAACCTAACCTAACCTAACCTAACCTAACCTAACCTAACCTAACCTAACCTAACCTAACCTAACCTAACCTAACCTAACCTAACCTAACCTAACCTAACCTAACCTAACCTAACCTAACCTAACCTAACCTAACCTAACCTAACCTAACCTAACCTAACCTAACCTAACCTAACCTAACCTAACCTAACCTAACCTAACCTAACCTAACCGAGATAGATTTAGAAATGGAAATCAAAGCTTGTAATATATATAAAATCATAGAAAATAAGAACTCAAGAAATACATTTTTAAAATATTGTAAAAATATAGTAAATAGGGTGATTAAAAGGAATAAGTAGATAGATAAGTTAAGCTTTCATATATATTGTAAACATATATACAGAAAACTTAGTATTAAGAAAGATAGAAAATATGTGTTAGAAATAAAATAATATGTATTATAAAAAATAAATAAATAAGTAAACATTAAGAACTCATAGATTAAGTCTAACAGGTGAAAGATAAGATAGCATAGAGAACATTGTAAAATCGGAAATAAATATAGTGTCCAATTATTTGAACCCCCAAAACCCCAGAAATAGACATACGAAAAATTGTAGAGAACCCAAAACAACGTAAGAGAATACTAACAAGATAAAGCAATAGTAGAATAATGAAAAGATAGCAACCAGATGTAAAGAGATAGATATGATTAGAAAGAAAATGCATTGTAAGACAGATGTAAAGTCGAAGTACGTAGAATATGAGATAGATAGATATACTTCCTTCCTTAATTAAAAGTAGGAGAAAAATGTATACTCAGTAGTATATAAATAAATAAAGTTAGATATAGTACTCTGAACCAACATCAGAGGGCGACGCTTCGGCCCACCTGCGGTGGGCAAAAAAAAAAAAAAAAAAAAAAAAAAAAAAAAAAAAAAAAAAAAAAAAAACCTAACCTAACCTAACCTAACCTAACCTAACCTAACCTAACCTAACCTAACCAATTTTGATTTAACTACTAATATCTGAGTGCAATACATCATTGGAAGCGGATTACTTTCCTCATCCCGGATCTGCATTTTCCGCCAGAATTTTCCATCCAGAAAGTTGATTTTCTTCGGTTTTTCTTCAAAATTTTTACAAATAGTTTAATTTTTAATCGTTTCGAATTATTCCCGCCGTTTTCCTTCTGTGAAATTTGTGCTTTTATACACCGTTAGAAGCGCATTCCTGCTTTCTATACGGGACGCACATTTTCGCAGTCGGTTAAACTCAAAATTTCAATATATTCAATCATTTTAGGTAAATTTACATTAAAAGTCGCATTTTTGCGCGTTTTTCGACGTTTCTCCTAAATTTCACATCTCGGATATCCCGAGGGACGGTCGCTTTTCTCTGGATTCCCATCGCCTGGTGCGCCTGCAGCCCCCTGAAACAGAAAAACGCATTAAAAGCTGAAAAATCGAAAAAAAATTCTGATTTGTACTGGACCGAGTTGATATACCAAACATCAACAGCCCATACAATTGCGGAAAACCAATTTTGATTTAACTACTAATATCTGAGTGCAATACATCATTGGAAGCGGATTACTTTCCTCATCCCGGATCTGCATTTTCCGCCAGAATTTTCCATCCAGAAAGTTGATTTTCTTCGGTTTTTCTTCAAAATTTTTACAAATAGTTTAATTTTTAATCGTTTCGAATTATTCCCGCCGTTTTCCTTCTGTGAAATTTGTGTTTTTATACACCGTTAGAAGCGCATTCCTGCTTTCTATACGGGACGCACATTTTCGCAGTCGGTTAAACTCAAAATTTCAATATATTCAATCATTTTAGGTAAATTTACATTAAAAGTCGCATTTTTGCGCGTTTTTCGACGTTTCTCCTAAATTTCACATCTCGGATATCCCGAGGGACGGTCGCTTTTCTCTGGATTCCCATCGCCTGGTGCGCCTGCAGCCCCCTGAAACAGAAAAACGCATTAAAAGCTGAAAAATCGAAAAAATTTAGCCCTCCCACCCATCCTTTCTTTGCTTAACCACTAAGATTTGGTAGTCCATTTTGCTTGGAGGATTTATACATTTTATTTATTAGTTAAGATTGTTGCTCCTAGGTTTTTGTCTTAGGATCATACATATCAATATATCGAATACTAGTCTAATTTTAACTTGGAAGTCGTCTCTAAATTTACATTTAAATCACGACTTTTCATTATTTTATTCTTGTAAACCCAATTATTCAATTAATACATTATTTACCGTCTCTAGACTTTGTTTAGAGTTAACAATTCATTTTTATTTTAATACAATTCAAATTTAATTTATTAATTATATATAAATTGTTACATTTTAAAATTTTTATTTATTATTCATTTAGTAAATCCTCCATAGTAACTTAGTAGGACAAACAAATTAAAATTATACCATGTCTTTGTCGGGAAGATCGGGTGGTTTTGCAAAACCTGCGCCGCCCGGTAGACCGCCGTCTAGAACCCCAAGGACTACTGCGTCAGGGGCACACCCCTCAACTGGCTCGGGGCCGTCATCTGCTCCCGCCGCTACCGCCGTGCCTGCCCCCAAGAGTTTGGGTGACACGAGTACGCCGACTGATGGCAGCCCAGTGGACTCACTGGTAGATATTGATCGCACCCTGCAAGAACTCGATATCCAGACACCTACGGATACTATTACCAGAGGCAGGGAAAGCATGGTATTCATGACGCCGCACAGGAAAACTGGCGTCAATATGAATGTGGCTACCAAGGTGGCCAATGAATGCTACCAGAAAGGCAAGGAGGCTGTCGAGGCGGCCGGGAACATGAAGCGGGAGTGCAAGATGGTGACCCTCAGATGTCTTGCCTCTCTGTACGAGTCGGTGTTGAGCATATCAGACTCTAGAGCCCGTCACATCCAGAACCTGGAAATCGAACGATCCAGGCACGCCAATGAACTTCGTTCCCTTGAAAGATCCCATACACAGGAGTTGGCTGAAGTGCGTAAGCGGGTGGTCGCGGAGCTGGGCCTGGCCCGTGAGGACATCAGCTCTACGCTGGGTGAAGTGAAGGCCGTGCGATCCTGGCTTGGCTATGAAACGACGGAGCCCTTCAGCGGGATCAAGGAAATTAAACATGCCTTGGTATCGCTGGAGGGTGCCGTCCGCCATGCTGGGACCGCAACACCTTCACTGGAAGGAGCCTCTATGAGCCTCGATTGGGAACATGTTCGGGAAGGGATTACTAGAGTCGGTACAAGTGTGACAATGGTTTCAAATCAACTCGACGCTATGCGTCGACAGATGGACAACTTAATGGAGAAAGTAGCGAACCAATCTCCGGAGGCCAGGCCTACGTTCACGCCGCCACAGTCACCACTCGGGCAGCAGGACATGGGGGGTCTTGACGCGAAGAAGCTGGAGGCGGATTTGGGGATTATAAGAGGCATGCTCACTGAAATCACAGCCAACACGAATAACTTCATGGCACCCACCGCAATCCCGACTCCTATACCCCAGTCAGTTGATTTCGGCCCCATTGAGGAGCGCCTTGAGATCCTGACTTCGGAAATAAGGAGCCTGCGCGATGCCACTCAAAACCAGGCAGAACAACAGCCGCCTTGCCTTGGCATTGACACCGAGATTGCAATGGTTGAGTTAAAGCAGACGCTGGCGGACATTAGCAGGGAGGTGACGGAGCTGAGGGAAACTGAAAGGCCTCAGTCATATGCGCAAGTCGCGGCCAAAAAACCCCAGCCCCAGAACCACACCCTTATAGTGTCCTCCAGCAATCCAAGGTATACCTGCGATAACGTTATTGAGCAGATTAACACGGCTCTTGATTTCAAGGACACGGGAGTAAGGGTGGACAGAGTACGAAAGGCGAGGGATGAAAAAGTGGTAATGAGCTGTGCTAGCGGGAAGGATCTTCAGATGGCAAGGGAGCGAATCCAGCAGCGAGAGGATCTATTGGTGCACGAGCCGAAGATGCACAACCCTCTCGTGTGCATTAAGGGTGTCCCTTCGGCGCTCACTAATGAAGACCTCATTCAACACCTCATAGCCCAGAACAAACACATTTTGCAGGATACGGAACCCACTGAGATCATAAAGGTCAGGTACAGAAAACGATCCCGGAATGCGTACCTGTGTAACCCAGTGCTGGAGGTTTCTCCTCGAGTGTGGAGCTGCCTCGTGAACGCTGCGGTGGTGCATATTGGCATTAAGAGCGGCGCGGTCGAGGACCAGTCGCCCCTGGTACAATGCACAAGGTGTCTCTCTTACGGGCACACTAAGAGCCTGTGCAAGGAGACGAGTGACTTGTGTAGTCACTGTGGAGAGGCACATACCCGGGCGACTTGTCCGGCGCGGACAGAGAACATCCCAGCCAAATGCATCAACTGCGAGCGGACAAAGAGGGAAGACAGGCAGCACAACGCCTTCAGTGGGGAATGTAGGGAGAGGATGAAGTGGGACTTAATAGCCAGGTCCAGGGTAGCTTACAGTTAAGGACTCCTGCTGGATGGAAAGATAGGATGACGGAATACAAATAAATAAGATCTAGAAAGCTGTAAATACGTAATTATGCAATTAAGTAAAGAAGTTAATAATTATATAGTAATCAATTAAAAATTTAATCTAATAAATAAATAAACTAATATATGATTTTAAATATTTAAATAATAAAACAATAAATAAATTTCAAATATAAATAAACATATAACAATTGATTGAATGAAAAGAAAATAATTGATAATAGTAAAATCGGAGTAATAATAATTCAAATAATAATTAATAAATAATTTATCAAATAACAATATAATAAATAATAAATGTAAAAATTTGAATGAAATAATAATATAATGACAAACAAATAAATATACTAAATATCTCAGAATAAAATGATAACACATGAAAATGAATATAGGTTAAATATGATGAAGCAATTGTAATTAAATGTCAGAATATAAAATAATAATTCAAAGTTTTTAATCAGCAATGATCCATAGTTAAAAATGTCTAAATTTATAGCAGCCTGAGTTGATGGAAATGTATCAAAATCTTAATAAGTATATAAATTCTGAATGTTAATTAGTTAAAATAAAAAAAAAAAAATATGGTTAATATGTAAAGTAGATATAAATTAATAATAAGAAAGAATGATAACTTTATAAAATATTACAAAAAGATGATAATTAGATTATTATATTTTAAAACAATAAAATAAAAACCTTTTTTAACGAGTAAACAAACATAAAATGGCAAATAAAGGCATTGCTTCATCGATGGCGATGGATGAAAAGACCACAACACACAAAAAAAAAAAAAAAAAAAAAAAAAAAAAAAAAAAAAAAAAAAAAAAAAAAAAAAAAACCTAACCTAACCTAACCTAACCTAACCTAACCTAACCTAACCTAACCTAACCTAACCTAACCTAACCTAACCTAACCTAACCTAACCTAACCTAACCTAACCTAACCTAACCTAACCTAACCTAACCTAACCTAACCTAACCTAACCTAACCTAACCTAACCTAACCTAACCTAACCTAACCTAACCTAACCTAACCTAACCTAACCTAACCTAACCTAACCTAACCTAACCTAACCTAACCTAACCTAACCTAACCTAACCTAACCTAACCTAACCTAACCTAACCTAACCTAACCTAACCTAACCTAACCTAACCTAACCTAACCTAACCTAACCTAACCTAACCTAACCTATCCGAAGCAGCCGCGCTGTATGAGGCCAAGAGAGGGGTGCCCCGGCTGGGAGCCGAGACGAGGGCCCTCAAGCTTAAGCTGTCATCCCACTGCACGGTCTATCAGGCGGAACTCCTGGCCATATGTCGTGCGACGGAGGAGATCCTCAAACGCACAGAAGAAAGCTACGGGATCTTCAGCGCTGGAAACCGTAACGAACCCAGGCTCAAACCACCCTCTAGCAGTAGAAAGTAGAAGCAACCTAAAAACCTGTACACTCCAAAACAAGGAAATTTCCTTGTTTTGGATAAAAGCACACGCTGGACTAGAGGGTAATGAACGGGCTGATCAGCTAGCAAAGGACGCTGCGCTTAAAACCAAGCGTAAACCCGACTATCATGGGTGTCCGGCTTCATTTGTCAAGCGGGAAATTCGTGAAGAATCAATTGACAAATGGAGTCGGAGATACGTGGTGGGAGAGACAGCGAGCACCACCAAAATGTTTTTCCCCGATGCAAGGCAGGCGTACGGTACTGTCAGGAAGCTGAAAATGGACAGCACATTAACACAAATCTTGACAGGGCACGGTGGGTTCTCAGGGTACCTGAACCGATTCAGGTGCAAAGAGGACCCATCGTGCATCTGTGAACCTGGGATCAGCGAGACAGTGCCGCACGTCCTATTTGAATGCCCGGTCTTCGGAAAAGACCGCTATGAAGCGGAACTGGAAATAGGCATAAATATAAATGCTGAAAATGCACACAGATTAATAAAAGACAAAGATATAAGAGACATATTTATAAAATTTTGCATTAAAATAGTAAATAAGGTAATAAAGAGAAATGAAAGTTAGATAATATATGCTACATATATATTTTGAAAAATATATAAAATTAGCATAAAATAAAAACAGAAAAAAAAAAAAAATAAAAAAAAAAAAAAAAAAAAAAATATATATATATTTGTATATATATATATATATAAACACATACATATTTATATATTGTATATACATATTTAGAAGCAAATATACGTAAAGAAATATATATATTTATGGCTAGATACAGAATAAGAACAGACAAACTACCCCCAAACCCGCCACCAATTACAAAAAAGCATAGATAAGAAATTAAAACTAGAAATAAAGATAAATTAGCAAATTAGTAAGAAATATATTAATAAAATAAAAGAATAAGGATAAAACTGAACAAAACGGAAACTCTCCCAATTATAAATATTCGAAATAATAAAAACTTTAACAATAATTAAATATAGCAGAGAGATAAAAGCTCTGATGACGTCAGAGGGCGTTGATTCGACCCACACAAAGTGGGTGAATAAAAAAAAAAAAAAAAAAAAAAAAACCTAACCTATCCCGCGGAAAGTCATTTCTGAATATATTACTAATATATAAGTGCAGCACATCTTTAGAAGCGGACCACCCCCCTCATCCCGGATTTGCATTTTCCGCAAAAATTTTCCATCCAGAAAGTAGATTTTCTTCGATTTTCCTTCAAAATTTTTACAAATAGTTAATTTTTATACGTTTCGAATTTTTCCCTCCTTTATCCTTCGGTGAAATTTGTGTTTTTATACACCGTTAGAAGCGCATTCCTGCTTTCTATACGGGACGCACATTTTCGCAGCCGGGTAAACTCAAAATTTCGATATATTCAATCATTTTAGGTAAATTTACATTAAAAGTCGCATTTTGGCGCGTTTTTCGGTGTTTCTTCCAAGTTTCACATCTCGGATATCCCGAGGGAAGTTCGCTTTCCTCTGGATTCCCATCGCCTGGTGCGCCTGCAGCCCCCTGAAACAGAAAAACGCATTAAAACCTGAAAAATCGAAAAAATTTGGCCCTCCCACCCACCTTTTATTGGCTCTGCCAGGTAGACTCGGTCGGATTTGGCGAGTTAGGAAAACATCATAACTTTTGTTTTTCACATTTTGTTGCTCGTATTGTCGACTACAGCGTCGTTGACCATACAGAACACTGTTCTGTACATAATTCGCGGAAATTAGAACACCTAAATTACATACGGTAGTACATTCCTTTGACAACATTTCTGAGACATCCATACGTACATACGTAAATATAAGACAACAAAAGACTGTACTTACCTGAATCATATACTTACCCGCACGACGTGAAGACTGCACCTTCGTAGCCGTAGAACTCCCTCAACTGACCTCGCAGGACGAAACCCGCAGACCGGTGCGCAGCACCTGAAATTAAGAAAATATTTGACAATTAGAATAATTGATTATTCTCGTATATACAAATTAGGTTAAGATATTGACAACTATAATAATATAAACTTTTACAACTTATACAAACCTTTCATTATCTTATACAACCGATACTGACACAGCCCTCGGACACTTCTCAATATGTTCGGCTTTAGAACACCCGTGAAAGAGGGGAAAACAAAGGCAGTGGACCCTCATAAGGTGAAGTATCGTCCGGAAGTAGGAGAAAGTAGCTCCAAAGTAAGAAGAAGCATCGGAGAGTGGGAAACCGGCAAACAAGAAAAAAGCGCAAAAGCCAAGAGTTCTCCCAAGATATCGACCGCGGTGGAAACTCAAAAACCGAAGGTGAAAACAACAACTCCGCAAGAGGCAAAAGCCCCACCGCGTCGAGCGCCTGTGGAAACAACAGCTACTTCACAGACGCAGGAGAACTCCAAGTATCTAGACCGGCTCTCCGAAGCAAAAGCTTGCCTAACAAAAGCGAAGATACACTTGGGAAATTCCAGAAATCTCAAGACCGAAATAAAAGAAGCGGTCCAACAAGCGGTTGAGAGACTCTACCAGCTGGTGAAAGAGATAGAACGGGAGGAAGGAGAGGGGCGGGAGACGGAACCGATTCCTACTCCTGCTCCTGTCCTCTCTTCTGTCCATACTCAGACAGAGATGGAATCGGTTCCCCCTCCTGCTCCTGTCCTCTCCTCTGTCCAAACACAGACTGAGGAGGAGAAGGAAAAAGGAAATGAGACAAAGAAGAAAACAGACAGAGGCGATAACGAAATCCTAAAAAAGATGGAAGAGCATTCAATACTGCTAAAGGAAAACTCAGAGAAGTTAGATAAAATAAAGGAAGCAATTGAAAATAGATCCTACGCGAGTGTAGCAGCGTCGTCTGGGAAAAATCAGCTCCCGCAACAGACTGCGCTCCACTCGGTAGTCGTCACCACCAAAAATGAAAGGGAAACGGGAGAGGAAGTGTTGGAAAGAATAAGGAAAGCGGTGAATGCGAAAGAAGGACAAATAACAGTACAAAGAATAAGAAAGGCAAAGGACAGAAAAGTTATATTGGGATGCCGAACAGAGGAGGAGAGGGTAAAATTAAAGGAGAGACTCCAAAACACAGACAACCACCTAACTGTTGAGGAGATAAAAAACAAGGACCCTCTCATAATTATGAAGAATGTTTTCCTTTACAATAGCGATGAAGATATCCTTGCAGCACTGAAACACCAGAACAAGGGTATCTTCAAAGAACCAGATACAAAAGTAGAAATCGCTTTTAAAAAGAGAACCCGGAACCCGCATACCAGCCACGTGATCGTGCGAGTGTCGCCTAAAATCTGGCAGCGGATGATAGAAGCGGAATCCGTGCTCATCGACCTCCAGCGGGTCAAGGTGGCAGACCAATCCCCACTGGTCCAGTGTTCTCTCTGCCTTGGCTACGGCCACGGCAGACGCTTCTGCGGAGAGACACTGGAGAAGTGTAGCCACTGCGGAGGTCCTCACTTGAGAGCAAAGTGTGCGGACTGGCTTGCGGGTGTCCCTCCAACGTGTTGCAACTGCACGAAGGCCAAGTTAGAACGCACGGACCATAACGCCTTCAGCCAGGAGTGCTCCATCAGAAGGAAGTGGGAGACGCTGGCGCGAGCCACAGTAGCGTATTGCTGAGGTGGCTGAAGGCGGAAACCAGCGGTCCAATCTGGTGCAATGCGACGCTGACGCCAACCTTACACCTGTTACAGACCAGAAAGTTAAATTAGTTAAAAATAGACAATCAAATATAAAGACAATAGCAACAAGGATATACAACTGGAACCAGTTTCATAAGAAAATGGCCCAGTTGAAAAAGAATAAGAACAAGAGATTAATATATTTAAAAGACAAAAATAACATAGTTTCAATTAATAATAAAATCATACACAAAAATAGATACATACATATACACATACAAAATTCAAAAATTAAAAATACCAACCTTTCAATTCCGATGTGGTCCGAAAACACCAGAAGGCGCAAAAACGCAAAACACCTGCAAAGCGTAGAACAAAGCCTAGCGAATTACAGTCCGTACTATATACAAAGTATTAAACTAAATAGATAAATAAATTATGTTGTCATATATATTGAATTATATACAAACAGCATAAAAGTAAATAAAGATAAATAATGCGAAAGTCAACAAAAGATATAAAAGATAGTAAGATATAACCAAACCGCAAATAATTGTAAGAAAATTTTAAGAAAAATAAGAAATCCAAAAATTAAATGATAAAATATAGGTAAAAAATTAAGATATCAATAAATACTTGATAAATATATTAAAAAGTAAGAATACCATCTGAAAATAACAAAACTTCTTCATATAACATATTAACAAATAAATTAGTAAAACAAAAAGATATAAAAAGTCTCAGACCTCGCGTCCGAGGGTAAAGCTTAAAAAAAAAAAAAAAAATAAAAAAAAAAAAAAAAAAAAAAAAAAAACCTAACCTATCCTAAGCTGAAAATGGACAGCACGTTAACACAAATCTTGACAGGGCACGGTGGGTTCTCAGGGTACCTGAATCGATTCAGGTGCAAAGAGGACCCATCGTGCATCTGCGAACCAGGAGTCAGCGAGACAGTGCCACACGTCCTATTCGAATGCCCGGTCTTCGGAAAAGACCGCTATGAAGCAGAACAGGAAATAGATCTAAATATAACTGCTGAAAATGCACACAGACTAATAAAAGATAAAGATACAAGAGACATATTTATAAAATTTTGCATTAAAATAGTAAATAAGGTAATAAAGAGAAATAAAAGTTAGATAATATATGCTACATATATATTTTGAAAAATATATAAAATTAGCATAAAATAAAAACAGAAAAAAAAAAAAAAATAAATAAATAAACAAACAAAATAAATAAATATATATATATTATATAGAAACACATACATATTAATGTATATACATATATAGAAGCAAATATGATATATTACAAATATAAAGCAAATATACATAAAGAAATATATATTTATGGCTAGATACAGAATAAGAACAGACTAAAACTACCCCAAAACCCGCCACCAAGTACAAAAAAGCATAGATAAAGAAATTAAAACTAGTAATAAAGATAAATTAGCAAATTAGTAAGAAATATATTAATAAAATAAAATAATATTGATATGGAAATAAAGATAGAACTCAACAACGGAAACTCACCCCATTATAAATATTCGGAATAATAAAATCTTTAATAATAATTAAATATAGCAGAGAGATAAAAGCTCTGATGACGTCAGAGGGCGTTGATTCGACCCACACAAAGTGGGTGAACTAAAAAAAAATAAATAAAAAAAAAAAACCTAACCTAACCTAACCTAACCTAACCTAACCTGGAGTTCAATAGCCTGGTAGACCAAACACAGGTGGATATCAATAACACGCAAGCGGTACGAATATACACGGACGGCAGCAAGATCGACGGCAAGGTTGGAGCCTCATTGTCTCTCTGGAGCAATGAGGCCGAAACCGGTAGCCAGAAATTGAAACTGTCGTCCTACTGCACGGTCTACCAGTCAGAACTGTTGAAAGAACCCCGAGAATAGTTTCGGAATTTACAGCGATTCGAAATCGGCGCTGGAAGCAGTCGCTAATAACCGCACTCTCCACCCCCTAGTCGTGGAAGTCCGCCGTAATCTAGAGGAGTGCATGCGCCTGGGTAAGCAGGTGGCACTCTTCTGGATTAGGGCCCACGCTGGACTGGAGGGGAATGAGAGAGCCGACCAGCTCGCCAAAGACGCGGCGCTGAAGCTGAAGACAAAGGCCGATTATGACAAGTGCCCGGTTTCATTCGTCAAGCGACAAATCCGCAAGGGGTCGCTTGACGAATGGAACCAAAGATATAAGAAAGGTGAAACTGCTGCAACCACCAAGCTTTTCTTCCCAGATGCACTGAAGGCCTACAAAATAGTCCGCGACATAAAACCGGTAGGAATAACAACACAGTTAATGACAGGGCACGGCGGGTTCTCCGCATACCTGAATCGCTTCAGGTGTAAGGAGAGCCCGTCGTGCAGCTGCGAACCAGGGAAAGACGAAACAGTCGAACACATATTAATGGAATGTCCTGTCTTCGGTAAAGAACGACACGAAGTCGAGATGAATATAGAAATAGAAATAAAAGATAGTAACATTTATTAAATTATAGAAAATAAGAACATTAGAAATAAATTTTTAGCATATTGTAACAATATAGCAAGTAGAGTTGTAAAACAAAATAAGTATAATAGATAGTTAAGATAAGGTTATATATATATGGTAAACATACATATAGAAAGCTTAGTGTAAGGATGGATGGGAAACTGTAAGTTAGAAATAAGTATACTAAAAAGAAATAAATAAACATTAGAATAAGTATATCGTGTAAGAAGTAGGATAGTTAAAAACTGTATAATTTGCTAAAATATAAATAAAGTGTTCAATTATTAATCCCCATAACCCTAGAAAGTAGAAGAATGAAAATTGCAGATGAGAACCCAAAACGATATAAGAGAAATAAAATTAAACAAGAAATAGCATTGGTAGAATAATAAGAAAGATAACAACACAGACAGATATGAATATAAGAAAGATAGATGTATGTATAGTCGAACTGGATGATTTGGAATAGACGATAGACATATTTCCCCTGTACTTCCTTCGTAAAGATAGATAAATGTAAAACTCGCATAGTAATAAATAAATTAGATAAAATAGTACTCTGACATACATCAGAGGGCGACGCTTCGGCCCACCTGCGGTGGGCAAAAAAAAAAAAAAAAAAACCTAACCTAACCTAACCTAACCTAACCTAACTGAAGAGGGAAGCCACCACCAGGAAGCGTCGAATCCGTTGCGCAGCGCCGGTCCGCAGGAAGAAAGTCATCGATGAGTACCTGCAAGCAAAAGAAAAATATGAGATTGAAGCCATATCGGCCCAGACAAAGAGCTGGAAGGGGTTCTGTGAAAAGCAAAGTAAAGAAGGACTTTGGGAGAGCATTTACCGGGTTATTGGTAGAACGACAAAGAGACAGGAAGATCTACTCCTAATGAAGGAAGGGGAAGTGCTGGATAATAGGGAATCTGCACAAATGCTGGCAGACACTTTCTACCCGGAGGATAAGCTAGAGGATGATACTGAGGACCACAGGCTGACTCGAACCAAAGCTGAACAAGTGAACGGACTGGAGCATAATATGAATTATGATCCGCCGTTCACTAATGAAGAGCTCAAAGCCGCCATCAACAGCTTCAACCCGAAGAAGGCTCCGGGTTCAGATGGTCTGACAGCAGACATCTGCAACCAAGCGATAGACAACGATCCAGACCTTTACCTATCACTGGCAAATAAGTGCCTAGAACTGGGTCATTTCCCGGATACCTGGAAAGAGGCTACAGTTGTGGTCCTCAGAAAACCAGGTAAAGGAAACTATACAGACCCAAAATCCTACAGGCCCATAGGACTGCTGCCAGTGATGGGTAAAGTACTGGAAAAGATGATAGTAGGAAGACTGAAGTGGCATCTGACCCCGCGGTTTAGTACTCGCCAGTACGGATTCATGCCCCAGAAAAGCACCGAAGACTCCCTCTATGACCTTGTTCAATACATACGCGGTAAGATTCAACAGAAAAAACTAGTGACAATGGTATCGCTAGACATAGAGGGAGCCTTTGACAATGCGTGGTGGCCTGCTATACGAGTCCGTCTGGCTGAGGAACAGTGTCCGGTTAACATCCGCAGAATTGTAGATAGCTACCTGGAGAACCGGAGCGTAAGGGTCAGATATGCTGGGGAAGAGGTTGTGAGACGTACAACCAAGGGTTGCGTGCAGGGTTCCATAGGGGGTCCCATACGCTGGAACCTCCTACTAGACCCACTTCTTAAAGGGCTCGAGGGTCGCGGCAATTACTGTCAGGCCTTCGCAGATGACATCGTGCTCGTTTTCGACGGGGAAAATGCTTTGGAGGTGCAGACGCAAGCAAATGACGCCCTCGTCTATGTTCAGCAGTGGGGCGTCAGGAATAAACTCAAATTCGCTCCGCATAAGACCAACGCGATGACACTTACACGAAAACTAAAATACGACACACCACTGCTGAGGATGGGCGGGGTCGACATCAACATCAAAAAGGAAATCAAGATCCTGGGGCTCACCATCGATGAGAAGCTGACGTTTAATGGCCACACTGCAGAGGTCTGCAAAAAGGCCATTAACATTTACAAGCAGCTGTCGAGAGCCGCTAGGATCAGTTGGGGTCTGCACCCCGAGATAATCCGAACTATATATGTGGCCGCGGTAGAGCCGGTCATAATGTATGCGGCCAGTGTCTGGGTGGACGCGACCAAAAAGCTCTGCGTCCAGAAGCAGCTGAATGTGGTCCAGCGAGGATTCGCACAAAAACTCACAAGGGCATACCGCACAGTCTCCCTAAACTCGGCACTATTGCTGGCCGGGATGCTACCCCTCGACCTCAGGATTCAAGAGGCAGCAGCCCTCTTCAAGGCGAGGAGAGCGGTGCCTCAGCCAGCAATAGGAGACAGGAATACTGAAAAAAGGATGGCTTTCAACGAATTCCCTCACCCTGCCGAACGTGTCAGCCTGGAGTTCAAAAGCCTGATAGACCAGAACCAAGTGGACAATCACAACACCCAAGAGGTCAGAATTTACACCGATGGCAGCAAGATTGAGGGCAAGGTCGGAGCTGCACTGTCCTTTTGGGACGATGTAGAAGAGATCAAAGCGCTCAAAATAAAGCTGTCATCATTCTGCACGGTATATCAGGCTGAACTCCTGGCGATATGTAAAGCAACGAGGGAGATAATCAAGCGCCTAGAGACGAGCTATGGAATATACAGTGACTCTCGATCAGCGCTGGAAACCATCACGAACCACAATTCCACCCATCCCCTTGCAGCAGAAGTGCGGACCAACCTGGGCACCATAAGACTCCAGAATAAGGTAGTGAACCTCTTCTGGATAAAAGCGCATGCCGGATTGCCAGGGAATGAACGTGCAGATCAGCTTGCCAAGGACGCAGCACTTAAAATAAAACGCAAACCAGATTATGAGGAGTGTCCGGTTTCATATTTCAAAAGATTGATTCGTGAAGAATCCATTGAAAGATGGAACCGGAGATACCAAACAGGTGAAACAGCAAAAATAACCAAAATGTTCTTCCCGGATGCAGTAGACGCGTACAAAATTGTTAAAAAATTCGAGCCAACCAACGTGATGACCCAGGTAATGACAGGACACGGTGGGTTCTCAGAGTACTTGGCCCGATTCAAGTGCAAAGAGAACCCATCGTGCCCCTGCGAACCCGAAACTCCGGAAACAGTGACCCATATTTTATTTGATTGCCCAATGTACGGTCTTGAAAGGTACGAAATGGAACTATTGTTAAATACACAACTAAAGGAAGAAAATGTAAAAGATTTAATGTCAGGCAGTGAGACCAGAAATTTGTTTATAAAATACTGTGTAAAAATAAGGTAATAAAGAGAAATAAATAGATAGATAAGTTATGTTGTATAATATATTGATGATATATTAACCACAGCATAGTTAGAATAGGTATATGATAGATAAGATAGTGTTAATAAGCAGAAGGTAAAAGTAGATATATGAAACATAGATAATGTGTAAACAATAATAAGGAACCACCCAAATCCCTAGATAATAAGAAATGTAAGAAGTAAAATGAAGGAAAGTAACACACAGAATTATGTTAGAATTGAAGGCATTGTTAAATAGAATATAAATTAAAGTAAGAAAACAAAAACAAAAGATTGAACAGGTCTCTGGCGCTTCGGTCAGAGGGTCAAAAAAAAAAAAAAAAAAAAACCTAACCTAACCTATATAAAATAAAACAACTAAAAATAGATTAGCATTACCCCTCCCTTGACCAAGTGTAAAGGAAAATATGTAAATTTAAATATTAAGTACATCATAAAACTCAGTAAATCGTTAAAATCGAACAGGAAACCTAAAAAGTTAACAAAATAAAAACGACAAATAAAGTCTCTGACGTTCGTTCGTCAGAGGGAATAAAATGAGGTCCCCAAAGAATATGGGGCATAAAAAAAAAAAAAAAAAACCTAACCTAACCTAACCTAACCTAACCTAACCTAACCTCAAAACCGAGTAAGCAACCACCGCGTCCGCCATCCACCGGTTGCGACCCCGCCGTGGCTGCGGAAGTGGTCCCCCCGTGGGTTCCCGCCTTGTCGGGGCGGGGGGGCTTAGTAACCGTGGCCTGGTCACCCACGCTAAGAGGAACCCGGGAGGGCCGCTCCTTTAGGCTTTGCCTCCAAGCCTTCTCGGAGAGGCATTGTTGGTGGCGGTGCCTTATGGGGGGCACCGCAACTGAGGCGGGCTGCGGTGTCGAATGGGAGGCATCGCAGCTGAGGGATAGGGGCCGCGGTGGGAGAGGAGTGCCGGTATAACGGTGCGCCGCTCTCCCTACCTACCGCGGCCACGACGGGGTCGCCACCGTTCGATGGCGGACGCGGTGGGGCCGCAGGGGAAGAGGAGTGTCGGTATTGCGAGGCGCCGCTCTCCCTATCCTCTGCGGCCGTAGTGGCAGGTGACGGGGCCACATATCTGACCCGTCGCATGGGGACCTAGGGCGTCTAGACACGGGGTCGTCTGACACCCTTTCGCTGACCTGGTCCTCGAGGTGGTTGCTACACGCCATATGTCCTGGCGTGTCGCAAACAGAGGAGTGGCACCCGATGCCAACACAGGGGGGTCCGGAAACGGACAGCCGCGGCGGGTTCGCGGATGTGTGTTATAACGTTCCCGTGTTCCCGCCACTAAGCGGCAGAGGAGGACATCGTGGGGTTTTAGTGGGTCTAGTCCCACATAACAGCTCTGTCTCCCCATGGCAGGGCGGTATGCGAGTGCATTTCCCCACGGAAAAAAAAAAAGGTTGGGAGAGTGGCGCACCGCATTACCGACACTCTCTCGCTGCGGCCCCGTACCTTGCTACCTAGCTGCGGTGCTGCCCATACAACACCGCCTCACCGCCTCAGTTGCGGTGCCCCCCATAAGGCACCGCCACCTACAATGCCTCTCCTAGTTGGCTTGGAGGCAAAGTCTAAAGGAGTGGCCCCTCCCGGGTATTGGCTTCACCGTGGGCAGCCAAACTACGGTTACTAAGCCCCCCCCGCCCGAAAAGGAGGGAAGCCGCGGGGGTGAAACTTCCTAACCTAATCTAACACAAATTTACAAATATACCAGTAAAATGTTATAAAATCTCAAACCTCGCGTAAATTGACCCCCCCGAAAAGAGGGGGAGGCATTTAAAAAAAAAATAATAATAACCTAACCACCTAGCTCCTTGCTCTGTCATATGATCTTGCGGTCCTGAGTGGTCTCCGGTGGTTTCCGCCAGTTCTCTTTCACCAAGGAGAGCGAGGTGAGGTTTTTGCAAATCAACTATTTTTTTTTTTATGGGAGTAAGTGACGGAACGAGCTAAATCTTTCAATGATAGACATAATTAAGCTCCTTTACCACAACAAGTAACACAATTTAAATAAAATATTAATTTTTTTCTCTACGTCTACGCTATCTTTTCTTATTCGCATTCGTCCACTTCCAGTAAACTTTACTTAACTTTAAAAGGTTAGGTTTATCTTCCGTAACTATACCTAATCCCGCGGAAGCACAGAGGTTGAGGTTTACAACCGCGAAGTGTACAATCTCAGAGTACTTTCTCCACGCCGAGTACGGGATGCATCGCTTTGTCGTTGCAGTGGGTTAGGGGGGTCCAGTTGCTCACGTCCGTAGGTGTGTACCCTTTGATTCCCTACACGTACCCCTTGGGTGGTGCTAAAGACGCAACCAAAAGTAGCAGTAGAACTTGTGCCAGGTTCGTCCGGAGAGGTACTGCCACCACATCTGGAATCTGCCGCCAAGCAGTAATGGTTGCATTACTGTGTTCCGGTGGAAGGGTGTGGCTGCCGGTGAAATCACATACGCATGAGACGTGACATCCCCGTCTCGGGTGATGGACGCAGCAGAGTGAATGCGACAGTAAAGATTCGGATCTCATACTGAGTCGCGCGCATTACTGTTGTCATGGGCGAGGTCACCACTTACCATCAGGCAGTGGCGGATTTACAAATTTTAAAGGTATAGGCTGAATAGTTTTTGCCGCCCTTGCCTCAACAATTGTCATATCATACATATAGAATTTTTCGGTATATTTTTGAGCTAATCGAAGCTCAATCATGTATGGGCGGGGTGATGTATGCTATTTACTATTTACACAATAATGAACAGAAAACCGTCATAGAAAAATCTTTTTTAATTCTATGGGGTAAAAAAAAATCGTTCCCCGAATTTGCCGCCCCCGAAATCTGCCGCCCTAGGCTCAAGCCTACTCAGCCTGCTGGTAAATCCGCCACTGCCATCAGGTGGGCCCTCAGCTCGTTCCGTCACTTAATGAAAAAAACATTTGTTGAATTTTGGTAGAGTAGGTATCTGACAAGTCTAAGTTTAGACAAATTGTTGTATTGCTTGCAGTCTTGGCAGAACGGAATGCTGCAAGGTTTGTATTAGAGAAAGGCAAGGAAAAAAAATTGAAAGTATGTTTCAGGGGCAATCGAGAAGAGGCGTTGATATAGATAATCTACAAGTCAGATCAATCTAGTCGATTGTACCATTTAATATTCTATGAAGGAATAGCAAATCTAATTCCCTTCGACGTTGCGAAAGTGTTGACATTTTATATAGATTTAGTCTGCCTATATAACTGGGTACTTTTTTGGCTATATTGTCTTTATAAGATAAATTATACAGAAAGAGTTTTTGAATGCTTTCTAGTCTCTTAGAATAAACGTCATATCGTGGATTCCAAACAACCGAACAATATTCAACCACAGGGCGGACCAAGTACTCAAATAGTTTTATCCTGGTAGAGGAAAGCTTAAAATCCTTGCTGTTACGTACGTGTAAGTATCTCGGAACCGGCTCCAACGATTTGGATGAAACTGCAAACTGCCATTTAATATTTGGAATACAAAATATTATTTAAATGTGTTGTTTTTGCTGAACTATTGAACTCACCATGTGTACATTATGACAGACCGAATGGCACAGGGCCACTTTAAAATGCCAATAATCGGCCAAACCATTGTTGAAATTGAAGAACTTAGCAGATACCTACTTCTACCTCTACCACCCACATTTCTAAATAAAGCTTTATTAAACAAATTATTTCTTGTGATTATATAATGACTAACGAGGAAAGTAGGCAGAGTTGTGATTCAATTATATCCACATAATGATACCTACCTATTAATGTAATGGTACTAGGGAAACAATATTTACCAGTTGCATGGTTTAACAATTATAAACATAATAAACAGACTAACCTGTGGAAAGTGACATTGTTTCCCTGTTTAGTTGTATTATAACTTTAGATCACTCAATATAAATGCGTTTTATTCAAGAGTTACTATACTTTAAACCACGACTACAAGAGAAACAAAGATCTATGTGGCAATGGACAAGGAATTTGTATCAAGTATTTTTTGCGCAATACTCCTACCTGTTTGTATAGTATTGAGATGGAGGTTCATTGGTGTGTTCTAAATTAAAACACCAATATAGCGATTTAAAGTGCTTTTTATTCAGTTTTCAGTGAAATAAAAGCACTTTTTAGAGGAGAAATAATACAAATAATTTTAAAGACAATGTATTGATTCTGCTGCGCCCTTTTGTGTCTTTTTCTTATAGAAAAAGGAGATCAATTGATTTTCAAACTAAGAGATCATTGTACATTGAATTGATTAAATAAATATGATAATGACAGGAAGCAAAGCTAAACAGAAACTGTTCTTAAGTTGTAATCGGCATATCTGATGCACTCATCCAAGGTATCAACCTCATTGTCACATGTGTCGTGATGCATTTTGACCCATGAAGCGTTCAGCGATCTTCATGTGTGCGTATGGGTCCTTGGGAGGGTATCGCCGTTTTTTCAAATTGATATTGCAAGGAGACAGAGTAGAGAAATCAAATCTGGTAACAGTGGGATTGATGACTTCAATCTTTAAATAAGGTGCTGCAACAGACTTGACACGAGAACAAATTACTTTACCAAATGCAGATGGTTCTCCTTTCCTTACTTTCCTGAACAGCATGTATGACATATCTTGATTCAAAGGAAACATATCCATCAGTTTGAGTTTAGCAGTTTTGTCATTGATGCTACCAATCAAGTTAACTTCATCCAGCAGAGACTTAAACTCACCGCTGGTTGAGCTTGATGCCTCAACTTGTAAAGGTTTGTGGATTGTTTTGTCCATGTTGGGCAGGATTATACACGACATCAAGTCAATAACATAATCATCCTTTTGCCTCTCCTGTTTCAGCTGATTTATCTCCTCAGCCTTTCTCTGTCTCTCCTCCTCTTCTTGCTTTCGCTTTTCTTTGGCTATGAGCATGTTGGTCACCTGTTGAGCGAGTATGTTGTCAATTTCGTTCTCCTGCGCCCCAAGTCTCGGCATTGGCATGACCCCATTTGGAGGAGTGAATACTGTTTGAGAGTGACCAGTTTGTGTGCTAACGCTGGCCAGAGGGAAACTGAAGGTGCTTTCCTCGCCGGGTTGGCCGCCACCCAAGCTGGTCTTTGAAAGGTGGCTATTTACTAAATCCATCAATGACGAAAACGAGTTGGAGTCGCCCATGTCGTTGATTTCGTAGTATCTTTGTATGTAGGTAGCATGTACCTAATCGTTGAATTGCTCAAGTCTCGATTTTGTATTCAGAATATTTTACAACTCATTTGTTAACTGGTTAAGTGGTTTCTTTCTGAAAGTGTCTTTTTTTCTATTGTCTTCAATTTTCTTTCTTTTTTGGGTTTTCTCTTATTTGTTTAACGAGTTTTACACGAGTTAGAATTTTGGAAAACATTTACACGGGATAAAATTATATACATCGAGATAGGGTCATAGTCATAGGGAAAGGTTACATTTGTTTTGTTTTAGTTTGAGAACAGGGTTGCCAGCCAGGTCTTATCAAAGTAAAAATAAAAATAACCCGAAATAGATAAAAAAGTAACCATATTTTCCATAATACTAAAACTTGAAAGACAGATGTTGGTTTCACTTAATGATATAACTTTTACTAAACACCTGAAAATAATCTACACACTACTATCAAAAATATTAATTATAGCTTATGTTTAATTAAATCATGATTAATAATACATGTATGTATGTCATTTAATAATAATGGTAATCATTTACTTCGGATAAAATAATAAAATTCACTATCGAGCAAATCAATTAAACACACGTTATTATTAAAAGCATTAAAATTCTCCCTTTTTTAAAAATAAATAGTGGCAACAGTGAGCGGCGGGCGGACGAGCTCTGTGGAACGGTGGGGTGGGCAGACAAAATACTGAATTTCATGTCATACTTTCAAACAATCCTTCATTCGTTCATAGTGTGTAACCTGCATACATTAGGTACCTTTACCGGTACCGACCTACTCGAACACTCGCGACCTTCATAAAGTTTACGGGAAAGTTATAAAGTTATATCGTGCTTTCGTAAGAGAAGTGCTGCTATGCAACAGACTGTGTTTGTGATAGAAATAAGGCCGCGGTGCGTTGGCAATGGCCGGACCAAAGTACGAACAGCTGGCGTGCGCGCCGGACGCTGACGAAGACGTCGTCGGCGGCGGGTGGCGGGCGCCGGCCGACGGCGACGTCCCGCGGGCGGCACTCTTCCAGCGGAGGTTGCTATCGCTCGCCTTGATCCTGCTGTACTTCTCGCTCTCGATCGGCCTCACCTTCTACCAGAGATGGCTTTTAAAAGTAACTCGATGTGTCTTTTGTAGTCAATTAATTCTTATTGTACTAGTGAACATTTCCTATAAATCTGTTTTGAATCTCTAAGGGGCACGGCTCGCTCTACGGCTCGCAGAGTGGGTTCGGCTCAGTTACATCACCTCGCTCTCCTATATATAAGTCAACATTTTATTTGGTCTCACTAACAATAAATATCATTATGGCTGACAATACCATTTTTAATCAGCTGCTAATGAAACATGTTCAAAAAATAGATTTTGATCTTTTGGAGGTGACACAAGAACACATTGTGTAGTACTGTGGTATATCTGTGGGGGTGGAAGTAGATGCCTCCGTGGGAGACTAACACCCTCCGCATGGTGTCCAGTTGCATGGGTCTCTCCCACACTCCTGGCGGTCCTACAGTAGATACTTTCAGCACAATGGTGATCAATCATGGCCTTTTTACTCATAAACCAAGATATAACAACAATACAATGTATTCCGCTGATTACTAAAACATGTCCAGTTGCTCACTTCTGTAGGTGTGTACCCTTTGATACCCTACTTGTTCCCCCTGGGTGGTGCTAAAGGAGCGACCAAAAGTAGCAATAGAACTTGTGCCAAGTTAGTCCGGAGAGGTCCTGCCACCACACCTGGAATCTGCCGCCAAGCAGTAATGCTCGCTTTGCTGTGTTCCGGTGGAAGGGTGTGGGTGCTGCAGAAATCACATGTTCATGAGACATATCATCCCCGTCTCGGGTGATGAATGAAAGCGACTCAGTGTATGTTTCAAATCTCATACTGAGTCGCATTACTGTTGTGATGCGACTCAGTATGACTTACGTTTTTGTCATACAATATTATAATTTGCAATAAAATAATATTGCGATCATAAATTGAGATGTGAGCTATCCTATCTTTCAAGTTTGATCAAACTGCACATGGTGTACAAATTTGATACACAAAATCGGTTATTGTGATTAAACCATGATAGCTAGATATATGTTCTCGCGGACTTTTTTGTCGGTCTTAATGGGATCTACAAACCCGTAGTACATCATTTTGTTCTATTGTCAATAGTTTTTGCAGCGCACGCAAAAATAGATTTTCGATTTTACACCTTGTGTTACAAAATAGCAATTTACTTACGGATCCCTAATTTTGAAAAAAAAACATAGCCTATAGCCTTCCTCGATAAATGGACTACCCAACACTGAAAGAATCATTCAAATCGGACCAGTAGTTCCAGAGATTAGCGCGTTCAAACAAATAAACTCTGCAGCTTTATAATATTAGTATAGATTTGTACATCAAGTACCTTAGTTGAATAGAAAGCGTTGCGAAGGCCTAGAAGGTACAGTGGTGGCAGTGTTACCATTAAAAGTGCTTCTAACAGTGAATACTGTTGAATGTGAATCGATAAGAGAAGCGCCAGCGCTGATACATTATCACGAGAACAATAAAAGTAATGCGTCGCTTACTTATTGTATATTGTTATCGCCGAGTCCGTGTCGTGTCGTGCCTGCTCGTTTGCAATTCAAACGACACCTCGCACCTCGCAGCCAAAACACTTTAGGAGACATTTAGCTGACCTTGCAAAACAATTGATTCGTTCCACGCGACCCGAGTTGCTTAATAAATTAACTTTGTTAAGTAATAATCTATACTTATAATAAAACTGTAACAGATACAATTCTGTACATTGAAAATATTTCGAAAATTTGTTTGGGGGGCACTCTACGATCGGTACTGAAGCCAAAACTGTAATTTTTTTCATTCATGTCATACTCCGAGGTAGGACATAGAATACTTTTTATCCTGAATTTCAGCACGGTTCCCGTGGGAGAGGCGAAAAAGTCAAAATATGTTTTTCATTGTAATTCATTAACGCGTTGCCCGATTCTATTTATTCTTTTTTTGTTAGAAAGGAGACACTTTAGACATTGTCCCGTAAATATTTCAAGGTCATCGGTTTTGTAATTCAGAAATGACAGACAACGCATCCCTCAGGCTTGGCCACGCATCACGCTGAAAGTACTGAATTAAATCAAATGAAACTTGGCATGATTTGAAGTCATGCTTTGATGTAGGAAGTAGGATACTTTTTATCCTGAAATTCAGCACGGTTCCCGTGGGAGAGGGGATGAAAGTCAAAACGCGTTGTCTGATTTCATTCATTCTTTTTTTGTTAGAAAGGAGATACCTACGTTCAAAATTGTCTCGTAAATATTTCAAGGTCATCGGTTTTGTACTTTGGAAATTACAACATCAGTACATTATAGACATTACAACAGACATTACAACATCAGTATTAGGTCCAAATAACTTGAACTTTCAAAGGACTTTTTTTTTAATTTAGCACATATAAATAAAAAAAAATTCCAGAAATCACTACTAAAAAAAAAAACGAGGGTCACATGGTTTTATTTTGTGAATTGCACATACAGCACGTTTTTGTAAAACAAATATAGCCTAGATATCTGGTGCTTTCTTCAGAGGTCACCAGAGGTCACCAGAGACACTAAAATAACTGAAGTAAAGTAACCGAGCAGTGGCTTCATATTCTACGGAAAAGTGGAGCGGCTTCTATTGGTGTGGTTTCAATTTTCTTGTAGCTTCAGTGTTCCCATGACGTGAAACATTGGACCGATGATCATTTAAAACGCCCACTCTTTATAGGGAATCCCAAACAATGTGGTACTTTGTTTTAAAAATTGATGTCTTTGTTTTTACGTTCCATGACAAGGTTTTGGTTATGATTTGAAAGCCAACAAAATTACCTTTCAAATAATATACCACAATCCATGGTTCGTTGCTTGGAAGTTGTGGAATTGGTGATCGCTCGCGAGTATAAAGTGTGCTTTCCGCGAGAGTCGCTAATCGGACCGCTGCCCTTGCAGGACTTCCACTACCCGCTGACCGTGGTGATGTACCACCTGGTGGTGAAGTGGGTCCTGGCGGCGGGCGGGCGCGCGGCGCGCGGGCGGCCGTCGGCCCCGCTGGCGGCGTGCCTGCGCTGCGTGGCGCCCGTGGGGCTGGCCAGCGGCATCGACGTGGGCTTCTCCAACTGGGGCCTGGAGCTCGTCACCGTGTCGCTGTACACGATGGCCAAGTCCACCACCGTCGTGTTCATCCTGGCCTTCGCCACGCTGCTCGGCCTCGAGAGGAAGGTGCACCCTATTCCTAGACCCCGCGTCGAGGACTACCTCGTGTATTACTTGTACTTGTTTTTTCATAGACTAATTTTAAAATATTCTGAAAAGTCAAAGGTAATATTTTTTACCTTTGATTTTTTACTAAAACTATTAATGAAACACCAAATAACGTACTACATGTTTAATAATGATTAAATCGTGGCGATCTCCAGTCGTGGTCGCTGGCGGGCATCGTGGCGAGCATCGCGGCCGGCCTGGCCATGTTCACGTACAAGGCGACGCAGTTCTCGGCGGTGGGATTCGCGCTGCTGCTGGCGGCCTCGCTGGCGGCCGGCGTGCGCTGGACGCTGGCGCAGCTGCTGGCGCAGCGCGGCACGCTGGGCCTGCACGACCCGCTTGACATGGTGTTCCACGTGCAGCCCTGGATGTTCCTGGCGCTGCTGCCCTTCGCCGTCGCGTTCGAAGGTGACCGCCGCCGAGCGCGCGGCCGCTGGCGGAGCGCTGCGCGCTTAGCCCTCTCGACCCGGTATCCCACGTTCTCTGTTCCCTGGACGTTCATGGCGACCATCGACATCGCGGTATTTTTGTGATACTTGCACGGAAATCGCCCGAATGTCGAAGGACAAATTACAAATACCAAATTAATTTTAAAATTGTTCAGATCATGCGGGTATCGTGGAACGTGTGGTAACATGCACATGCGTGCGTGGTGTGCAGGGTGGGGTTCCGTGGCGTACCTGCGCGCGCTGCCGGGCGGGCGGTTGGCGCCGGCGCTGCTCAAGGTGTCGGCGGGCGCCGGGCTCGCCTTCGCGATGGAAGTCAGCGAGTACCTCGTGGTCACGTACACCTCCAGCCTCACGCTCTCCGTCACCGGCATATTCAAGGTACCGGCCGTTCACGGGCCCGCTTGACGAGTATCTTTCCATTTTTTTTTTGCTTGCCTTACTTTGCGATGCCTTGCTGTTATTATTATTTATTTTATATCTCATTTATTCACTAGAAAATAATATATTACTTAGCAGCTGTTCCCCGCGCCTTTGTCCACGTGGAATATAACATTTTTTTGTGCGGAGCCCTAAATGTCCTAATTTACTCGTTTTAACAACACCTATCTGCCAGTGAAACATCTGTCAAACATGATTCAGCCGTTTCGGAGACTTATCCCCTTTCAAATAATAATAAACGGTCCTGTCCATCATAATAGACCGGTCCCTGTAGAGCGTGTCACGTCCATTCTCAAGAACTTATAGCACGGCGCTTCAGATCCTTCCTTTCCAACCAAGTATGAGGCACTGAATCGTAGGACTTCTTGTAATCAATCCAGGCAGTCAAGAGGCTTCCCCCGTTTCGTTTGACCTGTTGGCTAATAGCCATGTCAATGAGGAGAGGCTCCTTAGCTTAGGAGGAGAACCGCGGGACCCAACCCTACATCCATTCTGAGCGGAGGCTAAATATTGCTAGCAACTATGTGTTTATTAATTTTGAGCTTATAGATGGTAGGCAAGCGCGTAATGGGTCTGTAATTCTTCGCTTCCGCGGTACTACCGGACTTGTGGAGCAAGAAGGTGACTCCAGTTGTAAGGAAACTTGAGAGAGACCCAAGCTCTAGGGCTTCTTGAAAACAATTCATGTGAACTTCGAAACCACTTTAGACAGAAGTTGTGTAAAGTCCTGGATAGGATGTATATAGTTCTGAGCTAAACGGATTGCACAACTAACGTCCAAGGGGCTGATAGTAATATCCTCCATGGGTTCGATAGGTTCCCGTGCATTGCTTATAGCGCTCATTCAATCGCTATCCGAGTGCGCTGCGGGCATGGAATAGCTCGTGACGTCGGTATGCGGCACACGTGCATCGAGCACACGTTGGTCAGGTTTCTCCCAGTTTGTGTACACCTTCCTTTGGCCACTTTGGAAGTTGCGATTCTGCCCGTGTCTATCCACACGTTCCCTGTACCGACGAATACGGTTTGCCCACGCCTAGATTTTTTGCTTCAGAAAGTCTATTCGCTCCGTTACACAGGCCATGTAGTCCTGTGGCCGGGTATCGATACCTACAAAGCACATAACACGGGGGCGATGATTGCCCCCTCTGGAGCAAATTAGCTTTGCAATGAGGGCCCTGCGCGTGCTGGTACACCTCTCGATCCGTACTAGGGGGGACCCGCAGCGGTGCACCGTCAGAGTCTGGAAACTTGACAAGAGCCACGCGGATTGAATTTCGCTTGGGATTTAACAAAATCCCGAGCGAAATTCAATTACCGCCAATAAATAAATTTAAAACTGTCATCAAACGTAAACTTGTCGCAAAAGCTTACTATAAAATATCAGATTACCTAGATGACAAAAAGGCTTGGGAATGAATTTGCTCCACTCTAGACGCAGGACCATATTCGCGAATATGTAATACTGTCTCCGAGGGGTTTCTTGTCTGCTTCTTCCCCTCGGGTTGGTCGGTTAGGGTTGGAACAGACGTAAACTTAACAAATAAGATAAGCTTAAACATGAAAACTGACTGTAATTTGACATATCTGTGTGCATGTAATGTGCCTGGGGAGTTCCTGTGACACGTTATATGCTCACGAATATGTGCATGTGTAAAATTTGACGTGTCCAAATAATACTTGAGATCTAAAGGAATAAATGAGTTTGAGTTTGAGTTTGAGTTTGTGGCACGCCGCAACAACCCGGCAGTATAGGATCGAATGAGTATCAACAATGTTTTAACTAGTCCGAAAATACGGTATGTAGATACAAAATAGGAAGGGTCCGAGTAAATATCCCTGAGGAACGCCTATAGCTGTAACCGCTGACCCCGGGGATCGCTTTTCATTAACTCTCTGTACTATTTCACTCTGATAAGAGGTAAGACGATCATCTTCCTTTACAGTAAAGGTACATCTTTTTTTGGCCTACCTCTTGTGTTATCACTACATAGTATAAAACATAGTCGCTTTCTCTGTCCCTATATCCCTATGTATGCTTAAATGTTTAAAACTACGCAACGGATTTTGATGCGGTTTTTTTTAATAGATAGAGGGATTCAAGAGGAAGGTTTATATATGTATTATGTATAATACACTAGCATGTCACCCCGGCTTCGCACGGGTAGTTTCTGAGACGACAATGATGCTTTACTAACCGTGCGAAGCCGGGGCGGGTCGCTAGTATGTTATATATATCCTTTCACATCCATATTTAAAATTGGTTTTGTAATATGGCATTCGTCCCTCCGCATGATATGTCCTGTGACTCGTTATATTCTCACGGATATACACGGTGTACTCGTGCGTGGCCCATTAGCCGTGTCCAAACGATACGTGAGATGTCAACGAACAAGTATATTTCTGTTTGAATAATTTCACAACACATTTATTCAAAAATATATCTTTTGCACGTGCATGAAATCTTTCGTAGACAAGGGGAAGGAAGGATTGCTCTTTCTTAAAAATATGACTTTTCTTTCGCAACTTAGTCTCGTACCGAACGGCGTTCTGACGAGCCGCCCCCCGTTCCAGGAGATGTGCATCCTGACGCTGGCCGTGGAGGTGAGCGGCGACCGGCTGAGCGCCGTGAACGCGTGCGGGCTGGCCGTCTGTCTGCTGGGCGTGGCGGCGCACGTCGCGCGGAGAGCCCGCGCGGGCGGGGACGTGGCGGGGGGCGAGCCGCGTGGCGCCGGCAGGTACGTGCGGGGGGAGGGCCGCGTGGCGCCGGCAGGTACGTGCGGGGGGAGAGCCGCGTGGCGCCGGCAGGTACGTGCGGGGGGAGAGCCGCGTGGCGCCGGCAGGTACGTGCGGGGGGAGAGCCGCGTGGCGCCGGTGCGGGGGTAGAGCCGCGTGGCGCCGGCAGGTACGACTCCAAAATGACGTAGAATATGATTAAAAAAGTACGAAAACGAAGAACGAGTCTAGAGCGACATTGTGGCATTTCAGCTCGCCCCCCATCCCCTCGAGCGACGAGTGCGACGAACCGTTGCTGGAGAAGCAGTGGGCGACGGACGCGGGGGGGCCGCGCGAGGGGAGCGATGGGGAGTCCGGCGCGGTGCTGGAGGAGGTGGTGCAGCGCCGCGGCGGCTGCGGGCGGGCGTGATGCGGATGGGCCGGCCGGGAGGGGGGGGGGGGCTCGCATGAAGTGAAAGGGAGGGGACGCCGCCGGTGACATAACTTGCGTGAAAAAAAACATGAATTGTATGTATCACTATAGGTCGCACACTGCGGGACGTTTCATCTATTTATAGTGTTACATACAATATTTTATTATTATGTCCTTACATATGAAATTGGTATTTAATATTGAAAAACAAAAAAAATATGAAATTTTAAATATATAGGATTACATTTAAAAGTTCACATTTTTTATGAAACATAGTATGTTCCATTGTAATCTATGCAGTTTTGCCATTTTATAGTTAGTTCATTGATTCTTTTGAATCATCATTGAATCAATAAATTATTTAAGAGCGGTTTGTACTGCCTCATCTGAATTGGAACCAAAAACGTACCGTGTTTTTTACGGTAGCTGTCCCACAGTGGCCGCCGAGCCGCCGAGCCGCCGAGCCGCCGAGCCGCCGAGCCGCCTCCGCGGCGCCGGTGCCTCGGTGGAACTCTTACTCGTAAGTAACGAGATACTTTACGTTCCATATTGTGAGCGGAACGAAGTCGAACTGAGATTTAATGTCGCCAAAACAATAGGATATCTCAATTCGAAACAAAAATACGTAAGTCTAAATCTATGCTTTATATTATATATTAATATGATATATCTGAAGATTTTATATTTTGAACGCGCTAATCTCTGAGTCCTCGGTTAGCCTTCAATATTGATATTTGTACAGTAAGGCAAGGCAAGCCAACCGACACCGCACCGCTTCATCCGCGGCCGCCGGGCGATGGCTACTTTACGTGGGTACCGTGCACTTGGAGGATATTAAATCTGCTCTCAGTGATTTTTGAAGTGAAAACTTCTTTAGCGGCGTTGAGCACTTTTTCTGTAATGGGTATAAAATCTTAAACTCGCGTCAGGACACGTGACCTGATCGAAAAAGCGTAAGACGGATGGAGAGTAGACAAATTTTCTCATTCGATTTTGAACTTAACCTTCAACATCTTATGGTTTATTTTTCGGAGAGATAAACTTTTTAATGTAAAATAATTGTAATAGTTTTAAAGTGTTAAATTTTTAATGTAATATAAATAAATTGTCATGTTTGTGTACGATAGCGCAATAAATGAATATTGTATTCTACCACATAAATGATAGTACTTTTATACTGATAAAGCAATTGGTGCAAAATTATTCCCTAACCATTCCAAAATATCAAACATGCTCAACGTTAATAATCAAGTTTTCACTTCTGCCGGCACACCCGGAGTGCAACCCGTCTTTTTTTTTTGACTTATATGCGGGTGAGTCCGCGGGGACAGCCAGTTTCATATAAATTTGAATTTGGAATTTCTAACCAAAACGCTAAATATGTGTGATGAAAGCGGCCAGTTCTGCAAAGTGCCGATTTCATATGCAAAGACCTATATATTTATTGTGTTGTGCAACCTGCTGTTGACGCGTTCGCCTCGCGCCGTTCCGCCGCCGAGCCGGCGCGTTAGTGATCACTATACATTCCCGTCGCTACCGAGGATTAGTTTTTTTACTCAATCGACATTTTCATTTCTTTTATTCGGACTATTCCGGAAATCCCCCACAGCGTCTCTTTCAGGATTTCTTTCCTGATTTCCCCCAAATCAAATCAAAGCCGTTTGGTGGGGGATTTCAGGAAAACAGATGATATTAAAGTTTATTTATATTGTTGAAGGTTGTTACGAACTAATTTATTTTTAATGCTGGAGCTATGTGGGTCATTCCAAAATCTGTTTTCCTGAAATCCCCCACGAGACTTCTCGTTTCTATATGTAAGAAACGAAGGAAAAAAATCCTAAAGTTCTCCACGGGGGGACGGCCGTGGAAATTTCCTATTTTTCCCTATTTAATTACTTCCAATAACATTCCAACATTTTTTATAATGTTAAATTGTATTGTATATTCTATTATATCCGAATTAAATGAACGAAAAATGAAATGTAATGAATGGCAGAGCAGATGAAAATAAAGGTTCCAGAAAATGCATTTTTTGTAGAATTGAAGTTAAGTGTGCATATTGTAAGTAATTATAAGATTTCGACATCCAATTAACGGACGAAATGTCGCGTGACTCCGCTGTACACGTCGCGTGTCCGTGACTCCGCTGTACACGTCGCGTATCCGTGACTCCGCTGTACACGTCGCGTGTCCGTGACTCCGCTGTACACGTCGCGTGTCCGTGACTCCGCTGTACACGTCGCGTGTCCGTGACTCCGCGTGTCGAACCCGAGCATTATGGAACGGCACTCGATTTTTAAAATGCTGACGATTTCCAATGAACATTTTATTAGATAAATGTTGTTTTGTAATTTTATTGTATACAAATATATTAAAACTAATGTTTGATTGAAAACTGTGTATTATTTGAGCCGGCTCACGTTTTGCTCACGTTTTGCATCATAGTGCAACGGTGGGCCATCAATTTTATAATAGCCATTAAATATACGTTCCGCCGTTGCACCATATCGTAAACTGGTTTGAACTCAGATGACATCGCACTAGGGAATGGTATATACCTACCTAATCGGCTTAAATCACAACCAAAAATCATAACCAAAAATCTCTTTTGAACCATAGACTACAGATGCCATCAAACCATAGACTAATTTAAAAAAGAACAGTAGCGCTATGCGTGGTAAATTCAAATATTGAAAAGAAAGCAATGTATTTTCTTTACATCTATACTAATATTATAAAGCTGCAGAGTTTCTTTATTTGAACGCGCCAATCTCTGGAACTACTGGTCCGATTTGAATGATTCTTTCAGTGTTGGGTAGTCCATTTATCGAGGAAGGCTATAGGCTGTGTTTTTTTTTTTTCAAAATTAGGGATCCGTAAGTAAATTGCTATTTTGTAACACAAGGTGTAAAATCGAAAACCTATTATTGCGTGCGCTGTTTCCACGGAAACGAGAAAAACGCAGGTGAAACCGCGGGGCACAGCTAGTATATTATATACTTAGACAAAGATGTGTAGTAATACTGACACCGTCACGTCGCTATATATCGAACTCATTGCGAGTAGGTATGTAACATTAATGACCAAACTGTTGGATAGATGCTCACTCGGTGCGCGGTGAATAAATGAATCGACTTAAGTACATTACATTACACTACATCTCACGACTATTTGCGGTAGAAGACCTTCGTTGCAAGACTTGCATTTTATGTTATGTTTTTGACGATTTTAATAATTATTAAATGAGTAATTAATATCTCATAATGTAATGTGATACTGTTTAAGAAAACAGTAGGTAACCTCCCACAGCAGGGAGCGAGACGCGCTGCTGATTATTGTGATTTAAATAGTTTCAAATTTAATTATCATATTTGGGAAGGGCATTGAATAAAATAACCAGTAAATTAATATTTATTTTATTGTTAACACGGGTTTGAACCCTTTGCTCTGAGCATTTTATATCACGGATGCGTTGCTTGCTGGCGTGTACATCGCAACAGCTACACGCAGTCCTAACTCAACATCACGGATGTGTTGCGTGTACATCGCAACAGTTACACGTAGTCCTAACTCAACATCACGGATGTGTTGCGTGTACATCGCAACAGTTACACGCAGTCCTAACTCAACATCACGGATGTGTTGCGTGTACATCGCAACAGTTACACGCAGTCCTAACTCAACATCACGGATGTGTTGCGTGTACATCGCAACAGTTACACGTAGTCCTAACTCAACATCACAGATATTCTCGCTATATGTTCACAGTCGGCTCGCAGCCCAACGCGCCTCACGGCTGAGCCGCGTGGCGCGTCTGGCTGGCTGTGACTGGACGGCTCCGAGAGCCCCGCCAACCAACCCTAGGCTTGCTTTAGAATAACTAAAACATATTATAGACGATCACAACATTCAGGTGGGCGCCTTCTGCATCACACAATTGAAAAAACCAAAAAACGAAATGTGCGCGGGTCCGAGCGCGCACCGCGTGTCCACCCTGACCGCTGCACTCTCGCCTCAAACGCAGGGTGACGCGGGTCCCACTTAGCCCGATATTCCATATTTTCAATACTTATAATACCTTGTTCTATGGCAGACGGCAACAATATAACATATTAAAGTTAATTATTGCAAAATTTTGATTAATATTGGAGGGTTGGCGTAAATAACTATACTTATTTATTTTCAAACGTGTTACAATACATTAGGTTCTTTCAGAATGTGTGAAGTCATAGGTACTTGCAGATAAGGTCGGCTACCTTCGATCCAAATTCTTATATTTATTATCCAAATAATACGATCATGCATGTCATAGTTCATGCGATTCATTAAAATTTAATTTGATTTAATAACAATAAATTAAATAAATGAACTTAAATATTAAAATATAAAAAAAATATGTGATAAAATCTGTTTAGGCGTAATAAAATTTATATTAAAAATACATACTTACACAAAAATTTATCAATATCGATAGATATATCCATACGACGATTATAACCGATGTGGTTTAACAACGGCGAGTTCAACTCTACGTAACGGAACACTAACAGATAATCAATCACAAAACTTACGCACTACGGTTACAACCGGGCCGGGCGTATTGTATACCCCCTGGACCGCAGCGAGTTCAACTCTAACTAGGTAACACTTTATAAATGTATGATTCGATTCTATCGATATTGATAACGTGACTTACTCGTGCCTATCCTACAATCTCACCATATGACGTCATATTTCTAATTGTACTTACGTAATTATCTATTATTACCTAAGCTAATGAAATGCCATGCTTCACTTGACATTTATCGCTGCCGGGTAGAACCGACTCCGCATCCCGCACCCGCACCCGCACCCGCATCCGCACCCGCACGGAGCGCGCGGAGTCGATCATTCGAAAGCATAATACTGTTAACGATCCGATTCCGTTGGATTTAACCGAACGGTCGTCTCTCAAGTGGGCGGGGGCGGGCTCCGGGACTCCGACCGCACGTGAAGTGGGCGGCCTACGGGGCCGGGGTCGGGGTCGGGGCCGGGGCGAGGTGCGCCGGCGCCGCCTCCGAGAACTTGGCGATGATGCCGTCGAGGGAGGTGTAGGTGCCGACCACCAGGCCGAGCACCCCGAACAGCACCACGACCAGGTTCTTGGCGAGCATGCGCAGGCGCTCGGCGCGCGACACGTAGTGCCAGTAGGTGCACGACTGGATGAGCGCGGGGAAGGCCAGCCCCAGCGCCGACAGGCACAGCGCGCCGAACAGCGAGATGAACAGGTCCAGCTCGGGCACCGCCGCCGCCACGCCGACTGCAACCACACCGCACACGTCTACACACACACGTCTGCTCGGTAAGATCTGTGACCTCGACGCGGACACGCACACCGCCGCTGCCGGACCGTCCGCCGTGATCCCCGCCGAGAGACCGAGCCGGTTGATCGTGCGGCCCGACTACCGACTGCCGAGGCGAGCAAAAGGAACGAGTGACTGATTTGAAAACCCAAATAAACCGACTTCTATACTTTCATATGTATCTTTCTATTTAGAACAACAAACATTCGAATCGGTACAAACAACAGGCGCAGTCAAAAGTTATCTGACAGCAAGTCGTTTACTTGGATTACATATTTTTCCAGATAATTTGATAACAACCGTGTATGGGACCGATCTGCCGACATCCATACGACCACATCCTCCGGATAGCCTCCTCCGGACCTCCGGAGCCGGTTGGGCGTGTTGCCCACTCGTTGACTCTGTGTCTACTATATTCTATGACATAAGTTGTCTGATACCATTTTGAATTTAAAGAAATCCTCGAAGGTACTCGTATAATACGATACGTGCAATTAATTTATAGTGTGAACGTGAAATAATCCGGTTGTGTATCGATCGTGATCTTTGTGTGTGTGTGTGTGTGTGTGTGTAGGCGGCGATACGTACACGTGAGGAAGACGACGGCGGTCCTGAGCAGGTACTCCCAGAGCAGGCGGCGCTTGGAGTCGAGCAGGCGGGTGCCGATGTACTCGTTCCACAGGATGTCGATGGCCACGTAGCAGGCCAGCCCGTGGGTGATGAAGATGGCGAACGCCAGCAGCAGCTGCACCACGGCCGCCAGCCTGCAAGCAGTTTGACGGTCCTCCTCCTTAAGTGGTCACCGCCACCCATGAAGAATCACGGATACGGCACGGGTCTTCCCCTATTAAAGTATTCGCGGTAGCCGATGCAGTTGCTCACTCATAAAACGAACACGAAAAATCTATCATCATCGCTATTTATTACCTAGACATGTCAAGTTTACGACCAAATTAGTTATAAAGCATATTAAAATAACTTATATCTATGTCAAATTGTATTTTTACTGTTCGAGATACTTTTCGACTATCGATCTTATCTTGGTTATATCATCATTAAAGAACTCGTAGGTCGTATATGGTATTGGTATGGTGACCTACGAAGCTTCTCGTTATTGCGATGGTTGGCGTTAGTCAAAAGACGTAGCTCCGTGGCAATATTATATTTATGGAACACTTATGGTAACTAATTTAAATATATGGTAATCTAATTAAATGGTAAAGAATGGTTTGGTATGGTTGTTGAGTTCGCGTGCGCGGTTCGCGACTGGTTTGCGACTCGTATGGTTGGTGAGTGCGCGTGCGCGTTTCGCGACTGGTATGCGACTACTCTGGTTGTTGAGTGCGCGTGCGCGGTTCGCGACTGGTTTGCGACTACTGATTTTGGGAGAGTTTTCACAGCGGTGCAATATTGCCGTATAAGCAAATTGCACAATCGCTGAGCTGTTGGATCTACAATACTTCCAACAGATATGAAACGTTAACTAACTAACAAACTAGGTAACAATTTATGACAAAGTTGTCGGATAGAAGTTCCCTCCCATACATACATGGTATTGAGTAAATTACCCGTCTTGGTTTAACATTAGGTCCATGACTTTTCACGTAGGGGAGTTGCGTTGCGAGACGCAGCTCTCCTGCCATACGTCATGTTTGGGATGGGAGAGGAACAACAACCTCGCGAAACACCCTTCCGGACTTGAGCGCGAACCACCCCTCCCGGCCCCATCCTGACTAACCTCGGGTATGATCAGCGGAGCGACGCGCCTGCAGTCTGCGGGTTCCTGGGCTTGGGAAGTCCAGCTGACGTACCTTCGCGGCGGCGCGCCGTGCCGTGGACGGGATCAGCCTAAGGAGAGTGATCTAGGCCCCGACTACGACCCGTCCTACTTTGTTTCTTTTTTTATTTAAATACATTTTTCTTCTACCCTGCTCACAATCACTGTTGTGGCTGCGGCGGGTATATCTCATTGACTGATTTAAAAATCGAATACTTTCATCCCCTTTTTTGCCCGTTGGTGGGTGAAAATTTGTATCAAAATTGTAGATGAGCTCCTCCTCAGGACACCCCCAAGTTATAAAGGCCTGGTCAAGCCTGAAGCCTGCGATCAACGAACCGAACTGGCGAGTGAACGCGATCACGAGATACAGCCGTTCATGTTTGCCGCATGTTTCGACTATTAAAAGTACTTTAGGTTGCACAAGTAATATCATGTAATACAAGTAAAGGAATAAATCCGAAAACCGTATATTTGTGGTTATATCATTAAAAATAAACACTAAAAACCTACAAGGTCGTGCAGAACCCTCGGCGCACAAGTCCGACTCGGTGCACGTGGCCGGTTTTTGTTTCGACTTCTGTTAAAAAGGCACCGTATTTAAGGTTATTCAATAAATGTCCCGTTGTGATGTTAATTTAATTTTAAAATTTCAAAGTAAACTTAATGCTCTTTTAATAGATAAATGCCGAAAAAAAGATTATATAAATTTGCAGCTTAAATTTCTTTCAATCTCACAAAAACAACAACGTGTGGTTAACATCAAAATCGTTTTCTTTTACCGTTTTATCAAAATCGAGCAAATAGTCTAGTTGGTAAATCATAATAACTGGAAAATTGTGTTCACCCCTACGTTTTTATGCGAGTTAAGAGAGATATCTTTTTTGTATGCATTGTCACTTGCAAAGTAACAAATCGATATTCGTGTAAAAAGTAACGGGAGTCTACGTGTAGGCATGCTTGATGCTTGATGCTTGATGCTTGATGCTTGTGCTTAAACAATATGTCATCCGAGTAAACAACATTGCGTATTTTGTTTTCCTATGACTTTGTTCTTCGCCCGTAGTATACCAATCACGAGGTGACTTTTTAAAATGGCAGAGTGTACCCCCATTGGGCGACAAATAAGGGATGAAATTATTGATGTCGGTTTTTTTATTTTTTTTAATCAGTCACTTTTATAATTTACATTGTTTATTTACAGAAAGTATATTTATATGACGTAGACAGCATGTCCCCTGTGATGCCGTGCGCGCACTGCAGGTACCTACTACTTGCACCTCGGTGTTGGAAGGCAGGTCGAGCGTGATGCTGCCGTGCGCGGCGTCCCAGTACTGCAGGTAGTACTTACACCTCGGTGTTGGAAGGCAGGTCGAGCGTGATGCTGCCGTGCGCGGCGTCCCAGTACTGCAGGTAGTACTTACACCTCGGTGTTGGAAGGCAGGTCGAGCGTGATGCTGCCGTGCGCGGCGTCCCCGTACTGCAGGTAGTACTTACACCTCGGTGTTGGAAGGCAGATCGAGCGTGATGCTGCCGTGCGCGGCGTCCCCGTACTGCAGGTACCCGAACAGGCCCATGCCCACGTACAGGATGACGATGCTGATCATGGCGCGGTTGAGGACTCCGAACTTCCCGACGAAGTCCCTGGGAGTTTTCATCTCGTTCTCCAGGGGCAGAATCTATAGAGAACGGCACAAATATGAATACTTCTAGTGTTTGTCATTTTTAAGCACCTGCATTTATAGTATGAACTAAATCGGTCATCGGTTAGCTCGAAAGAGGAACGAGCATCGAACGTCCGTCCAGACTCACACACGTACATACTTTTGGATTGAAAGTAATAGTGTGATCGTTTAGAAACTTACCACGCCGATAGCTTCCAAAGCGAACAGAACGGTTCCGAAGAAGAGCGGAAAGTCGGCGAGCCTGCCCGCGGGCGCCTTGCCCTGGAGCGTGGGCGCCTCCCTGAAGATGTAGTAGCAGATGATGCCGAAGCCGACGATGGTCACCGCGTTGGCGATCGCTGAGAACGGGGCCAAGTACTTCAGGTCCCTGACCCAGTTGATCAGCACCAACGGCAGCAGAATACACAACATCACGTGGAACTGTGTCAAGTCGACGCTGAACTGATTCACCAGCACGGAGCGAATGTTTTCCGACACGAACACCACGTAGACGCAGCATGTGCCGATCTGGTACACCAGGAGGAACGCGTTCACCACGTTTCTGTAAACCAAACGAACACATTCACGCAAACACAGGAGCCGTTTACATTTTATAAAGAAATTCCTGATACAAGGGAAGAGACTGGTGAATTGTTGAAATCGATTAATTCAAATTTGAAAGGAGCTACTGCTAAGGGGCAGTAGGGGGAGAGATGGAGGGTGGCGATGTTTATAAACTCATGTTCACTAATTTCTCTACAGTTTTGAGGAGGCACATAAGAGAGAAATGCGACGATAATTCTCCACTGTACCTTTAAAACCTTCTTTGTGTGTTGGACAGGTAACAGCCAATTTCCAAATATCAGGAAAAACACCCGAAGACGTATTCTTGTTAAACATTATGTTAGTAAGTTTAACTATTGATTTAATTCAAATAAACTTTCATCATTGTAACCACATACGAGTAGGTTACAATGGTTACAATAATTTAAGTCACAGCCATGTTTCTGCTTAACAGCATGCAAATTTAATGAGATAATAAATAGTTAATTAAAGATATAGATATTACAATATTAGCAAAACTTAATTAACTTACTTAATTATTAAAATTTTATCATGTTAATATTCAGTTACGATAACGAGTACAAGAAACCCTGGTTACATTTATACGATCAAATGATACTGTTTGTGACGCATACAACTCATCTAAGTCTAAATACAACCCGAAACCTATCCGAGGTAACTTTACGTACGAGTACGCTAATCAAGAACTTTAGCTAGGGTGTGAATAAAGACATTCGTCCACTCATTGGCATTATCTAAGTTTACTAAGTGACATGTCTAGATATTTTATGTAGCTCTTTATTAATACCATCTTAACATCTTTTTTTAGTATAAAATCGTTTGGTTTTGGCGGTTTGGCGGCGGTCAAGCCTATGGTCTGTACACTAGCTGTGCAAACTACACCTAAACGCGAAGTAAAAGTATTTATTCATTTAAAATAGGTCTCAATAAACCTTTATTGACATGTCAAGTATATCCCAATATAAGTAGTCGTTTTGGGTTTAATTTTAATTTTAGTTTATGTTAATTTTTGTTTTAATATGTGATATTTTATTTTAATATGTTATATTATATTTTATTATTCGATATTTCATAGATGTATCTCATAGATTTTAGATAATGTTGTTTGTACACGTGTATTTCACTGTCGTCGCACGCTCTCACCACGGTGCCACAGGATACCAGCGCTGCATCAGTCCACTGACGCAGCACATGCTGAGTTGAGTCGAGTTTTTGGTTTTTGCATATTATTATGCAAAAACAAAAAACTGTAATATTGTGTAATATTGTTTTTAATTTTTAAGTGAGCCCTAATTATGTAACACAAAATAAAGTTTTTCTATTCTATTCTAAGTTTGTTGTTGACACAAATATTCAATGTTGTAGTGTCGAGTACCTAGTGTCTACAATATTAATTGTGAGATCACCTGCTAAAACTAAGCAGTTAAGTTATCATGAGAATTTGATATTTTCATATAATGCGACTTCAATTATTATTATTTAGGTATTTTAGTGATTATTTTAATAATTATAATATGTTTTATTTTTATTTTGTACACTTTTAATTCACACTGTATATAATTTATTAATGTATCTGACCTATAACTTATTGTTATCTTTCAATAAATAATCTGAATCTGAATCTATGACCAATGGTTGGTTAGATAAGTTTTCTATGAGAGAAACAAGTGAGGTTAAAAAGCGGTCCAGGGTGAGGAGAGATGGCGATCCCTAAGTTCCAAGTGAAACTTCTTCATTGCCGATTTGAATTTTAATTGGTGAACAATCTGCATCCCCTGACAATGTTAACTTGTCAATGCAACAGTGTTTGTGCCTTCAGATCCACACACGGTTACATTAAGATCTCCTTGAAATGGATCTCCCTATTACATCGCTGTTGTCAGGGATAGGTATGGTAAGCGACACAATTTGTCACGAGATGTAAAGGGTGAGCCACGTCCGCGCGCATTCAGATGATCGGGGGACACTGTCGTCGCAAAACTAATTCAACGGGTCCGCGCCCCAACCCCCACCCCCACCCCCCCCCCACGCGGACGAGCCTACAACGCCTGCATTTATTTTATAATAAAAACACATTTGGTACACAAGTTAAATAAAAATATAATGTTTAAAGCGTCGCCTACAGCTGTTGTGGTTCGTATGTTAAAATTATGATTTTAAAACTATGTATAACAGAAACAACAGCCCCACCCCGCTTAGGACACGACAAGGAGCTGCACGTTTTACCAGCACTATCTATTTCTATGACCCTATCTGTTATTATGTCGGGGTCCACGCCTACAAAACACTAATGGACAAGTGGTCGCGAGCGTGCGTCCAGATCGTCTTCGGCTCGAATGGGAATAGCCGCAGATCGCTCCCGCCGCCTGTACCTCGGTTTTAGATCCGTGGCTCCACGAAACTGAATAATAATTCCATTTTCTTTCCTGAGCCTCTCATCGATATACACTTTTAGTGTGGAGCCGGGAGCCTCCGGCTCAGTCGGTCCGATATTCTTGCGGGTTTTAGGATATTTCCAGAAGTCGGTCGACCGGACGCGGCATTTTACCGATATCGGTAGACGTGGTAGACAATAAAGCAGGTTTCCGGCTTTCTCATCGAGTTCAACTCTCACCTTTCGAGCTGTTACCTGAACAATATGGTGTAGGTTTCCTGATGATATTTCAGGGAACCGTGGACTTTGCTGAGGCGTCAAACGATGATTGATCATTCATTATTGTACCGTACCACAAAAACATTTGTCGAATCCAACCCACTTCACAAGTATTGGAGATAAACCATTTTCAAATTAACTCAAATAAATTTTTATATACCTACTCAATAATAGTAAGTTCACCTTTGTTTAAAAAGAATTATTGTCGTAGTAGAAGTTGAATGTCGGGGATTTATTTGCTCAAGTGCTTCTGACACGATCAGTTCCAACGGTTCTCTTGGGGATACAATATTGAAAGTGTGGTTTTCCATTTGAAATGATCAATAGTTTGTGTACATATGGAGGGACAGTGAGTAGTGAGACGGGGGCAGTACTCACGCAGCGTAGGGAGCGCACGCGCGGAGGCCGGCGGGGCCCTCGGCCAGAGCGGCCTCCGCCGCCGCCGTGTAGGACATGGAGGGCACGCGCCGGCGCCGGCACAGCACGTAGCACGAGTCGATCAGCACGTGTATGCAGTACGTGCACAGCACGCCGATCACGATGGTGCCCACCACGCCCACCACGTAGCCCGAGTGGGAGAAAGCTTTCGGCATCGCCAGTATCCCTGTGCCGAGACTGCCCTTCAGCAAGTGGAGGAGAGTCTCCGTGTTCCTGCAAACGTAACAGTGTGAGTCTCGTGCCGCGTGCCGCGTGCCGCGTGCCGCTCATGCAACCTCCATTACAACAATGGAATTGTTAAATTATAAGTAAAACGAGCTGAGGGCCCACCCGATGGTAAGTGCTGACCTCGCCCATGACAACAGTAATGCGCGCGACTCAGTATGAGATCCACATCTTTACTGAGTCGCATTCATCCTGCTGCGTCCATCACCCGAGACGGGAGATGATACGTCTCATGCGCATGTGATTTCACCGGCAGCCACACCCTTCCACCGGAACACAGTAATGCAACCACTACTGCTTGGCGGCAGGTTCCAGATGTGGTGGCAGTACCTCTCCCGACGAACTTGGCACAAGTTCTACTGCTACTTTTGGTTGCTCCTTTAGCACCACCCAGGGGGTACGTGTAGGGAATCAAAGGGTACACACCAACGGACGCGAGCAAGGTTTTATTTAAATTTTATTGGTATTTACGTTAAATAGTTGTTATAAATTGATATAACCAGATGGTACGTAGATGATATTCAAATATGCCGATTTCACCGCGAAGTCTTCTTTAGTATGACATCGTGCCATTATAATGATGCGTAAAGCTGTTTGTTTTACAGTAGTGGGGTTATACCCAGGGACTGGTGAGAAAGCGAACGTTCGCTGCGAAATGGAGCTGGAGACAGGCGATTCGCCGCGGCGGCAGTAGGTACTCACGTGGTGGGGTGGTCGACCACCCGGTTGTCGTAGGGCTCGTACTCGTCGGCGTCGGCGGCGTGCTTCTCCTTCATGTCCACCAGGAAGATGCCCGGCTCCCCCGGCCGCCCCTTCTCGTCCTTCACCGGCGACAGGCTGCAACGGAATCAGTATTATTACATGAGGACTCGGTCGCTCAGTCGGCAACACTGCAGGGCCACTGCCTATAATAGAAATCGAACTGGCGACCCCGGCGTCGCTAGTAGCCAGACGCGACGATACGTTCATTCGTTTCGTTCACGCGTCCTGGCTCCTACGGTCAAGGAACGCGGTAGGGGCACCGACGTGAAAAACAATGATGTGAATTGTTTCTCTGAAAATAGTGATTTTCCAACGTTTTTCATTTGTTTTGATGCGGTCTTACCTGATCGTCACCAAGGATGATATAGAAGCCTGTTCGGCCATGTGGCCCCGTGGTCCGGAACCTCCTGGCTAACGGAACGGCCCCGTGCCGGGCGCACGACCCGGGTGCAGTCACCCGGGTCAGATAGCCGTTACTTGCACAACAATATTCTTAAACATTTAGTTATAACATATTAACAAGTATACCTAAATACTTTTGTATTATCCACATTTCCATTACTTCTCGGAAAATGTATTTAAACTAGTTCACGTTCGTAGTACAACTACGTAATATGTGGCCAGAGTTAATTATGTTTAATTCATTATTAGTAATATTAATATTACTTGCGTTGCGCGTCGTGGCACGTTAGTATACTGCTAACGGATCGGAAAGTTTTCCAGTAAACGTCGATTTTATATCTTCAATATAAGTACATACTATTGAGGAAAAATTAAATGGAATTTACTGAGGCAGTTAAATAAATACCACACCTCGAGATGGCAATAAACATTTGATTAACGCAAGAATAAGTTGAGAGGTTTGAGACAATTTAGATTTTTTAATGTCAGGGTCACCGACGCTAAGATTTGACACAAACACACCACTCGGATTTAAAGTTTACTATAAATATAAGTCGCCTCTCCCCCCCCTCCGAGAGTTGGGGGTTGTTTACGAATTGCCAGGTAACGGTTGCTGGGTTTACTATTGTTTACTATTGATTTGCAATCAATTATTTTATGTTCGTCCGTATTTCATGGCTTTGATTCGGATGCGGGCGGGCGGGCTCCATGGCGCCGTGCCAGCGCCTCGGTGCAATCGTGAATATTTAATTGTACCTTTTCGTACGAATAAACCTAGTTTTCTATTTTTATTCGTACGAAAAGGTACTGCCCGCCGGGGCCCCAGGGCCCCAGAGCTCCTTACATGAACAAATGCAGCCGAACATTTATAATACTGAAATTAGTCATATTATTCTTGAAAAATATTTTTTTATTTCAAGCGAAATGTTTTTATATTTATCAAAATCGGTTTAATAAATAGTTTAGTTGTTAAATTAAAATATATGGAAAAATATATAAAACTAGCTGAGCTGAACGTTTTTTTCATATGATAGATATTATAATTTGCAATAAAATAATATTGCGATCATAAATTGAGATGTGAGCTATCCTATCTTTCAAGTTTGATCAAACTGCACACGGTGTAGGTACAAATTTGATTAAAATCGGTTAAGTAGTTTAGGAGTCCATCGCGCACAAACATCGTGACACGTAATTTATATATGTATACTAATATTATAAAGCGGCAGTGTTTGTTTGCTTGTTTGTTTGAACGCGCTATTTCTGGAACTACTGGTCCGATTTGAATGATTCTTTCAGTGTTGGGTAGTCCATTTATCGAGGGAGGCTATAATATTGGCAATATTGTATCTCAGTATTTCCACGGAAACGAGAAAAACGCGGGTGAAACCGCGGGGCACAGCTAGTATTAAGATATATAAATATATAGATAGCTGTTCATTATCATGTAAAATTTTCGAATTATCTGCATACATTTAAAATGAGCATCTTAAACATTGACCAACATCGGCACTAATGACCAAAGAACATGGTTGTGAACTAAAACATGTTTAGTAGTAGTTGTGCCCGCGACCTCGTCTGCGATTGACATCCCTGCAGACTGACTGTTCACATATATAGGTATATAACTTATAATAAAACTGTAACAGGCCAAATTATGTACATTGCAAATATTTTGAAATATTTTTGCAGTGCACTCTTGTCTCTTCTCTTCTATTATATAAATATACTTTCTGCTTACAACACCCACTAGGTTAAAACATCTAAAAATACAGAAACATCATAGTAACATTTAAAGAAGAACAAATAGATCTGAAAAGAATATTTTATCCAAATTTACATTCAAGAAATATTGAGATTTAGCAAAATTTGGAGATGTCAATTGTCAAAGTGTCTCACTTTGACATTTGACATCTCCAAATTTTATCCATTACTAGCGGCCCGCTCCGGCTTCGCACGGGTATAAATATATAGCCTATGTCATTAACTGGAAAAATGATTAAAATCGATCCAGTAGTTTTGAATGTTTTGATTTATTCATTACTGCCCGTGGCCCGCACGCGTTAAATTCCCGCTGCCCCCGGCCGGCCGGAACCGCCGCAAACGCTACGTCCCGCAATTTTTAAATATGTAATATCTTCGAAAATATTCATTTAAATCATATGCTGTAAAGGGCCATATAGATCTATAATATATTAAATCATCAATGTATTTAAGGTATTTAATTAGAAAAGGATTAATCCTGTATTGGTTAAAATCGCTTCGAAAATTAGCCATTATTTGTCGTAAAAAGTAAATGACAAAAAAAGGTTATTGTGGGATATCCATAAAAGATATACATATACCATCACGGACTTTTCTGTAGCCCTTTTCAATGTGTACAATACTTAGTACATTATTTTGATAAAACTCGTAGGGTTCAGCCTGCGTTTGTAATGTAAGCGGAAAAAATGTAATTATTTACGACATCACATTAGAAACCTCAAAAATAACAGTACTTTTCCACTATTTAATGGATGTTATTATACATATAAACCTTCCTCTTGAATCACTCTATCTATTAAAAAAAACCGCATCAAAATCTGTTGCGTAGTTTCAAAGATTTAAGCATACAAAGGGACATACGGACAGAAAAAGCGACTTTGTTTTATACTATGTAGTGATTAGCCCCGAACGGGCTCAAATGATTTGTACTCGGTAAAGGGTCCTGAGGGTTGTGATGTCTGTCATTTCTGAACTACAAAGCTGATGACCATGATGATCAAGAAGTACTTTAAAAATTCTAAAAAAATTTAAAAAAATACTTTAAAAAATCAACCTTTTGTGAAAATGAACACCACCCACACATTTATTCGTCGTTACAAAGAGACACGAGCGTGCATACCTTTGTGGCAGGAAGTCGTCTGGCTCGAAGGAAGGGTTCACCATGGGCCCGCTCTGCCGCCTTGCCCATTCCTCTGCCTCCTGGAAAGATTATGCTCACATTAGTTACCTGCATTGTATTACCTACAGGCGCGACAAGGTAATAGTATCTATTAATGATTATATAGGAATATATTTGAAGGTTTTATAGTTTTACCGCGTCGCGGGTCACACGCAGACGCAAGAGTGTGTGGGTGATTTTTAACAGTGCCAGTCAGCCAGCCGTGCCTTTGTTATTAGAATAATCACCGCACAGATCGTGTCAGGAGCTACGAGTATTTGATGGTGTCTCTGTGGCGAACACCCTACCCGGGCCAGCAAATACTCCTGGAACATAATCCAATACCTACGTATGTTGAATACGAGAGAATCAGACGTTCTCAGAATTCGGATAGAAGTAAAAAAATATTTTCAATGTTAAATTTAAAAGATTTTAATGTTGTGGAACAAAAATAAATCGAAAACGTCAGTTACCGGGTGATCAATAACGTAGGTACTAGGTACCTCCGTGTTCGGCAGGAAGTTCGAGATGCAGACCGATCACAGACCACTTGTTTATTTGTTTGGGTGCGTGACCCGTCAAGTCATTTATTAAATTAAAGTTTAGGTAACAACTAAAACAGTATAATTTTGTTATAGAGTACTTAAAAGGACGGTAAAATTCAGTACTCAGTATTCAGGTATTCTTGAAATTTGTTTTTTTTTTTTTTTTTTTTCGTGGAGAAATGTCTTAGCATACCGCCCTGCCACGGTTATGTGGGACTACCCACTAAAACTCCACGGTGTCCTCCTCTGCCGCTTAGTGGCGGGAACACGGGAACGTTGTAACACACATCCGCGATCCCGCCGCAGCTGTCCGTTTCCGGACCCTCCATGGGATGGCAATGTATGCCATCCTCCCTCGCCACGACACGCCAGGACACGAGGCGCGTCGCAACCACCTCGGGGACCATGCCAGCGATAGGACGTCAGACTACCCCGTGTCAGACGCCCTAGGTCCCCCTGCGACGGGTCAGGTCTGTGGTCCCGTCGCCTACCACTACGGCCGCAGAGGACAGGGAGAGCGGCGCCTCGCAATACCGACACTCCTCTTCCCCTGCGGCCCCACCGCGTCCGCCATCCAGCGGTGGCGACCCCGCCGTGGCCGCGGAAGGTAGGGAGAGCGGCACACCGTAATACCGGCACTCCTCTCCCGCCGCGGCCCCTAACCTTCAGCTGCGGAGCTGCCCATACAGCACCGCAGCCCGCCTCAGTTGCGGTGCCGCTCCTATTCGGCTTAGAGGCAAAGCCTAAAGGAGCGGCCCTCCCGGGTTCCTCTTAGCTTCCCCGTGGGGGACCAGGCCACTGTTACTAAGCCTCCCCCGCCCCGACAAGGCGGGAACCCACGGGGGGGAGGTATTCTTTAACTTCAGATGACTTCAACTAGGGTCAACCCTATGAATAACGTTTAACTATTAATGACGAAAACCGAAATGTCATTAACGTTTTATTCTTTATTTTTTTAGAAATGAGGTACTTTAGAGTTTGTCCCGCAAAAATATTCCAAGGTCATCCGTTTTGTTGTTCAGAAATGACAGATATCACAACCCTCGGGCTCGGCCACGCATCACGTCGAAACTAAAAGTTAATGTAACTTGGAATTATTTAGAGGCAGGGCCAACTAAGCCACGGAGCCGTCAGTTAGTTATTTGTAATTCATTATCGCGCAGTCCGATTTTATTAATCCTTTTTTTATTATGAAAATGTTATTTTCAGAGCTATTTACTTAGTTAATGTACTGTTATAAATATTATCATCTAAAATAGGTATTAATAATAATATTATTTAATATCTATTTTAGATGATAAGGAAGATACTACGAAACGATTGATTGAAATTTGTGGAATTGTTTGTATGCAGGTATGCGGGACAACAGTTATTAATTACACTTGTACTTAAAGGGAGATTATCAGAAAACGCTAAATTGCGTGTAGCTAATTCTTATGCGTCGGTTCAAGATATGATACAAGATTTTCGGAATATATTACTGACAAAGAAATCTTTTCCGGCTATTCAAAATAAAATTCAATCTTTGAACCAAGGTTTTAGGTCCATCGATGAGTATGGTTCACAACTCGAAACGTTAATGACGGATTTGAACATTTCACAGGCTGAAGGCGACAAATCATATTGAATTATTTTCATCACCTGGGATTTTCCACAGAAGACCCTACACTGAACGTCTTAACGTTTTCAAACTCACATCGCAATGTTCACGACTTAGTTTTTCTCTTTAAAATTGTTAATGGCTTTACAGGATATACTAGTTTAGTAAATAGAATCTCTTTTACAGTCCCATACAATTTTCCTCGAAAACCAATACACCAAATGTTCCATACTCCATACTCTCGTACAAATATTGGCCTAAACCTGATAATTATACATATAAACCTTCCACTTGAATCACTCTATCTATTAAAAAAACCGCATCAAAATCCGTTGCGTAGTTTTAAAGATTTAAGCATATACCTACATAGGGATATAGGGACAGAGAAAGCGACTTTGTTTTATACTATGTAGTGAAGAGTTTCAAGTTACTCCTTATAATAACATCAGCTGCCAGTGGATGTCCCGTTAAAATCGATCCAGCCGTTTCGGAGATTAAAAAAAAGATTAGATTTGTATGTTTGTTATAAGTTTTGTGTATACTTAAGTCTGTCTGTTTGTTCCGGCTAATATCCGAAACGGCGGGACCAATTTTGACATGACTTTATTGAAAAGCTGTTATTTTAATATTACAAACGAACACTTATAGATTTATCAGAACAGATTTTAAGATTCATTCCGGTAGGATAATTACTTTGACAAGTTGATCTTGTTTGACTTATCTCCGTTTTAACATTCACAACAGGAGTTTTAACATTCACAACAGGAGTTTTAACATTCACAACAGGAGTTTTAACATTCACAACAGGAGTTTTTGGCCACAGCCACTTATTATTATCATTATTTATTTAGATGTTCGCAAAAAAGTGTTCAAAGGTTGACCCAAGTTGACTGTTACAGTTCTGTATGATTTATTTTTTTAGATTAAGTATAAAAGTAATTTAAGGAAAACCATGAAACGACTTGAATAACTTACGCCGACGTAAGATAATAAAAAATGCCAAGGCAAGTGACATCTGTAGCATAGCACGTCCTTCAGGCCGTGCCGCGCGCTGCGGCGGCGCCGGCGCCTCCTCGGCCGCGAACTCAACGCGGCGAGCGAGCGTTGATATTTCATTTTATCAAATTCAAACTTATAATAAAACTGTAACGGATCCGATTCTGTACATTGAAGATATTTTGAATTTTTTTTTTGGAGGACACTCTATGATTGTTACTGAAGCTAAAACTGTATTTTTTATTATTAGGGAACGAAAGTCAACATGTATTCTTAGCTGTAATTCATTTACGCGTCGTTCGATTTAATTAATTCTTTTTTTGTTAGGAAGGAAGTACTTTAAAGATACTTCGGTAAATATTTCAAAGTCATCGATTGTATAGTTCAGAAATTACAGACATCACAACCCTCAGTCTTGAAATTACTCAATGAATTCAAATGAAACTTTTACTACGGGTAAGGGCGCTGAATACCTTTTATCCTGAAATTCAGCGCTGTTCAACTTGAAACAATCAAAGGTCTTAAATAATATCGGTCCCGCAATTATATAGGTGTGTGTGTGCTATACACACTGTGCGCTGCGACGCGCAGTGTGTCAATAGAGACAACTATAATAGTAACATTTAAAAAAATTTGAAAATATAAGAAACAATAGGTCACTTACTACATGCGAGAAAAACAAAACATTTGGACAAACATGCGATGAGAATTAACATAAAGCAACAAAATACAAAAACATTAATATGTAGTACCTGAAAGTTGCTAACACTAGTTTGAGGTGGGTATAAAAGTAACTAAAATTAGTACTTAACTAGCATTAGCATTAGAACTTTGATAGTAAATAAACAATAAAAATATAGAATGTAATAATAGTGTAATGAAACATTTGTAGTACGGAATTAATTAATATCCGTGAGTTCACGTACACATTTTTTGAATTTTTGTAGACAATCTGACAAGTCTAAGTTACCAGATTTAGACAAAGTGTTGTGTTGCTTGCAGTCTTGGCAGAACGGAATACTGACCGAGGTTTGTATTAGAGAAAGGCAGAGAAAAAAAGTTGAAAGCATTTTTCAGGGGCAATCGAGAAGGGGCGTTGATATAGATAATGTACAAGTCAGATCAATGCAGTCGATTGTACCATTTAATATTCTATGAAGGAATAGCAAATCTAATTCTCTTCTACGTTGCGAAAGTGTTGACATTTTATATAGATTTAGTCTTTCGTGGTTTAATAGCTGAAGGCCTAAAACTTTTGAGACATCCCGTTCTGAAATCAAAGAAGCAGCTGCCCGCTGTCGGCCCGCGGACCCCGAACAACCCCGAGGCACGCAAACAATTGCCGAATACGCAGAAGACTTACTCAGAAGCATAAAATGTAAAATGTTTTTAATTAACTAATTAATATTATAAATTACCCGGCATAGTATGTCACAACTTGTTCGGTAGAAGAACTGCGATGAAAGACTTGTGACTCTAACAAAAGACTGACTTTCTGGTATGACTTTAACAAAAGACCTATCTGTTAAAACTATACCTAGTTAAAACTATACCTAGTTAAAACTATACCTAGTTAAAACTATACCTAGTTAAAACTATACCTAGTTAAAACTATACCTAGTTAAAACTATACCTAGTTAAAAACTTGACAAGTTCCTGTACATTCGTGAGGTTAGGTTCAAGTTATTTGGTTCAGTACTAAGGGAGTGTGATGTATGAACTGGAACAAACTGTTGACTGTTGATCTTCAAATATTTACGGGGCAGTATTTAAAGTAATTGCATTCTAACAAAAAATAATAAAAAAAATCAAACTTCAAATTTATTAATTACAACAAAGAATACAGTTTGGCTTCCATCCCCTCTCCAAAGTGTAATTGCGAAACAAGACAGGTAGTCTGTCTATCATCTATCTATGTGTAGGTATATATGAAAACGAATACCTATTTCCCTTGGTGACGGCATCACGCGTGATTTCTGACACGCTCTGCAGACAGCCTAAACGAGTTGATGATTGTTGTTTATCCTTAATTTGAACAGTTGGATCTCGCAGATACTACAACGTTCCTAGGCCATGCCTCAGTGAGGCCCGCATCTATACTTCTGCAGCATACGCCGGCAACAGGATCCGAGGGGTTTCTTGTCAGTCTCTTCCCCTCGGGTTGGTCGGTTAGGGTTGGAACAAACTTAAACATAACAAAAAAGATTAATTATGAGCTGTAATTGGCATATCTGTGTGCATGTAATGTGCCTGGGGAGTTCCTGCGACACGAATATGTGTAGGTACATGAATGTGTAAAATTGACGTGTCCAAATGATACTTGAAATCTAAATGAGAATAAGTTTGTCACAAAATAATTTTAAAAAATACTTAAGACGATTTGTGGCGTCATGCCTTCGAATAACATTTTCCGTCAAAACCTATCGAGCGTGGTATCAAAATACAGCGTTTTATACAATAAATGGCTTACAAAAATAAGCACCATTTACTTATATGTTTAATGCGTGGCGAGCTGCGCGACCGAGCTTGTTTCGGAACATTGATTTTTTTTTTTTGTAAAAAGGTGTGTTTTGTACAATTATACAGGTAAATTAAACAGCAAAATCCTATCTAAAAAGGAAATGCCATCCAAATGGTAAGAGCCGGTTCAAAGACATGTTATAAGAATTGCTAAATTGAACTGGGTAACATTTGGAATGTTTCACGCCGCCGGGTTTTATGGTTTCTTCATTATTTTCTTGTTTACTGATTATTATCAGTAAACAAGAAATTAAATAGGTAATTTATTTGTTGCTGTGCAGTAAATCCAAATATATTGGATTATAATAATAATTCATACATACAAAACGCTAAAAGACTCTCCCCACCCTATAATATGAAGTAATTATTTTACAGATACAGACTGACAGTTTGATGTAGTCCAAAATACTTTTTATAATTCAGTGTTCCACGGGATCGAGTACTGAAACAACATTTAATCACTTTTTATTCAAAGCGTAATATGTCTGCACAGTTAATTAGATCCGTGATATCCTATAAACATACATCAAATATACATTAAAACACATATTTTTCTAACCTGAACAAGCCTGTCCTTAAGAACCAGGCGTTCATTTTCCCCTGAAAGCAGATGCCATTCGCATCGCCACTAGATGGCGCCACACGCGAGTTGCGCGCGCTCTCGTTGCGCTTTGATCGGGATACGACCCTCTGCCAGGCAAATCGTTATTTACAGGTGTCTCTTCCTTCTACTAACAAGGTAGACTATACATATCACTATTCAATTTTTGAAGCGACCTCACGGTCGTGAGAAACTGCATAATCTTAATATATATAAATTACGTGTCACGATGTTTGTCCGCGATGGACTCCTAAACTACTTAACCGATTTTAATCAAATTTGTACACCGTGTGCAGTTTGATCCAACTTGAAAGATAGAATAACTCACATAGCCAGAACATAACACCTTCTTCTTTTTGAAGTTGGTTAAAAATGCTGTGCCTGCCGGTGTGAAGTGGTGGGTCCCGCCCGCGACACGAGGTACCACCGGCGGCGAACGAGCACCTGCCCCCAGGGGAGACGCCCACAACAATAGCACTTTCTCTTTTCCTGGCTGTTCCGTCTTACGGGAATTTCGATTCCCTAAAAAATGCTTTTAAATTATTGTAGCAAGGTTAAGCACTGTTACATTTAGAAGCATACCAAACAGCTCCAGTGCCTAGTTCTCATCTCATGTTCTCAGCCTAGTTCTCATCTCATGTTCTCAGCCTAGTTCTCATCTCATGTTCTCAGCCTAGTTCTCATCTCATGTTCTCAGCCTAGTTCTCATCTCATGTTCTCAGCCTAGTTCTCATCTCATGTTCTCAGCCTAGTTCTCATCTCATGTTCTCAGCCTAGTTCTCATCTCATGTTCTCAGCCTAGTTCTCATCTCATGTTTTAAAAATGGTATGTAAAATAGAAGTAATCGCGACATCACAAATTTATTTTTAATATAGACTGTCCCCGCCCCGTGCCCGTCCCCGCCCCGTGCCCGTCCCGCCCCCGTCCCCGGCCCGTCCCCGTCAGACATGGACCGTGCAATGGTCCCGGTGGAGCGGCGGCGACTCATATGTCGCACCTGTGGAATGCAAGGAGTACCGTACCCGCCTGCCTACAATATTCCTTTCGTACGGCCGTTCTATATAATTGATTTATCAAACCGTGGTGGATACTGTTTGTGTGCACACTGTTTCGTTAAAGGCGTGCCCCGGTGCCCCGCCGCCGGGGCACGGGGGCCGGGGCACCGCCACCGACCTCGGCGAGTTCCGCGACAATCTCTCCACACTTGTATTTTGTATTGTCACATTTAGGTTTCGGTATATTTTAATTATTAGGCCCGAAATGTATATCTAAGCGTGCACGTGATGTCTCACATTTGTAATTCAACTGGAATCGATCCGTATTCTAGTGACGAAGGTACTTCAAAGAAGCATTAAAAATTAGACTCCAATCTACTAGTTCCCATAATTACATAATCTCAAATTGAAATTCTATAATATGTACGTGTGGCCTTCATTATTATCCAATACAATGTGGCTACACACACGCTCTCCCAGTGACACACACGCGGGGCACGCGGTCGCCCGTGCACCGAGCGGTACTCGTTCAAATTACACACGTTTATATTTATTCCAATGTCAGATGACGACATAAACAGTCGGTTTTTTCCTGCTAAATTAGAATTTTTATTGCATTTGTATGAATAATGCCGTTTGTTGTAATGTTGCTAGTTGTACCCAAGAGGGCTCCACCGGCCTACTGAGGATCGTATGTCGGGCTGCCGGCAGGCAGCACGGGCCCGCCGCCACGGCAGTCTCTGCAACTCGCCAACTCCACTTGCGGCGCCGGAGCACCGACAGACAGGCGGCCACTTGTTGTTACGATATATTGAATATTAATTCATGCGGAAACCACAAATATATGTGCACAAATATTTTTGGAGTTTACTCTTTCTAACCGACCTCAATGAAGGAGGACGATATATTTTGTAATGTTTGGTTACATGATATATTACGTCGTGCAATGAATGCCAACAACATCGATATCATTATGATGATTCTATTGTCCGGTACAATTATACCCCTGAGGATGAAACATCATTCCTGTGAAAGAAGGAAGCACATCCTCAGGGGCCCTTCAGGCTCGCTCTGCTGCCGTCGGCAAGCACGTTACCAGTGTAGGTACCTCCTCATGTTAAAAAAATTATAATTACTTCATAATTTTCCATATGTCGCTTTGCTTGTAGTATTTTCGAATTGCTCAATATTGTGCCATTGCAATGTGCGGCCCTCAGGCGCCTCTGCCGTCTCACGACCGACGCCACGGCGCCACTTGAAATACAAGAATCAAAGAAACCCGACGTCCTATACATTTAATTTCAAATAAAATCTGTATCTTGATAATGATTTTTCACAATTTTAAGACATAATTAACATATTCACACATAATTAACATATTTGGTTATAATTAACATATTCACTAAAAATCTCCGTTGAGAAAATATTTGATAAGAAACTTTTCATGATTTTCATTTCAAATGAAAACTGGTTTTCAAATATCTATTCAATGATGCCCCACTTGGCATAGTTCGATCGATGACCTTAATTTTTTAATTTTTCAATGTTGATTTTGGGGGTCGCCATATTGAATTTAAGCTGACAACAGATTACTCTTTGTGCCACGCAGTCGGGTAAAAAGGCGACGGGACTCGTTCGCTTCATTAAATATTCCAGTTAATTTGAAACCTGTACACCTGTACACCTGCACTTAGTACAATCTGTGTCATGGTGGTGGTGCGTGTTGTATGAACTCTCAACCGCTACGGGACCGCATCGCGTGCACCGTCGGTGTGGCACGGCCGGCCCCGTGTGCGCTGGCGGCGCGTGCCTCGCTCCGACATGGTGCCACCCATTACAGTCAATAAGTCACGGACCACTTGCATAAAACAATCACGATAAGTGACATTCTAAAACTAAGTACATGACGACTGCCGGCTGACGACTGACGACTCATTCCGCCCTCGCCGAACAGAAAGGATATAATAAGAAAAAAAAATAGAGTATACTGATTCGGCGCGCACCTCACCCGCCCGACCGGAGGCCACGAAGAACATCCACTACAAGGCGGGGATCTCTGTCGCACTTTAGGTGCCTTGTTTGTTGGCACGTCGTGCACGTGGCACGTCGCACGTCGCCGGCGCGGTCCGGCGTACAACCAGCTCCTCGCTCTGGTGCCTATCGAGCTATAGCGCGCCGACGGGAGGGGGGGGGCGGCGGCGGCGGCGGGGGGGGGGGGATCCGTTTTTGGCAGTCCGCTGCGGAACCCCGAAAGGTGCGCTCGGGACGATGACTCGTAATGAGATTGTGCAGTTAGCGTCCGAGGTTAAAACCAGCGGGCGGCGTGGGGGGGCGGCGCGGGGGAACAGGTTCCTCAGATATTTGGGTGATCGAGACCGCTCGCCGACATGCACTTGACAATGTCTGCCATTCTGAAACAAACAAACACAAATACTCGTGGTATTTGTGTTTGTTTGGGTTATAGGAGCGATCCGCCTCCGCCCGGCGCCCCCTGGTGGCGCCCCGAGGTGGCTCGCGCCGCGCAATCCGGACCACTGCCACCAAACAATTGTGGATATAATTTGAACAGTAAGACACAGGACTGACATCAGCTGTCGGCAGCGCACGCCGGCGGCAGGGTCCGCCTGCTCCCGACGCCAGGCGACGATCCCACTAGGCTGGTGATCAACACCGTCTGTAGGCAGAGGGCTGTTCGCGCAGTTTACGATCTGGATCCCCACGAGTCATTGCGTACAAGATTTAAGAACATCAACATACTTACGGTCACATGTCAGTACATATATGAGCATGTTCACAAACACCGGTGTGAACGCACACAGCGGGCATCAGAATAAACCCGCGGCGCCCCCTGCGAGCACTCGGCTCTATGTGCTCAGCAGTTCTTGCAGGTCCAACGTGTACGCTTTATTAACCAAATCCCGAGCGAAATACAATTACTGTCATTAATTAAATTTAAAACTTTTATTAAACGATCAATCTACGGCATTCGCTACTGTAAAAGGCATTGTCAAATTAAGATCATATATAAAATAAATTCCTATTTATATTTATTAATTATAAATGCTATGGAAGCACGGTCAACTTCGCGGGGAGTAACTAATATGAATGTCGGATTCACAGTTTAGAATGTCATTAGCCATCATGGTGATTGTGCAACCATCTGCAAGCAGCGCCATGGCACGTGACGCAAGCGGTAGTCCGTCATTTATCTATACTAATATTATAAAGCTGCAGAGTTTGTTTGTTTGAACGCGCTAATCTCTGTAACTACTGGTTCGATTTGAATGATTCTTTCATTGTTGGGTAGTCCATTTATCGAGGAAGGCTATAGGCTATGTTTGATTTTTTCAAAATTGGGGATCCAAATTGGGGTAAGTAAATTGCTATTTTGTAACACAAGGTGTAAAATCGAAAACCTATTTTTGCGTGCGCTGCAAAAACTATTGACAATAGAACAAAATGATGTACTACGGGTTTGTAGATCCCATTAAGACCGACAAAAAAGTCCGCGAGAAGTCTAGCTATCATAGTTTAATCACAATAACCGATTTTGTGTATCAAATTTGTACACCGTGTGCAGTTTGATCCAACTTAAAAGATAGGATAGCTCACATCTCAATTTATGATCGCAATATTATTTTATTGCAAATTATACTATCGTATGACAAAAACGTTAGCCACAGCGACGCGTGGCCAGGTCAGCTAGTATATTATATTATTATATATTAGAAACAACAGTGGATCTAACACTACCCTGTGAAGATTGGAGCCGTGCGCTTTACGCTGCGGCAACTCTATATGTCCCAATATCTTCTAACACTGACAAACAATAATGGACAAATACGGCTACAAAATGTTATAAACATCTCTTTAAAGTTGAACGATTTTAATGGTACTTACCTACGTATCTTTATCAAATTATATGAAACCTTCGTTTTTTGTATTTATTCCAGACTAGCTGTGCCCCGCAGTTGCACCCGCGTATAACTTAAAGTAATCACTAAGAACAGACTTCTAGTATTTCAGTATATCCAAGATTGCATGGTACTTACGCACAATTATAATCAGCCATTACCCCGGCGCACGCGGATAAAGCTTCTTCTTACTTTACAAATATCAATATACTTAATAAGGCTGACCAAGAACTGCAGCGTAATTCTAAATAGCCTATAGAATGTGGCTATAATATACAAGAGTAATTTTTCAAATCCGTCTGGTTGTTCCAGAGATTAAAACGTTCAAACAAACAAAAGAAATCCTAACTACAAAACCGATGACCTTGAAATATTAACGATACAATCTTTAGAGCACTCCGCTCTAGTGGTGCGCTCCGCGGAGGAACGCGGCGTAAGGAGTGGTGCGCTCCGCGGAGGAACGCGGCGTAATGTCTTTAACTTACGCGACTTTTTATTAGTTTTGTAATTAGTTGTAATTTTTTTTAGGATTTGCGCATTTGCGCGATTTGAACTCGGCGAGTAAGCGGTCACACACTGACATAACACACGTGGAACAATCGCCCCACCTCCCTGTCGTGGTAAAATACATTGAAAATACGCTAAGTAGGATAACCCCCGTGGTCGAGGCGAGAGCCGGCGGGCGCGGTGGTCCAGCGGAGGAGCCGCGGGCCGGGGGCCGGGGGCCGCGCCGCGTGCTTGCGGAACTTCCCCGAGAACCGGATCCGAGCGCAGAGTGAGCCGGCTGCACCCACTTAACATTCAGCGCTCGCCCGCGGCCGCCGCTACCACAGAAGGCCAATTATAATATAACTCACCTCGCCGCTTGGTTTTTGCACGTTTCCTTAGTTTACCGCCGCAGCGCAGGCGCAGGCGCAGGCGCAGGCGCAGGCGCAGGCGCAGGCGCAGGCGGGCACGCTCGTCCCGGCGACCTCACTTTTATTAACTTTTTATTACATTATCTGACTTTGTTTTATGTCACAAAGTATTCGCAGGCAGCAGCAGCAGGATACATATACGGAGCCACATCGACATCGACACTGTAAGCTCATTGATTTCTGGAGTCACGAGGTTCCATTTTATAAATTGCACGACTGCATACTGAAGAATGGGAAGACTCAAGTCGAGTATTGCATCCGGAACTGGGACGTAAAGATGAAATATGTAATTGAACCGGCACCCACACTTTTGTACCGGAGCGATGAGTAGACTACTACGTAACGGAAGTGACAGTACAAGCAGACAGTAGGTGTGTATGTACCTACTTTATAGTAGGAGTACCTACCTACAGATACTGTTTACTGTCAACAACTGTACATGAAGAGTTGGCGCGCGGTCAATGACGATCCCGGACGACGGAACCACCGGCGCCGTTGCGAGAACGTGGTATTGCGCACATCAATTCATCGAGTGAGAAACTCATCGGTGCTCGCGTGTGTTTTGAACCGGCGACCTTCAGATTGAAAGTCCGCGTCTGTGCCCCTGGGCCACCACGCTGTGATAGGTAAAAGGTAGTTTTTAGTACCGCCCGAAACAAATGCTAATATTTTTGAGTATCGTATTAGAGAGAGACTATGATCGTGATGGTGCGCCGCGGCGGGAGTCGAGCCCGGGGGCGGCGGGCGGCGGGCGGCGCCGCCACTCCGCCACGGCCTGCCTCCCAACACGAGTGACATGTCTCGCACTCTGCAATTTTCCATTAACAGAAAGATTGCCGTAACGAGCGGCAATTGAATGCACCGAGATCGGTTTGAATAGCTCGTCTCGTAGCCGAGGGGACGTCGCCGCTCGCGGGAACAATGTGCTATTTGTGATGCCAATTTGCTCCCGACAATGATAGAATTACTATTTACAACTCTCTTCTGTCGCACTCGCAGTATAAAGGAAATATAGTGCAGTCGACGCGGCGAGTGGCCGCCGCGGCCCACGGCCGGGCGGCCCACGGCGCGGCTCTGGGATGCATAAGTTTCTGATCGCAGGTACCTATATAATGTATTCGCTACCGGAAAAATACTAACACTATGTATGACTCATTATATTTACACATTACAAAACAGTTTAATAACTAGTTTAGAGACGAAGATCATTAAGACCGTTTTTTAAGACATCAAATAAACAAGCTACGTTTAGTATATTGAAGGTCGCGGGCGCCGCCGACGCGGGCGCCGCGAGCCGCGGGCGGCGGCGGCCGCGGCTCGCCTCGGCAGTTACGGTAGGTAGGTTAATCAGCAAAACCACTTGTGAGATGTAATGTCACAGAACCACTTAACAGTTCGTAGGGTGTCTCTATACGTTGGCTGAGGTGGGGCGCGCGTGTTGTGCCATCAGGTCACTACACGGTGTGCAGACGGTGCAAGCGCTCCGCCCGCGGCTCTCAAGGCGACACCTTTCAAATACTATCGCCACCGCCGAGAGCACGCGGTCGCCGGCGACGGCTGTCGTCGAGAGCACGCGGTCGCCGGCGACGGCTGTCATCGAGAGCACGCGGTCGCCGGCGACGGCTGTCATCGAGAGCACGCGGCCTAACTAGCTGTTCCCCACGACATCGTCCGAGTGGGATTCTTTTATTGTATTCTGCACGTAACCCTATTTCTGTTAACCAAAGTCCGGGCGACCGAGGTCATCGAGATCGCTAGAAAACGTGGAGAGTGTTAGTCGGTCTGTTGGTGAGGACCCGACCCTCTCAGTTCGGAAGCGCATAGACCACACACACACACACACACACACACGATTACACCGCACTGCACTGCAGAAACACCATTACAACTACAACATTCAATTGATGCAAAAACTAAAGCCCCAGGTGCCAGTCAGGCCAGTCAGGCCAGTCAGGTCAGTCAGAGAATGTTACTGTTCGATTAAATGAATAAATTCCCAAATTGTGTACTTCACTACATACTATAAAACAAAGTCGCTTTCTCTGTCCGTATGTCCCTTTGTACGCTTAAATCTTTGAAACTACGCAACGGATTTTGATGCGGTTTTTTTTAATAGATAGAGTGATTCAAGACGAAGGTTTATATGTATAATAACATCCATTAAATAGTGGAAAAGTACTGTTATTTTTGAGGTTTCTAATGTGATGTCGTAAATAATTACATTTTTTTCCGCTTACATTGCAAACGCAGGCTGAACCCTACGTGTTTTATCAAAATAATGTACTAAGTATTGTACACATTGAAAAGGTCTACAGAAAAGTCCGTGATGGTATATGTATATCTTTTATGGATATCCCACAATAAAAATTTTTTGTCATTTACTTTTTACGACAAATAATGGCTAATTTTCGAAGCGATTTTAACCAATACAGGATTAATCCTTTTCTAATTAAATACCTTAAATACATTGATGATTTAATATATTATAGATCTATATGGCCCTTTACAGCATATGATTTAAATGAATATTTTCGAAGATATTACATATTTAAAAATTGCGGGACGTATCGTTTGCGACGGTTCCGGCCGGCCGGGGGCGGCGGGAATTTAACGCGTGCGGGCCACGGGCAGTAATGAATAAATCAAAACATTCAAAACTACTGGATCGATTTTAATCATTTTTCCAGTTAATGACATAGGCTATATATTTATACCCGTGCGAAGCCGGAGCGGGCCGCTAGTAGATAATAATTAACAAACATGTTGTCGATACACAGCTTACGTTTTTTTAATCGATCAACTAAATATAAACTTTATTTTGAGACACATTGTACTTCCAAATGCATTTAGTAAAAAGCTGATATTTAGTAGCGAGGTGTCGGCCAGCAACTGCACTTAATGCGGTAAGGATATGGCAGAGTATGCAAACCGCGGGGCGCGGGCCGGGGGGCGCGGGCCGGGGGGCGGGGGGCGCGGTGCGGCGGGGGGCCCTCACACAGTCTCGCGGCAACAGAAGAGAGTATTTTTGGATAACACGTGATATGCATCTGTCAGAGTCAGTTTCCATAAAGTATAACGGCGACATGTCAAACCTAGAAATACATGCAGTCAGAATGCATTAATTCATGCATGAAGTCCGTGCGTGGGCGCGCGCCTGCGCCGGCGCACCCGCCCGCGCTGGGTGCTGGGTGCTGGGTGCTGGCACAGCACGGCGCCGACGTGTTGCCACATACCTGTTCGTGTATTGTTGCACTTCCACAAACTATGGAATACTACATTACATTTACGAGTATTCTCAGTTATGTTTGAGTGTCTGTTCGTTACTCCTTCACGCCTAAGCGGAGGAACTCGCTCTCTTCGCCGTAGGTACGGAGCCTCCATTGTTAACGTCGCCCCCGCCGCCCCCGCCTACCCCGCCGCCCCCGCCTACCCCGCCGCACGTATTATGTATGTTATGTATTATGTATATTTTTATTTGATAGGGTGCATCTTAGAGGTGCTCTCGAAAATGTCTCCCCGAAGGGTGTCGAAAATTATATATGCAATGTAATAAGAATTTGCTTCAAAATTCAACCAGTGACCGTGACCATGCCCGCCTTCTAGCAGTCTCCGAGTGGGAATCTGGACAATGGCTGTATCCCAAACCATCGGGACGTTGTTTGACAACCACTCTTGTCGCGGGTGGCAAGTGGGCTCAGACTCGGCACCCGTCTCTGCGAGCCCCATCGCTGCACATGTGGCAGCGCTGTTCATCAACACGCTCACCATGGTCTCTCATGTCAAAGAAGGGCAGGCAGGTGCTTCCGCCATGGCTCCCTAAATGATACCGTGAAGCGGGCCCTCGCCGCCAGCGAGTGCCCAGCGTACTAGAACCACCCGGTTTGGCACGAGACGACGGCAAGAGGCCAGATGGTATGACCTTGGTACCCTGGGAGCGGGGACGAGCGCTCGTGTGGGATGCAACTTGTGTCGACACGATAGCCCCCTCTCACCTCAACGGAACCAAGAGCAAGGCTGGGGCTGCTGCGGAGGCTGCTGAAAAAATCAAGCGACGAAAATATGAAATACTTTCAGGTGATTACATATTTACGCCGCTTGGTTTTGAGACTATGGGACCATGGGGATCGACTACAAAATCATTTATATAATATAAAAAAAATCGACTCTCTTATGTGATGCCACTGGGGACAAGAAGGCTGGCTCGTTCCTCGCCCAAAGATTATATCTTTGGCCGTCCAACGCGGGAACGCGGGTCCAGCCAGTGTTCTTGGCACCCTACCCCACGATTAAAATTTTCTATTGTAATTTTTACATTTTTGTTCTTTATAGCCTCTAAGATTGTGATGTTTTTTTTTAATTTTGATGTTTAAATATATGAAATGTAAAAAGGAATTTTCAAAACTCTACACAAAGAAACGATCTATAGATGTCCAGGATTCAGGTTGCGGCCCGTCTGGTTTAGAATGCTAGGCTAGAATGCTATTCAAATTCAAACGAAAAGGAACGAATTTTGAAAAAATTATTATAAATGACATCGAAGTAGTGACAGTGAAATAAATGATGGAACCCTCTCGAACTAACGGCTATAAATTACAATATTAGGAACTGCTTTCACTGACCGACACATCGAACTACACAGCTACCGAGACAGCACGAGCGAGCGAACGTGCCGATTATAAAATCTCCAGGTGTTGTTCTCAGACAAGGAAAGAATCCAAGTGGTACTCCAAGTGGTACCTCCCGGCACTCGTGCAGGCGCGGGACGCGGCGTGACACCGTTTCTTAACTTATTATAGATAATATTATTACCATAATTACAAACGAGCAATTCATATATTTATTTATTTTGCGTATCTCGTAAACGGCTCTGACGACTGGGCTAGGGGGGGGGGATGTGGAGGGGACACGAGCCTTGATTTCTTTTCTAGGTGCACAGCTTTGTTAAATTGAAGGTTAACTGTGCAATATGACATAGTTGTTGTGCTGCCTTCAGAGAAGTAGGAAGTCGGAATCATGAACGTTACTACTATTAGAGCTGTGTTTCATGTACAGAGTACAGATTCTTCGAGAGCGTTGTTTACAAATGAAAACATATTGAGTAGATACATCTTACAAATATGTTTGTATGTAAGAAAGAATCCGCAACACTTTGACAATACAGCCACATACATTTACGTGAAAATGAATAATGTTTGTGTTTGTATGTAGCACATGTCGCAAGTCGCTGGCTAGACACGGTCGGACAATGAAGTGGTGCGCGGCAGGGGGTCCGCGCCCCGCACCGGCGCGAGGGGAGCTGCGTGCCACGCGGGGGACCCCGGCCTCGATCCCCAGAAAGTGATCGTGTTACGTGACGAGCTGCGTGGACCCTACCCGAAGTTAAGTGGTCACCTCCACTCACAACGACGGCAACTAGACTTAACACGATGCATCGATGTGCTAAAAATGCATCGGTGTGCAGTGTTGCGTCGGCGGAATCCGCTGAGTCTCGCGATTCACCGAGCGCCGCCGCCGCGGGCGAGCTGCCCCGCCCCGCCCCGCGCCTTCCCCCGCCGCAGCGTGTCACGCCGCCCGCTCCCGCTCGAGCCCACGCGACCGCCGCCGCTTTCGTTGCTCCTTCCCGCGAGGAGAAACATGATGAAGAAGGCTTCGTCACAGTAGAGAAGAGGAAGAGGAGCAAGCCTACGATTCAAAATGAATGTGGGACCGCGCCGGCCGGTCACAATCAACTGTTGCGACCGGCGATCCCACCACGTTATTGCACGTGTCGCGCGTGCACTGCACCGTCGAGGCTGAGGAGGTGGCGGAATATTTGCGCGCGAACAGCAAATTCAACTTGAGGGTCGAGCGGTTGGAGTCCCGCCATAAAGAGAACTTCAATTCATTTGTGGTGCGGGTGCCGACCGAACGTCTGTCGACCTTCGTGAAGGAAGAGCTGTGGCCTAAAGGCGTCCTATTCCGGAAGTTCCGAGGCCGCCTGCCGGACGCTCCCGCTCCCGCTCCCGCTCCCGCTCCCGCTCCCGCGCCGTCTCTGGCGCCGCCGCGTACCACGTCGCACTCAATACGTGCTTAGTTTTAGTGTTTTATATTATTATATATATTTTAGATTTAAGGTATATATTCTATGGGCCCTGTATTTGTATATTTACATTACTGTGTTGCCCGAAATAAATGAATAAATAAAATATATAATATCCGACGCCCGCGTGTGCGGATCACGTCAAGCGTTTTGTTGCATTCAGTAATTATTATCGGAAGTTCATTTATAATTTTTCTGATATAGTTTTACTATTAAATAAATTATGTAGCAAGAATGTCGAATTTGAGTGGACTTCGGAATGTCAAAATTCATTTGAAACTCTTAAAAAATTACTTTCGAGTCCACCTGTCGTAGATTATCCCGATTTTTCAAATCTAAATGAGTTTATTTAGCAAACGGATAGTTCGGGTTATGATATTGATAGTGTTTTATGTAATTCTAACGAAAAACCAGTGGCCTACGCCTGTAGAAGTTTGAATAAAAAAGAAAAAAATTACGCAACTATCGAAAAGGAGTTATTAGCCATATTATGGTCGATAAAATACTTTACCGTATTCATATGGCAAAAGGTTTACAATACGAACGGACCATAAACCTTTATTATATTTATTTAACATTAATAATCCATCGAGTCGATTGACCAAGTTTAGACTTTCTTTAGAAGAGTATGATTTGAAGGCAGAGTAGAGAGAATCTAGGGGCGGACGCTTTATCTGGAATCGCTTTAACAGCGGATGAGTCGAAAGAGATGAGCGATAACACCATGTGTGAGACGAGAGAGAGAGCAAGCGGGACAAGTAAGCACTTACCGGATTTGAGAAATAAAAGGTAAACTTGACGTAACGACAGGACTGATCGCCATAGAGTCGCGCATGTTCTACTCAAAAAATGTAACTCGGATGTAGAACTAATTATAGTACCGGATATGACACTGCGCACAATAAAAAATAATCAAGGACATTACTTAATTTTTTCAAGGACGGGAAGTTTATGTTATACTAAAGATAAAAAGCCGATCTTCTTTATCAGTAAACTGGCGAGACGATTCATTGAAAGAAATGGCATTTATGTGCAAAGAGTCATATATAAAAGAAACAGTAATTGTGAAAACGCGCGGAAATAAAGCATTTGTGGAATGGCTAAATATTATATATTGTGAAAAATAAATGCGTTACGTTACCAAGAATATGTATCGTAAAGGATGTTCGGCGGTTTCCCGCTTTATTGTCTGCCTACATATATATATCTTATACCTAAACATATGAATCGTACACTACAGGGGGATGTTACGTCTCGCGGGCATTTGATTTCACCGGCACACGCACCCTTCCATCGGTACGCGGCATGGTGCACCGCTGCTTGGTAGTGAATTGCCAGGTGTAGAAGCAGTAGGTACTTCTCCGGGCGAACTTTGCACAAGTTCTACTGGTTCTGAGGGTATCCAGTTACGGACGCGACCATCTGGGATCCCAAGATTTAAACTTTGAGTGATGAACATAAGGTTTGTTCTCTTTAATTCGTGACACGGGGAATCCCAGTGCAGAAGTTCTGTGTCTGTCTGTGTGTTCGGCTAATTCCCGATACTTTGACTGGCAGATAGCCTATGTTGTAGGTAACTTAGGAAGTTTTATTTAAGACAAAAAAAGGATTAGGATTTTGTGCATAAACAATGTTAAACACCACGCGGACAAACACGATCGCGAGGCAGGCACTAATATAATATAATATTTACACTTGCATTGCTATTTGAAATTGTTTCGCAGTGCCTCGCGTGCAGGTGACCGGCGCCGGCGGGTCGCTCCCCGGTAGCTGGGCTCCCCGTGCCTCGCACTAGTTCAGCGGAGGCCCGCACGGCGCCGCCTGCCTACATTCTCGTACATCAAGGATATCAGCATTGGTTCCGCGTTCCGCTTTACGTTACTATTAAATCCACATTTATTATAAAACCGTTCTCTGACGCCACTTCAACAGTACCGTGGAGTTGACGCGTCGGCCCGAGAGCTCGGTGGTGCTCGGGGATCCTTCTCCTGGCCACCCCCGTGCCACCCCCGTACCACCCCCGTGCCGTAAACGATCAAGCGAAGGCTGTCTGATTTGAAAATATAATTGCGGCTGGATGTTAAGATTCAATTAATAATGAAAAATTCAAATGAATACAAGTAGGTAGGTACGCTTCAAATAATATCCATTGGTTGCATGTTCAACTGAACAAATATAATCTTGCAAAATGAAGACAGTGATATCTAACATTTTCACGTATACTCATGTTTTTATCCTCTGGTACATGAAATATTCTCGAAAAACTAATTTAATGATTTAATATCGGGCCAGGAATAACTCCCAGGGGCGGCCGAGTGGTAGGTACGCCAACTCGGACCGAGCGCGTCCGACTGGGAGCATATTGTTACCATCGTCTCTTCCGATTGGGTATACAAACAAATGTGTAACATGAAGCGTGGAACACCTCCGCGGTTGCGACGCGGTTGCGACGCGGGCGACGTGGGCGACTGGAGGAGGAAGAGGACCAACTCTCTTAAAACACGCTCGTACACGCTCGTGCAGTACATCGCAGTGCCGTCGGCGCAGCATGAGTCGATACTACCCTCACAGAACCGTGGAGGGAAAGATCCGGCTCACAAATCAAACATTCATGTGTAGATCGCTCTCGTTCCTGACGAAAAGGACAATTGAACAGTTAAAGTGGTTCGTCCACAATCATAGCGGGAACGAGGATCTCACTTTGACAAACTGAACAACTGAATGGACGAAGTTTGGCGCTCCTCATCTGGCGAGTACGTGGTGTGGTGCCGCGTGGTGCCGCGTGGTGTGGGTTGGTATGGCGTGGTGGAGCATGGCCTAGGTTGCAGGCTTTGTGTATTTATATAACAAATAAAAAAAAACTAAAATCAAAGTATCCGCAGTTACTTTTTATAATATCAGTTACTGTCCTGTACAAATCATTCTGACACTACACTAGCGGATACTTCACTAAAAAAAGAAATACGTTTTGTGCCTAATGCATTGAGTTAGTGGTCTATAACCATCTTCGCATTATTGCCTTTCTAATGAAACCGGTTTGGGCTCATCGGTAGAAGCTTCCGAGGCGATCATTGGAAGAAATTTAGTCATATTAATGACGGCTGCGAACTACACATGTGACACGGCGGGCGACACAGGACCCGTCACCACCGGAACACTACACGTACAGCTTCCCAATAATGTGGGGTCGCTCACAATAAAATACGACATTGAATTACAGATTTATGAGCTCACTAGCTGTGCCCGCGACTTCATTCGCGATCGCCATCCCTGTAGACTTACTAATCGCATTGAGAATAACAAACATACCATGTAAATATAAATAAGGCTAATTGTTTACAATGAAACACCCCGCTCAGAGCTATGCGATAACCTAACAAAGTCCTATAAATACAATACAAATATAATAGAAAAACCAAGGAATATGTACCTACACAAGACAGTTTACTAACAATTTCAAAGTCAAAGTCAAAGTCAAATTCATTTATTCCTTTAGATCTCAAGTATCATTTGGACACGTCAAATTTTACACATGCATGTACACATATTCGTGAGCATATAACGTGTCACAGGAACTCCCAGGCACATTACATGCACACAGATATGTCAAATTGCAGTCAGTTTTCATGTTTAAGCTATCTTATTTGTTAAGTTTACGTCTGTTCCAACCCTAACCGACCAACCCGAGGGGAAGAAACAGACAAGAAACCCCTCGGAGACAGTACTACATATTCGCGAATATGGTCCTGCGTCTAGAGTGGAGCAAATTCATTCCCAAGCCTTTTTGTCATCTAGGTAATCTGATATTTTATAGTAAGCTTTTGCGACAAGTTTACGTTTGATGACAGTTTTAAATTTATTTATTGACAGTAATTGAATTTCGCTCGGGATTTTGTTAAAAAAGCGTACACATTGACCTTTAAAAGATTGCTAACCTTATGGAGCCTAGTAGTGGGCACAGCGAGTTTATTTTTATGCCTAGTGTTTACACTATGATTGTCACTTTTCTTTGTGAACGCGCTCATATGTTTACGAGTGTAGTATATTATATCCTTAAATTTTTTTCGTAATGATTCTTGGGGACCCATATTGTAAACTGCGCGAACAGCCCTCTTCTGCAACACAAATATGGTGTTGATATCTGCAGCATGCCCCCACAGCAGTATGCCATATGACATAATGCTGTGAAATTAGCTGAAATATACAAGCCTAGCGGTATCTACGTTTGTGAGCAGGCGGATCTTTTTGACGGCATATGCTGCAGAACTAAGTCTCTTCGACAATCTTTCAATATGTGGGCCCCACTGATGCTTATTATCTAAAGTTATTCCTAAGAACGTTGTGGTATCTACGAGATCTAACTGTTCATCTTTTATTTTAACACTAATATCTACTTTTTTAACGTTGGGTAAAACAAAATATTATAATTTCATAATTTATATTTGACTCCTTTGGTGTCAAAGTGGTCTGACTTTGACAACAGACCTATACATTAAGGTTATACGATAAAATATAGACGCCAGCTTAAGATGAGCCGTACATTCAAAGGTCTTTCTTCTTTTCTGTACATTCCGGGGTTCAAGTTTATTGGACTTAATATTGAGTTGTGATCCTGAGGAAAACCAATGAACTTCAAATATTTACAGGACAACCTCTAAAATATCTCCATTCTTACAAAAAATGTAATCGCACAACGCATTAATGAAATACAATTGACTTTTTGACATTTGACTTTGCAAGGGAAACATCCTGAATTTCGGGATAAAAAGTATCCAAATGATACTTGAGATCTAAAAGAATAAATGAGTTTAAGTTTTGAGTTTTGATCCAATAAATGTCCTATGTCTTAAACTTTCAATTGAATTAATGCAGTACTGTCGGCATGATGCGCGGCCAAGGTACAGACAGACAAACAGAAACACAAAAATTAAAAACTAATACATGTTTGGCGTCACATCTGACCTTCATAAGTGTACAGTATACAATTTTTTGTATTAGAAATGTACCTAAATTAGGTACTTTGAAATCTAAAAAATGTGGTGTCGATGATAGGAGTGTGTGAAACGACGGTAGACCGCCAGGTCAAGCAGTCTCCGCCGGCTCTGCGCGGCGGATCGCATCATGGCAATACTTGAGCCGGGCCGGCTCGTTCGCAGCTCTGGTTTGCTACATGGCGACACTCGCAATGCACGTTCGCCAGGCAAAGTAGTATTGGGTAATTATGACAAAAAAACAATTCACGATCGTTTTTGGGTAAATTCAAACATCAGGCCAGGCTACAACAATTGCAATGATTCAGTAGGTACTTTGTTGTTGTACAGTAGGCAATGTACTAATACATTTATTGTTGGTTTCTCCTTAATATTGTACTCGTATTGTTTGATTTTAATTTCACTGAGCTTTTATTATTATGTACAATTGAATGTATTTAATCTGAAATCAATGATTATAATTATAACTGTTATTATGCCCGCGTCACATTGGATTCCGAGGCGCGATGCGGTTTCATATCAGAGAGAAAAAAATCAGCGGATAAAGTGAGCACTACTTCGAGTTTAAACGTCTCGTACACGACAAGTGGACCACCGAGGAGTGGGGGGGCCCACGTCCCCCTGTCCCCCTGTGCCCGAGACGGGGCGAGCGCGATCCTCTCAACAGTGTTCATGTCGATTGTATCATTGTGTACTTTGATAAGTTTTGTTTGTTGTTATATTTATTTATCTGATTCCAGACGTTATCGTCGTTCGATAACCACTTCAAGAGCTGCATGGTCACGACACCCGCGGCCGCCGCCCTCCGCGAGCCGGGAGCCGGGAGCCGAGAGCCACGAGCCGCGAGCCGGGAGCCGGGAGCCGAGAGCCGGGAGCCGAGAGCCGCGAGCCGAGAGCCGAGAGCCGGGAGCCGAGAGCCGGGAGCCGAGAGCCGAGAGCCGAGAGCCGAGAGCCGGGAGCCGAGAGCCGGGAGCCGAGAGCCGAGAGCCGAGAGCCGAGAGCCGAGAGCCGAGAGCCGAGAGCCGAGAGCCGAGAGCCGAGAGCCGAGAGCCGAGAGCCGAGAGCCGCGAGCCGAGAGCCGAGAGCCGAGAGCCGAGAGCCGAGAGCCGAGAGCCGAGAGCCGCGAGCCGAGAGCCGAGAGCCGAGAGCTGGGAGCCGAGAGCCGACAGCGGACAGGCGAGAGCCGCCCGGGGACTGGACCGAACAGGTACTCATCCGATTTGTGTTACATGTGTCACGTAGTTACACGTAACAATCATTTCGGAACGAAGCGTAATAAAAGTGTATGCGCCTTGTATGACACGCAGTAAGTATTAGGTAATTAGTATGTAAACAAATGTCGAGTGAAGTACCCACTCGTTCGTAGGATGTTCTGAGTGATGTACTGACTCTCCCCCCCACCACCCACCCCCTACCGATTTTATACTAACTCGTCGTTTAGGAAATTTATGGCATGAAAGTATTGAATCTGGATATTTGGGTTTTAAATAAGTTACATGTCAACTTGAATAAACTAAAAACATCTTCAGGAGAGAAGAGCGGTGCCCGACAGGCGGCCGGCGGCCGGCGGCCGGCGGCCGGCGGCTGGCGGTAATAAGTTTGCATTTTTTCGTTTCTACAAGGTTCCTTGTGAACAACCTAACAAAATGTAAACAGTTTCCTTTGCTTTTGCAAGCATTTTTTGAATGTTTATAATAGGTATTTACTCATTTCCTTCGTTACCTGTTCAAAGATAATGTAACTCTAAATCTGTAGGTACCGCTAGCTCCGCTCCGCTGAGCTGAGGTGGATGCATCACACGTGGGAAGTATCTGACGGAGACGGCGGCTGCCGCCTGGCCGCCGCTCGGGTGCCGCCGCGGGTTGGAGGGAGACATCCACGTCGAACGTCTGCCTTCATTTTCGTCGTGTAGTTTTTTACAAAGCACATTCTTTATGGAATACTACACGAGGAAAATAAAGCCAAACAAATGCGTATCTCGCTTGCCTTCGTGCGCAACTTGGCATTTACATTCAGAAGCAATAAACACCTAGGTACCTAATTAACATGATTAGTCGGTCGGCGGCGCGCGCTCGCCGCCGGTCCAGCCCGGCCACTCTCGCCGGACTACAGTAACGCTATGAGCTACACGACGCTGGAAAGGCCCGGTCAGAGTGCCAGCGCTGCACTGAATCCAACTGTATTTGCCTACGCGAGACGCGTAATATCTACGTTTCATATTATTCTTCTGTTTCTTAATGTTTCGTTTTAATTGTAATTTGTCGTGCAGTCAGTATTTTCTTGTATTTGTATGCAATGTATTTTCTTTCTTTATTTTCAATCGACTTCCAGAGGTGGGTATCTGTGCGGTTTTTTTATTAATATTTGTTACCTCAGTGCTCCGACATTTATATATTCCGCCCGTTGTATGTACCTATACAGACTTGGATTTTTAAAACGGTAGTGTGTGTTTGCCTCAGGGCGAGACAAAAGGGACGAAAGTATAAAAGTCGTTTTTGTTTCGAGTTTTTAAATCGGTCAGTAGTGACATAATGAAACATAATGTTGCCAAAACCTTAAAACGCTCTAACACTGAACGACTGAACTTTACAAAGTGCGATTATGATAAAATAAAATGTGAATTGAGCTCACTAGATAGGAATAGCATGTTAACGCCGTTTCATGTGGATCAGTGCACCAATATTTTTATGACACCCTCTTCAAAGTAATTCGCAAATATACCTACACCCTAAAGCTCGCCTAAATCCCTATCTTTTCTCATCTGGTTTAGCAAAGCTCTAATCAAATGTAATGTACCCTTGAAAAAAACAAATACCACAAATGGTTTAAAAAAATTTGGTAATCCTCGTGATTAGGATACTTTTGCTATATTTTTGCTGGATTTGAGCGAATAGTGCTACAATAAATATAAGTCTTCTACTGAGGAGTCTCTGCAAAAAGATATAAAAATATTTTGGAGGTATGTATAAATAACAGAAAGGGTGAGGCATGTTTGCCCCAAACGATGACATTCGAGGGAGATTCTTCGTCAAACGGAGAGACAGTAAGTGAACTGTTTTCACGCTACTTTGGTTCAGTTTTTGTTCAGGACTCCTCCCGCGGTTATCAGAATACGTCGCGCATGCAGCGCGGCTGCGTGCCGCGGGGCAGCTCGTTACAAGTAACATAGATTTATGAAGGCCACTACCGGAACTGTTTGTAGCTCTGGGTTAATGTTATCAAAATACTCGTACGTAGCATGTTTAATGAGGCAACTCTTACAAGAAAGAGGCCATAATTATTAAAATCACTTCAAAAAGTATTCAGATCTCAAGACCCTGGAAACAGGACTACTAATTTCCACCAAAGATTGAACAAGATTAAAGATTAAAAAAAACTAAAATAAATAAAATGCTTCGAAATCTGACTTCGGAGCTACTCGTATGTTAGACGAAGGAATGACCCACAGAGCACAGACCACAGGGCACCCACAAGTGTGTGAGTGAGTGAATCAGCCGAGCCGCTGGCCGCTGGCCGCTCGCCGCTCGCCGCTCGCCGCTCGCCCCTGACACGTATCGGCTCGCAAGCAAGTCTCACTCGTACCAATACCAATGCTTCATTATCGCTATTTATTAACGCTAAAATGTTTGTTTCTGACCAATGTCATGAGCGCGTCGGCTCACCCCGGTGACGACACGGAGCCTGGCGACGATGGAAAACGTTAGGTAAGTACAATCTCCTTCAGTCCTCATTGATTCAGTACTCGATGTATTGCTATATAATAAATAAACACTCAATGTTAAGTACCACCGTGGTCTCCGACGCGTTGTCGCTTCGGTCGCCCCGCCCGGCCCCGCTCGCCGCGCTGCCGTCCCTCGCGTGAAGGGCGGTGTGGGGTTCGGATCCTGCGCCGTGGACCACTTTCTACCGCTCTGTTAGCTATAGGTACTGTCTTGGGAAACTGCGTCAATAACTCTTTGATTCAGTCATTAAATTTTAAAATCTAGAACAACGTATATATTTAGATAACTAGTATTACATTGACTAACCGTTACCCACGAAAGCGTACGCGTTGAATTCAATTTTTTTTCTTTTTCTGAAACGAAAGTAGCCTATCTTATTCCTATTAATTGAACCTACGCTATCTGCCGGTGAACACACAGACACACACAATTATTTTATTTTTATTATAAGTACATACTTTCAAATGCACTTAGTAAACAGCTGTTATTTTGCCATTTACAAACATACACTTAATTTTTTTCCATATTATTTATTTGTAGGTAGAGTGTACTAATGATCTCCGTCGGCAGTGATTGCACAATCGATGTAAATCGGTATTCATTTTAAACGTATGTAAGTTGACAAGTGAACCTGCGTGTCAAGACGATGGGCGCGAGCACGAGGCCACGACTCGGGTCCCGTCCCGTCAGTCCGGCACACTCACCACATGAGGTTGTGCCGCGCCGCTGGAGACCCTCTGCGGCTCTCACACCAACTTAAATAAATAATCTGCCAGTGAATCATCCGGCTGTTTCGGAGATTAGCCGGAACAAACAAACATACAGACAGTCAAAAACGGATATCAATGCCGTGTATATTTACAAATGCGCGTAGTGAAAAGCTGTTATTTTGACATTACCAACAGACAGATTCTGTCTGATCATAGTTAAGTCTTATCAATCAGTGGGGCAGCGCTCTGTTAACTGTGTTTTGGGTTAAGTGGTGGATGGATGCGTTTACACAGTGGAGGTGCCACGGCGACAGCGGAGCCAAGTCGGGGGACACGGCTCGTAGGGTTCGGAGCCGCTGCCGTGGCCTCTTCACCATCACCTCATGTGCGGCTCCTTGAGCTCTTTTCAATTGGAGCATTTTACCGAACACAAGATGATGTTCGTCACACAAATGTGATGTTGTAAACGTGCACAAGGCGCGCGCGCAGGCGCACAGCGCGCAGGCGCACAGCGCGCAGGCGCACAGCGCGGAGCGCCTGCGCGCCGACGGGGTAAAGTTTCGTTTACTAATAATTGATTATTTATATACAATTAAATATAAATAGTTAAATTATTATTTGTATCAAGGAGTATTGTTCAGGATTACGTACAACAGTATGATATTTTTAACAGAAATATGACTGTGCATGAATCTGTGAAAGATTCGAAGAAAACCTTTCCTTTAAGTATTAAGGTAGACATTAGAGATAGATTGTGTGCACGTGGCCGTGCTTGTAACGTGCGCCGAGCGAGCACGCGCCGCCCGCACGCCGCACGCCGCGGCGCGGGCGTGGGCGCGCCGCGCGCCGCGGACACAGGAGGTGTACGAAAGCATCTACCAAATATTTAGTCAAATAAAATAATTGTGGCACTCCGCCAACGGCCGACGGGCAGCGCTTCGCGGAGGCGCCCGCGCCGAGTGCGCAGTCTGCGGCGGGCGGGCCCCGGCGGGCGGCGACTAGTTCAATAGTCAAAAGTGCATACATTTTCAATTTGTTCCCGCGAAAACGGGCATAGAAAATCACGTAAAAACGTATCGTAACACTATCACAAGTTAATTAGGTACATCGTAATCCGGATTTTGCCAGTTAACTGAATATATTGTTGTTATACTTTAAGTGAGCGCAATTAATTTCTCAATTAAATTTACTTATGTGCATTATTGAGTGAGTAATATTAAAAGGCACCCCACCTCCCCCTGTGCTTTTTGACTAAATCACTGGGGAGTGAAATAACATTTTGAAAAGGTGCTCTAATTACGACGATACTGCAATCATAAAGATGACATCAAAATATGATTGCGTACCAGGACCGAGTGGCAGAGGCTGACCGGCTGGCCGGCGGCAACATTTGAATAGGTAGCCTACGTACGTAGTACACGATCTGGTATGTGCAGGGAACACACTGGCCGATGTGAACCACAAACTTGTCAATATATTTTGTTATTGTAACTGGGTCGGATAGTTGTAAACTCGCGGTCGGCCGAGTCCTACGCCTCAGTGTCTAACTGAGGTTGATAAGGTGTAAATCATGTTTTGAATGAGAATGAGCGCGGGGTCCGCGGACGTTCGGAGCCGCCTACCCTCGGAACGGGCCCGGAGACGTGTAGCGCTAGGGTAGTCGCCGGAGGGTTCGGAGAGACAGCTCGGCCGGCATTGACATTGTGGTCTCGCGGCGCGCACGCGCACGCGCCGGTGGCGCCCGTTTTAGCCCGGCCGTGAACGCGTCTAGCGTGGCTGCATCCGCGCCGACCGTCGGACCCAAAATACCCCGCATCTACATTTTTTCGCTGAGAATCTTTCAAAATTCGCATAAAACTGCAAATATATTTTGACTGACCTTTTTGTGCTGTCTCGCCGGCGTCAAGCCCACCTGCGACCCCATCTCGGCCAGAATGTTCTTCGGCATTTTGGCACCGAACTCCTCACAATAGTTCAAAAAGATATTGAAAACGCGCGACCGCTCGTAATTTTCCGACAAATTGAACGCGAGAGGCGCGGCGTGCGCGCGGTGGACGAATGAGAGGTGCTGCGCACGCGCACCGATATGTAGGCGCGCCGGTGACGCTCAGTGACGTCACGCGCGCAGCCTGCCGCGGCGGCGGCGCTGAACCCTCGCGCGGCAGTGCTGCGGTCGCCCCTATTGTTCCACTGTTCCAGTCACTACTAATTAACGAGGTCGCGACCGCCCCGTGGGAAACCCCCGCGCAACGTGTGACTCCGAGTAGATGCTACGTCAACCCCTTGAATGAATTGCTAATTATTAATCATATTGACGGTGCGATCACTGTGGTCTGTCCCTATTCCTTATTCTGAATGAATCCATAACGTGTAGACTTCACCCCGGAACAGCTCCACAGGCTGGGACGATCACAACGTTTCTGTATTATGTTTATATCCAAATATAAACATCATACAATAATCATCTCCACGTCGGCCTTACCTCCGATGGCTTCCAACTCGGCGTAGTCGGCACACTCATATGTTCTCTCTTCTTTACTCGATACCTTCCATCCCTTCTACTCGTCACCATCTCAAAGAAAGATTTGTATACTTATTGTAAAGTTATATAATAGTCAGTTGGTGTCCTTTTTTTGATATATCACTATACTAAAATGAATATACCGCCGTCCTTTAAAGTACAACGGTTAAATTCGATCCAAAGGTTGTCTGGAAGCCGGCGCCCCCCGAGCTCGGTGTGATCGCCTTCAGTCGCGGAACTGACCAATTTGATTACAAGTCAAAAGAGCAATTGCTGTTGTGTGTGTTGCTCTTATAAGACCCTAAGAACGGTACCAAGCTTCCTTGTATGACTCACGTTCCTGAAACGTCGCCGTCACGGACACCTTGCAAGCAAACTTTTATTATTATTATAATAATAACGCGAACCAATAACGTACAAAGGCAGTAGTTCAAGTAGTAGCGCGAGTGCCAGGTCCTTCCACAGCTACCGTCGTCTGAGAGATCGTTCTGGCATCGATGGAGCCGGCCGCCCGCCGGCCGCCCGCCGACCGCCGATCGCCGCCCGTCACAGGTTCGCGCCGGTTCCGGTCGTTCCCGAGTCGCGGCGGTCAGGTGTTGGAATTACTCAATGAGTCTGTTTATGAGTAACAAGGATTCCCAAACCGCTAGTACATTATAAATATCAACACTTTACCAACCGGGGCGACCCCGGCCGACTATATACACGGCAAGACGTGTTAGTAAACCTCGAGTCAAACATGGCGCTAGTACCGACCACAGTCGACTCGGACCGGGCGCGGGCCTCTGAACTTTAGTCCCTCCTCTAAAATGACAATTAAAATAATAGGTACTTACTTAGATTATAACGCTCAGGTATTTTTATTGTTCGTTCGTTCGTACAGTTGCAGTAGAGATGTGTGACCATATGTATTATACATTGAAAGAGCTGCCGATCGGTGTCAAGGGCGCGCTCTAAAGATACCTAATTGGTTATCCTTTTGGCCTCGTGATTGAGAGGAGGTGGTTCCTTCCGTCGACAGCACGCAGCGACACTGCGGAGATTCGCGTCAAGGCTGGCGGGGGGGGGGGGGGGGGGGGGGGGGGGGGGGCACACGATGAGAACAGGAAGACGTCGATTTGTCCGTGCATGATTTGTGTTCAGTGACTACGAGATAGGACACTGGATACTTTTTATCACGAATTTCACCGTTCATTCAGTTCCCTTGGGAGAGGGGATGAAACTCAAAATGTTTTCTTTGTTATACATAATTCTTTAAATCGTAGTTCCTTCTATTTCTGTTGCAAAGGAGTTACTTTAAATTTTGTTCCGCAAATGTTTTCAGGCCATCGGTTTTGTAGTTTACAAATTATAGACACCATAACCCTATATACTATAACTGTTCGGTCATACAGCTGAGGGTTATGGTGTCTATAATTTGTTATATATATATATATATATCATAATTTAGCCATTATGGTAGTGTTCAATTTAATTACTAATTTGTAGGTACTATTGTTGTAAGGACAGCAGTTGGTTTTACTTTTTTTCTAAATAATTAAAATAATAAAAAAACTTTTTATTTCTTCCCCTGCTGTGCGTGCCTGCTGTTATTTGAATTGCTTTAACAAAAATACTGCTATAGTTTGTTTTTTATCCTTGCAATGATCCTTATTTAATTGTATTACAAATTCGATGCGATATTTCGCTTGATTCTAGACTTATAATGAGCTGAAAGAACCTGTGGAAATTATAAATTAATCAAAATATGAAAACATGTATAATTAAACATTAAGAATAAGATCGTCTTATAAACATTAAGATTAAGAATGAAAAATTATAATATTTACAATGTGTCAACAGATTTTAAGATATTTTTAAAGTTATATATTAACTATTATTTAACCTATATTATTTATATAGAATTAAATACGATGGCTCCGTGGCTTAGTTGGTAGTAGCCTTGCCTTTAAAGTGAGGGGTCTCAGTTTAGATTCCTGGCCGGGACACACTTTGTGTGGTGAGCATGAAGTTTGTTCTCGGGTCTTGGATGTTCGTCTCGTGATTCTGTGTTAGACCATGCCATTTACGACACAGGGAATCCTAGTATGAAAGTGAGAGATAATATATTATATATATTTTATTCATAGAGGATATTCGTATACAATTTTTAAATTGTTACGACATACAATATATTGATAGGATTAAAGCGTTACTTTATGGAATAAATAAATGGAAAGGCGCACCTGAAGTAAATCACAAAAATATAATCAGTAGTAATCGACCAATTACGTCCTTTTTTTTTCATGGGAAATGCCCTCGCTTACCGCCCTGCCACGGGGAGACAGAGCGGTTATGTAGGACTAGACCCACGGTGTCCTCCTCTGCCGCTTGGTGGCGGGAACACGGGAACGTTTATACACACATCCGCGAACCCGCCGCGGCTGTCCGTTTCCGGACCCCTCTCTATTTGGCATCGAGTGCCACTCCTTGATTAGCGATATGCCAGAACACATAGCGTGTCGCAACCACCTCGGGGACCTGGCCAGCGAAAGGGCGTTAGATGACCCCGTATCTAAACGCCCTAGATCCCCATGTGACGGGTCAGATTTGTGTCCCCGTCACCTGCCACTACGGCCGCAGAGGATAGGGAGAGTGGCGCCTCCTAATACCAACACTCCTCTTCCCCTGCGGCCCCACCGCGTGCGCCATCTAGCGGTGGCGACCCCGCCGTGGCCGCGGAAGGTAGGGAGAGCGGCGCACCGCTATACCGGCACTCCTCTCCCGTCGCGGCCCCTAACCCTCAGCTGCGGCGCCGCCCATACGACACCGCAACCCGCCTCAGTTGCGGTGCCGCCCCATAAGGCACCACCACCTACTGTGGCCGCTCCTAGTCGGCTTGGAGGCAAAGCCTAAAGGAGCAGCCCCTCCCGGGTTCAAGGCGGGAACCCGCGGGGGGGGGGCGGGGGCAATTACGTCCTGTGATTATGGTAAAATAATCAACTAATTTACTAATTACGTACCCATGCCATACTAATGAATCAGCGATAACATGATTTACCAGCGGTATGCTATTTCTTGCACGGCTTCTAGCAAAAATGCGCTATAAAGGTGATCTTGGAACACTGCGCTTATTTTATAAAGAGAAAAATTGGAAAACTACTCCCGTAGGGTGGTCAACTGCGGGTGACACCGCGGGGCGCAGCTAGTTAAGCAATAAAACAGAAATAATATCACATTGGAAAAAATTACACTTCCACTAATAATTACGTACTGAATAATACAATTTAATAAATAAATATTCATGGACAATCCATACAGTGCCGACTAGCCAAGAAGCGAAGCTTGTAAGTTGTACTATGACAACTAGATAACATATATACTTATACTTTTTATGTAAATAAATACATATACCCAGACCCAGAGATCACCCAGAGATTTTGTTTTAACGAAAATTTAAAACATAATCTAAACTCAGCAAATGACTACTACTAACTAAGCTCTGCATGCTATGCAATCAACAAAGTAAAGGAACTTTGTGGGCTGGATGCTGCTAAATCCGTGTACTTTGCATATTTTCACAGTCTAATGACATATGGTCTTCTAATATGGGGCAATGCGGCAGATTCCCAAAGAATTTTTATGCAGAAAAGAGCAATTAGAAGCCTATTAGGTCTTAGAAATCGGGATACTTGTCGTAGTGCTTTTGGTGACTTAAATATAATCACATATACAGGGGCTTATATTTTACAATGTTTGAATTATGTCAAGAAACATGAAAGTGATTTGCCAACATTCTCAGCTTTTCACAGCTATAATACTAGGCGGGCTGGCAGCATTCAACACCCAAAATGTAGGCTCAGCAAGGTTTCAAAGGGCTACCTTTGTAACGGGATCAAAATTTTTAACAAACTCTCAAAAGATGTGAGAGGTCTTAAATTGGAACTATTCATCAAAAAGATGAAAAAAGTCCTGATCGCAAAAACCTACTACAATTTGCACGAAGCCTTTAACGATGATGACATTGCGTGAGACACTTGTCTGTCTTTTGTTTTTATTTTTTTTATGTTTTATTTTTTTATTTTTTGTTATTATTACTTAGGTAAACGTTTAATTTCTTTTGCTAGAATATTAAATTTAATTTGACAACGCCCCTCTACAGCAGCTTATCTATTATTGTTAAATCTGATTTTCATCTTTTCATCTTTTGACATTTATTTTATTTTTTCTCTTGACATTTGTAACCCGAATTTGACAATAATTATTATATATGAAAAATAATTTTATTTTATTTTATTACTATATTTTAATAATTGTTGACATTCCATATATGTTTAGTTAGATAGCTATTTTAATTTAATTATTCAACTTGTTTTTTTGTGATGTTCCTATGCTTGTCTGTTTTGAATGGCTCTGATCATAGATCTTGTGTTTAAAAGTATGTATATAATTTTTAATTTTAATTTTAATTTTAATTTTGACGTAACCAAGTGTTCATTATGGTTCCTACGGTGAAATAAATGAGTATGAGTATGAGTATACAAATGGACAAACAAACATATTCGTGGAATATATTCAGTTCTGAAATCTAATTCTGATTGATTAATTTGGCCAATTAGTGTTAATTAGTTTCACTGAACCCTCACCGTGGACATCCGATTCGTGCTTGACTGGTTTATTTATAATTAACTCGCTGATGGCACGTCCTAATAGACTGAGGAGGTGTGAGCGTACGAGTAAGTTCTGCAAGGCGCCGCGCGCCGGCTTGTACTAGCACGTGTAGAGGTACTAATTATACACTGATCCCATTATCTTCATCTGTATAAATAAATAAATGTTTTACTAAATTTAATTGATCACTATAATCTAATTATCGTAATTAACACATGCATCTAACTATTATAGCATTTAACTGAGTTCAGTTAGCGGCGCCTCGCCGTGTTACCCGCAGTTAGCCATATCAAATTTCTTTCAATTTCGTCGAACCGTTTAATCGTCAAGGAATTAACAAACAAACACACACATACAAATTAACGCCTTTATAATATAAGTGTGATAATATAGTATACCTGACAGTGGCGTTCCCCTCCACCGGGATATAGTGTACTAGCACTGTACTTCACTGAATCCAGCGGTAGATCCGTTCCAGTAACTAGACTGGCGAGCTTTTATAGATAGTTCATTCCACAGGAACTGGGATCGTGTACACAGCATATTCAGTCAAGTAACTGGACGGTCAAGTTCGTAGATTTTTCCACAGCAACCGTAATCATATAGATTGCCGATAGATACCACTAAATTTCTTCCCATTTCTTCTTCTTTTGATGCCAACGAACATCATAGATTGAGTTAAAAATTCATTTTAAGTTTTTTCTCAACCTCTGTTCTTAAATCTGTACTGATCACTTAGTAAGATTTCTATCGTTAAATGCAGCATCATGCAATCAACCATCTCTGGAGTTATGTTAGTCGCCAGGTCGGCTGCGGTGATTACTGTTAGTTTTCTAAGTAATATGTTTTTTTATATCAATGTGGTGTACAATAAAGAGTTTTCTATCTATCTATCTATTACTGCAGAGACACCACTAACGAGCTACCCACCGTCTCTTCCTGTTCTTATAACCACATTTCTGCTTGGTTAACTAAATCGCAATATCTAGGAAACATACGGGTATGTTTTGATTAATCTTAGATCAAAATCTGAAGAATATGATTTAGTTAGTTTCGTTTTAATCACACTTACCATACGCATACTGTCAGGATTGGTCACTTGGATTGGTGATCGTTTTTACCCGGGTTACACCAGTCGACGGCTTGAACAGTCCGACACCATAGTTAGTCACTTCTTACATATAGCGGCCTCTCATAACTTCATAAGTAATTTCGGTTTTCATAAGTGAAACTTCATATATGTGGAATTTTCACATATGAAAACTTTTTTTTTTTTTTTTTTTTTTTTTTTTTGGCAAATTACTTTTCTGTAATTTGTTAATATTACGATCTAGCCTAATGATTTTATAGCTAATGAGTAATTTAAATCTAACTTAATTTGCTATATAGAATAATTCCGAGAATGTGTCCATTGGCACTTTTCTGACGGTCTCTAGTTAAGGAGAGGTTACACTTTCTTCATGTGTTCTTTGTTAGTTTGTAAATTGTACAACTATCACTCTCACTGCACTTGTCACTACACTAGCTCAAAAGGCTTAGTTCTTTTGAGTCTTCTTTTTATGTCCGTGTGGTCGAGGAGCTGGATAGCCTCGACATTTACATGATGATGAAGTCTTTGTTGGTGAGCCTCTGCATACTTTTTAATAATTTCACTGACGACCTGTATATTAAGATCCCGATGAAGGTCGTCATTTCTTATGTACCAGGGTGCATTTACAATACCCCTGAGAACTTTGTTCTGAAATTTTTGTATGATTTGGGTGTTCGTTTTATTGGTACAGCCCCAGAGCTGAATACCATATGTCCATACTGGCATCAGGACTTGTTTATACAGTATTATTTTATTTTGTACTGACAGGTCGGATTTTCTTCCGAGTAGCCAGTACATTTTCTTATAGCGTAATTCTAGCTCTTCTTTTTTCTTCTTGACGTGTGCTTTCCAGCGGAGCTTTGCGTCAAGCGTCATGCCCAAATACTTCGCCGTATTTGCATATGGTATGGCCTTATTGTTAATGAATACTGGGCAGTACTGTTCTTTTTTATTTGTAAAATTAATATGAACAGACTTTGATTCATTGAGCTTAATTCTCCAACGTTTAGTCCAATCGTGAATTTTGTTGACAGCTTCTTGGACATTTTCTGCTGCTTCTGCATGAGTATTTCCTATAGCCATTATAGCAGTATCATCTGCGAAGGTCGCAATAGTGTTGTTTTCTAATTCAGGAATATCACTTGTATACAGAAGATAGAGGATCGGACCCAAGACGCTTCCTTGTGGTACCCCAGCCTTTATTTCTTTAATTTCGGAGTAGGCATCTTCTTGTCTGATTCTGAAGACCCTGTTTGAAATATATGACTCTAGAATATCGGCATATGATTTCGGTAGCAATCTTTTTAGTTTTAGTATAAGGCCTTCATGCCACACTTTATCGAAAGCTTGCGCTACATCTAAGAAAATTGTAGAGCAAACTTTTCCGTCTTCGAGAGTTTTTTCAATAATGTTGGTTATTCGGTGGACTTGATCTATTGTTGAGTGCTTTTCTCTGAATCCAAACTGATAATCTGGTATGATTTTCTTGTTTTCCAGGATAGGTTTTAGCCTTTTTAACAAAAGTTTTTCAAACACCTTGGACATAATAGGAAGCAGGGAAATCGGCCTGTATGATGTTGTGTCACATGGCGGTTTTCCTGGTTTGGGAATCATTATGACTTCGGCTACTTTCCATAAATCTGGCACATATTTTAGCCTCAGCGCTGCGTTGATGAGATGCGTCAACTTAACTAAGGCTTTTTTTGGAAGATTATGAAGCACTTCACCGGATATGAGATCAAATCCAGGTGATTTGTTTGGGTTTATGTTACGCTTGATTTCCCTTAAAACTTCTCTGGGTGAAACAAGTTTTAAGCCTAGTTCTTCATCTAAAGCTTCCACATTTGAATGTTCCAAATAAATGTTGGCTTTATTAGGTGCAAATATGTTTTCTAGGTGTTCTGCAAATATTTTAGCTTTTTGCTCATTACTAACAGCCCAAGTTCCAGATTCATCTTTTATAGGGGGAATTTGAGTATCTGTTCGTTTCAAGTTCTTTGTAGCCTTCCAAAGTGAGTAGTCTGTACTGCGATCATTTGTAAGCCTTTGAAGATAAGAGGTTGTTGAGGCATCGGTGAACGTTTGAATTTGCCTTTTTAACTTTTTGGTAATGTTGTTCAACTTTCTTTTATCTTTCGGTGACCTTGATAGGTGCCATCGTTTACGTTGTTTTCTCTTTGCAGATATGAGTTTTAAGAGCTCTTTAGGGTAATTATTTCTTGTGACCCTTCTTCTTATATTAGGTGTATTGTTCCAGGCAGCTTGCTGAATAAGCGTTATAAAATTTTCTACGTCTAAATTCAGCTGCTCTGGTGTTTTTAACGGAACTTTAAGGTTTACATTTGCATCTAATTCAATTTTAAAACTCTCCCAGTCGGTGTATTTATTAACAAGAGCCGGAGAGGTTTCTTTATGTAATACTTTTTCAGTTATCACTAAATATATGGCAGAGTGGTCCGAGTTCATGTCGTAGCTCTGTTCTGTTCTAATGTAGTTTGATGAGAAGTTTTTGTAGATAAAGAAGTCTAGTAAGTCTGGGATTTTCTGTGGGTCGGTTGGCCAGTATGTAGGAGATCTTGTTGATGCAACATTACATGCCATTTCTTTAATGGCATTCAAGAGTTCTTTTCCTTTTGTGTTCGTTAGACGAGATCCCCAATACGTATTTTTGGCATTGAAGTCGCCGCCTAGTATGAATCTATGTCCTAAAGATTTGATAAGCCTCACGTACTTTTCTTTTCGTATAGTATACCGTGGTGGGCAGTAGATGGCTGCCACGGTCAGAGGATACTGCTTAGTTTGGATACAAATGGCTAATAATTGAATATCTGGTTCTTCCCACTTATTTTCTTCATAATGTTTGATGTTTTCTTTTATAATTACTGCACTGCCACCTCTTGCTTTATTGTCAGGGTGTAGAGCATAGTAGACTTTGTAGCCTTTCAGTTTAATGTATGATTGTTTCGTAAAATGTGTTTCTGATATAAGACACACATCGATATTTTCTATATCTAAGACTACTTGTAACTCTTTCTCGTGTTTTTGTAGTCCATTGCAGTTCCATGACATAATTTTCATAGAATAAATCATTTTTTAGCCTTGGGGATAGCAATTTTGGCGCTATTTTCAATTTTTCTTAAACGATCGTCAAATGATATCATTAGCTTAAGAATTTCATCTAGCTTTGTGTTATTATGTTGCACGTTGGGCTGCAAACGACTAATGTTTTTAGAAGCAGCTTGGGCATATGTAATGGACTTACTGCTTACTGATGTTTTCGCAGATCTCTCCAAATTTTTCGGCTGGTTTGAAGACTTTTTGTCTGTTGCAGGTTGGTATGGTCTCACTGGCTTTTTAATATTTTTATTTTTAATCCTCTGGATTTCTTTCGCTACCATGCATCCCCTGTAGTTGGCCGGATGAGCTTCTCCACAGTGTACACATTTTGGCTTCTCTTCGGCTGCTTTTTTGCAGTCTATTGTTAAATGTTTACCTGTGCATTTCACGCATCTTGGCTCTTTGGCACAATATTTTTGTGTGTGTCCATAAGCCTGACAACGTTTACACTGAGGTATGAGTTTTGTGGTTCTAAGCGGTTGTATTTCTACCATACACCCCAGTATATTTTTTATTTCATATACTTTTCTTATATCTTCCTGGTTGCTGAAAGTTAACATAAACATATTAAGCGGTTCTTTAGTTTTCCAGCTCAACTTGTTTACTGCTTCTTCAATCTGGAATCCCTTAGTTTGTAGGTCTTCGACTATTCTCTCGGGTATACAAGTGGATGGCAATTTTTTCACCATCACTCGTATTGGCCTATCTTGTTTATTTTCATATGAGTGCCAGAGGCAGTTGTTATCTTTTAATATTTTAGTCAAGCCTCGATAAGATTCCTCATTAGAAGCGTTGATTTTGACGGTATCACCATTCATCATTTTTACCGTGAATGTTTCAACCGCCTGATATTTCGAAAGAAAATCATAAAAGGTTTGGTAATTTTTTACTCCATCTACTATTATAGGCGGTGGTTGGGGAACTCTCTTGATTTTTTCTTGAGTTGTTTTGTTCTTAATTTCTTCTGGTTCTTCTGGTGAGAGAGTGGGAGAGATGTTCAATTTTCTTTTCTTCCTTGACTTTGTTCGGATCCACTCTGTCTCTTTAGCTAGCTCATCTTCGTCGGTGTCGTACTCGACGCGAACCGAAGATGTTTCTTTATCCGACGTCTGAACAACACATTTTAGCTGCTGCTGCAGGATATCTATTTGACTTTTAAGGTCATCTACAAGGCTTTGCAGTTTTTCTCGTTCTTGCCTTTCTTCTTTGAAACGGGCATATAGCTGTTCATTTTGTTTATACAGCATATGCTCTGTTTCCGTTTGCAACCTAACATGATAGTCCGATGATGGAGAATCCATATTAATATAGAAAAATAGCTTCGCCTTAACACGATTATTAGTCGACAGTAGACATGCCTTACTCAGCGATAACTATGTCATCGCATCGTTCGGCCGCCGCGACGGCTTTGTTGTGATGCGTTAGCACTTTGAAATTGTGTCAGCGCGCGCGCGATCGCTAGCGACACAACTACATATGAAACAACTGACATTACTTATGATACACGCTTTACTGTGCCGCCAAGTTTCAACTTAAATATCTGCGGTGCATGCATAAAGTACCTATCTTTTAACTTATCGAATGATAATCACATAATCCTAAGGATGAAGTCGTGTTTATAAAAAAGATATAAAAAACTAATAGTAATAACCTAACATACAAAAATATTATAAAAATAATAAAAATGAGTATTCTAATTTTGTGGTCTCAAATGATTAGTAACAGTTTGGTAAAATTATTAAAATCTATAAAACACTAGCTGACCCGGCCATGCGTTGCTGTGGCTAACGTTTTTGTTATTTGAGCGATCATAAATTGAGAGATATTTGATTAAAATCAGTTAAGTAGTTTAGGGGTCCATCGCGGACAAACATCGTGACACGTAATTTATATATATTAAGATTATTTTAAAACTTGTAAGATCTCACGTCATTCTCGACATTATCTGCCATATAAAATCCTCCAATTGAGGAGCAAAATGGATCGGAAATTTCTTTTCACACCTGCATTAAAAGCGCCTATTGAAATATGAAATAGAGGCAGTAGCATTGACATGAAAAATTCAACAATGAAGTTTCCGAACAATCATTACTACGGCCTAGATGGATCGAATTCTCCCGCCCCTCCACGCGTGGTGCACGTTCGAGCCACAGACGAGAGGCGTCACCTAGCCTGCGTCTCAGCCCATACTCCCTCTGATTCGATAACTCCGGTTCAATTCAACCGGACAAGTTGACACCAAAGCAGTTCTCATTGAAGTCGAATTTTGCATATGAAGTGCGAATTTTGGAAGTCGATTGGTAAAGACCCTCAACCTATCAAATGATAAAATTCGCTCCGCTCCACGACAAGCAAAATATTTTGTTGTAGATATCTGATGATGACATTTGTGCGTTTCACGAGAGAGAGTATGTGTATTGTCATCCGCCGTGCCGCCGCCAGTCGGTAAGGATCACGAGAGAGAGTATGTGTATTGTCATCCGCCGTGCCGCCGCCAGTCGGTAAGGATCACGAGAGAGAGTATGTGTATTGTCATCCGCCGTGCCGCCGCCAGTCGGTAAGGATCACGGGTCGGCCAGTCCAGTCCAGTGCTTCACTTGGGCACACGTGCCTACATGTCGCGTAATAGTCTCATCATATTACGTAAGAGTTTATGTTTCTTAGTTTCGCAGTATATAAGCACCTACATATATATGTATATATGTCAACGATGATGATAGATGCGCGATCAGATTTATTTATATAAATATATACATAAATATCTGATTGCGCAGCTGAGATTCGCGACCTACATGTGGAAACCGTCAGAATGCCCCGAGCCTGCCCAACACAACGCCGAGTTGGGGTATTGCGCCATATTTTAATGTTTACCGACTTCAAAAAGGAGACTTATTTTTTATTGGCCGACATTTACGTCGGTGTGCGTTATTAACACGAGCTCCGCGTGGATGTGTGCGCCACTCGGACTGCTCGGAATGATGTGCGGCGTTGCACTTACTGTTTGTCGTTCCGATAAAATGTTGTATTGTATTTTACTCTGCTGAAGGCAGGCAGGCGTGGCAGTGGCGCGACCTGCTCCTATATCTTCTCACTGGCTGCAGATTCATTTTCGGAACATTTCCGATACACGTGTTTGAACTAAGTAGGTATGCAGAGTGGTAGGGAATCTTAAAATATTTTCGAAACCACTAACGGCACAAATCAAATTATAGCTCTAATTGACAGAAAACCATTTATTCCGGTTTCTTTTATTAAAAACAAACACTACTAATATTTGCAACATAACTACAGATAACATTCAAGTTAGCACATTAAAAGTTTCTCAAATCGGCATGTCATTAAATTAATGTATTAAAATGTAACGAATTGTATAACAGGTAAAGTAGGTAACAGAGGTAACAGGTAAAGTAGATAGGTAACGTTACTAACGACCAAAATCTGAACCAATCACTCAGAACACCACTAATGTCCGATTGTTGTTTTTGGCCAACGTTGTAGGGAACGGTATACAGAAACTGCTTTTAATCTCAATTTCTTCTGTTCGCTCTTTTTTAAGAAAAGGAATGATAAAATATTACTATGTTATATGCTCACAAAGAATATGTTTGGAATATATAGTGCCTCTATGTGTTCACGTACCTACAGCTGTATGTGGAGGAGATGTACCGCAGGTTACGGATATATTTTTGTGCACGTATTTAAAATGATAACTAATATTGTAGAAAAAGTGGACAGAATAGAAATCAGTCTGTAATAAATGTATAAACACTGCCTCTGTCACCACGTTTAAAGTTATTATGAGGACTAGGGAAAGTGGCAGAGGGAAGACACAAAAGTGAGTATTAATAACTGGTATCAGGAGAGCTGTTTGTTCAAGGTCGGTTCGGCTCAGTTTTTGTATTTATGTTTGTTACCTCAGTTCTCCGTCAATTATGAACCACTTTTAAACATTCCTTTATTATTTTGAAATGTTATGCTTTCAGATTGGTCCCATAATTGTTTTATTTATTTATTTACTATAAAAACTATTTTAACAGGTTTAACCTTCTTTTTTTTTTCGTGGTAAAATGCACTCGCATACCGCCCTGCCACGGTGAGACAGAGCGGTAATGTGGGACTAGACCCACTAAAACCCCACGGTGTCCTCCTCTGCCGCTTAAAATGGCGGGAACACGGGAACATTTTTACACACATCCGCGAACCCGCCGCGGCTGTCCGATTCCGGACCCCTCTCAGCTTGGCATCGAGTGCCACGCCTTAGTTAGCGACACGCCAGAACACATAGCGTGACGCTACCACCTCGGGGACCTGGCCAGCGAAAGGGCGTTAGATGACCCCGTATCTAAACGCCCTAGATCCCCATGTGACGGGTCAGATTTGTGGCCCCGTCACCTACCACTACGGTCGCAGAGGATAGGGAGAGCGGCGCATCGCAATACCGGCACTCCTCTTCCGCGTCCGCGTCCGCTATCCAGCGGTGGCGACCCCGCCGTGGCCGCGGAAGGTAGGGAGAGCGGCGCATCGCAATACCGGCACTCCTCTCCCGCCGCGGCCACGGGACACAAGCCACGGGACACGGGCCACAAGCCACGGGACACGGGACACGAGCCACGGGACACGGGACACGAGCCACGAGCCACGGGACACGGGACACGGGACACGAGCCACGGGACACGGGACACGGGACACGAGCCACGGGACACAAGCCACGGGCGACGTCGGTGAGTAAATAAAACAATTAGTATAACATACATATTTATAATTTAATCAAATTAATAATTGAAATACAAACAATTATAATAATAAAATCCTAAACATGCTATCATCATCAAAACTGAATTACGGAATATATTATACAAACAAACAAACGTCATTATTTCCTTTACAAAACTTTATGCAAATAAAACCTAACAAATATAAGCAAACTCCTTTGACCTTTCTAAAGAATCGTACTAGGTATACAAAAAATAAATGTGCCTATCGCAAACTAATGGAAATAAGTAGAAATAAATGCGGACTGTTCGTCCTGCCGGAGAAACAGTCCCTCCCCCGCACTGCTATAATTAATTATTGTTGTATGAGTGCGCGGCGCGGCGCGGCGCGGCGCGGCCCGGTCCCGCACGGGACATCGTAATCATACATTTATGGAAATTGTCTGTTCTCCTCTTCACTTAAACCTAGTTGAAACTATTTGAAAGGCAGCCCTGCCGTCCAGCCAGGACTCGCAGCTCACGGTACTTTACGTGTTTTCTGCATTCATTGACAAGCTGTACCGACGTTCATCTGGGAAGCCATCATTTCACTGTGAATTAACACTTGTAATGATTGCCTACAGAAATGTTTTGTTCGGATTAACCATATCTTGTTGTTGCGGCATGTGCACCGGTACACGGGTACACGGGTACACCGGTACACGGGTACACGGGTACACGGCCTACTCTCAAGCGGTGTGGCTTGTCACAGTTCCTACTTCCTACTTTCGACAAGATGAAATGAAAATACCACAAGTCTGGACAGATCTCAGTATAGGAGACTCTATATCTATGAAGATAGACCGTTCTACTGTATAGTTTCTGTATAGTCTGTGAATGTTTAAATGCGGCCGTCGCAAGTCAATTTGAGCAGAAATGTAGTAAATAGTGGGATACCGCTACCTCCGAGCGAGGCAGAGTCGTCAAACTTCGCAATAGTTGTGATGTTACAACGGCGATATCGGCAGAAGACCACGCTGATGTCAACCGGGAACTCCTGCCCGTGACAACTGCGAAACTACCCAGGAGGACCGTGCACGATGATGCAAGGCATGCGCCAAGGGAGATTAAAGTACGCCTTACTGCTGTGCTTGTTACTTCGCCGCGGATGAACGTGGCACAAAGCTTTACCGCTGTTGTTACGTAAGTTTCGCGATCGAGGAAGGCGAGTCCGTTGCTGGTGTTGCGACTGCTCCAATCACTGACTCACTGGTAGCCTTCTTCCAGTGATCCCCTCCCATAGTAGCCCATCGCCAGGACAGATGGTTTACGTCCCATAGTACCTACAAGTCCGGGCAAGTCCAATGTACTAACAGTTCATTAAAACCCTTATATTGTTAGTAGCCAAATAAAATAGCAACTTTGTTTTTGCAAAAAAAATGGTGGCCTAGCAACATTTTGAGTCCTAACTCAAAATGTTGCTAGGCCACCAATTTTTTACATATTACCTACATAAATATAAAGATTCGTTTTCCTCAAGAAGGCTTAGAAAGAGCCTGCATAGGTCACTTTTCACCTAGTGTTTCACCCTATCGTGGGAACGTAGAGATGTGACCGGTGGTGATCTGACCTCAGGTGTTGCTTTCTTTAGAAGCGATGCGACGAACTAAGGCCCACCTGATGCTAAGTAGTCACCTCCACCCAAAACAACAGCAATACGACTTAGGTCTTCCCGACGGAAATATCAAACGACCAAAGTCACACTCCTTTGCGCCCGTCACCCGAGACGGGGATGTTACGTGTGTTGCACCTGCGCTTTCACCGGCACCCACACCCTTCCGTCGGAACACAGCCACACAAGTGCCTTACTGGTCGACTAATTCCTTGATTCAGTTAAATTGGCTTTCTATTACAACCCGACTATCCCAATTGTTATACCTATGTACGCGAACAAATAAAATAGTCGTTGCGACAGCGCACCCGCATCGAGGCGCCATCCCCAGCGTCGCCAGCGAGCCGCCCCGCGCGGCTGGCCGCCAGGCCGCCAGGCCGCCACGCCACGCACGCGCCACGCCCACTTGGCATCGTACAGATACAAACCTTATTCATTACATTTAAATATATCGAAAAATTTATAAAAAACGCATTTCCGTTCAAAATATGGTAAACGATTGAGAAGAGATTTGAAGATTTCTCACTGTGAAACACAACACTGGGCGGGTCTCAACTACGAATCGGTTCAAAGATAATTTGATACAGACAAAGAAAGGTTACACTCTCTGTCTGTCTGTCTGTCTGTCTCTCTCGATGCCGGTCGGCCGGTCCTTTCCTTCGTCGCAGCTGATCTGAAACAAAAACGTACACTCAGTATGGCTCCCGCTAGTATTTTGGTTTGGTTGAGATACGAGATGTCAGATTTATTATTTCAATCACTGCACTTGCAATGGTTCAGATGGATCAGTCTCTGTTCATCATACACCCGGGTCGGGTCGGGTCGGAGCACTCTCCCGCACTCTTTACATTTAGTTAATTTGCAGAATGAACACGTAGCTGTGCGGTGCAAGTAGCACCGCTAGCATCAAGACGGCGCGGACATCAACATTAGTTAGCTACATCTTAGGAAGTGAAACTATGATATTTAAATCATTTGAAAATTATTGTACTTATTTTTTCATCGACTCTAGGTCGTTTTAAACCTAAAAACTGATTATAACACATATAATAATAACAAATTGGTCAAGTCGCTCGCGTCCTAGGTGAGTCCTAGACCTCATGAACGTACCCTCTCCGAGGGGTTTCTTGTCCGTTTCTTCCCCTCGGGTTGGTCGGTTAGGGTCGGAACAGACGTAAACTTAACAAATAACGATTAAACATAAAACTGACTATAATTTATTTTTAGTATGTGTATTTGTTGGATATGCATTTCGTTTTCTGGTTTGGTAAAATTTTGTTGTCCCTTGTATGTATGTATTTAGTCAGAAGGCTTTCTTTGCCGTTTGTTTGTTTGTTCACAAAGTGTTCCGATATGTTAGTGGACGTGTCGGCTGTTCTATTGGCGGCTAAGTGCGACAATAATTTGACCTGATTTTGAACATACTTTAATTGGTCGGATTCTTTATGAATATTATTTTCCTAGTTTAAAAATGTTCAGTGCCGACATTGCCGCAGCGACGGTACCGGAAAGAAAATGAACATGTCATTTGTTTGTCCTATTATTAGTTTTATTTTAGATCAGATTTTAGGATAACTTTTTGAAACTGTAGAAGTGCGGTGTCGAACGGGAGCGACGCATCGCGGCCTCGTCGTGGCGACTCGCCTGCTACAGCAGCGGGAAGTAGTCGGCGGAGTTGTGGCGCACGGCCTGGCGCAGCGCGGCGTGGAAGGCGGGCGCGTGCCCCGGCGCCGGCACCAGCCGCAGCACGCGCGCCTCCCCGCCGCCCGCCTCCGCGCCGCCGCCCGCGCCGCCGCCGCCCGCGCCGCCGCCGCCGCCCGCGCCCGTGTACCGCGCCACGCGGGCCATGGCCGCCGCGCTTATCTGGAACAGACTCGTACATTTGCATGTACTCCCCGCTCCCCGCTCCCCGCATCCCGCGCACCCCCGACGGAAGGCACATCCGGCCAGTACCGACCGAACTGTCTTTTTATGTTTGTCTAGATAAATCCGACACATCCGACTGGCATTATTCAATATCCAATTGATAGTTCACTTGAAATAACGACATTGTATTACCTGGAATTCGTCGTCTTCGTCTCCACGGGTTTCTATCAGCTTTGCCTGGCGTCTCTGCGTGACGCTCAACTGAAATGAACAAGTAATTGGTTGGTTATCCATTACAAGGTTCTATTACAAGGTAAGCGCCGGTAAAATTACAAGAGCATCTTATCGTGGTTACGTCCGTCTTTCTCGACGGTGTCGGTTTGTCGGCGGTGGGTGCTGCGGAGGGTGGGGAGGGAGGTGCTCACCTCGATGATCTGTCCCCGGTAGGGGCCGACGCTGCAGAACTTCAGGTCGATCATTTCCACAATGCGCTCCGAGTCCGGGTCCGCCACCACCAGGTACTGTAGGAATATCAACTATCTGTCAATACATTAGTTAGTTTTCCAATATTGTAAAATAAATTGTAGTTAATTTCACTGAAACTCAATGGATAGTCATTGGGATCGGAAGGAGCGATTAATATCGTACAGGAAACTTAACATCTCACAACAGGCTAAGAGCCGGGGCTAAACTCGTACCGACAAGTGTGGGCGATAACATGGAAAGCGGAGGAGCGGACACGGCACCTTGTGCGTGAGCAGCAGCAGCAGCGGCGCGTCGTCCAGCAGCACGCGGAAGCCGCACAGCGCGTGCAGCTCGGCCAGCCGGAACGCCCAGCGCACGCAGTGCCGCCGCCAGTCGCCGCTCTCCGCCCACACCGCCGCCGGCGCGCTGCGGGGCTGCGCCGCGACAGACACACACTGTCACACGAGATAACCGCGGTGGGGGATCTACCTGTTCCCCCACCGCGGCTACCACTCTATTTGTGTTCTATTTTTTTTAAATATTTAAAAGTAGCCAAATTTACTCCTCGTAACATCAGCTATCTACTAGTTTAGAAAGTTTTGGTAAAATTGGTCCAGTTTTACCGTTTCAGATTAGATGATTCAGATCAGATATACAGACAGGGAGACAGACAAAAAATTGTAACTTAGACATCATTCAGTATTGGACAAGTAATAATTGGGGGAGTTTCCGCATACTTGTTCCGACGATACCTCGGGGGCTACCCGTATATCATCCGAGTTATCTATCGATGAAAATGCGCTCTCATGCCCCGTGGGGTGAAACGAGGAATAAATGAATGCGTGAACAATGTTAAGGTCACCTGCGGCACGGGATCCCAGCCCGTCTGCGTGAGGAGGCCGTGTCCGGCGAAGGCGACCAAGTCGGCGGTCGCGCTCAGCGGCTTCGCGAACGCGCCGATCAGACCGCGCCGCAAGGCCGTGGCGCCCGACTCGGTCTCTCCGACCGCCACGCCGACCAGAGGGTGGTGCGCCAGCCCACCGACTGCACCTGTGGAGTTCGCCAAGTTTAACAACTGAAGGGTCACCTTACCTTATCGTATTCCAAATATGAATACGATAGTAAGGCGGTTGTTGCTTTCTGCCGTTCACACTGCCTAATCCGCGAGTTCCTTCGTCACCGGCCGACAGGTACAAACTCCTAGCCAAAGGTCCCGCCCGCGGATAACTTACCGAGGATGTTGATGGCAAAATTAGTGATCCCCGCCGCCAGGCCGGCCATGAAGCTGGGCGGCGGGCGACGTCTCGCCGCCGCCGCCCTTCGCGAGTGCTCCTCGTCGCCGGCCAACAGATCCAGGTTCCTGGCCAGGGACCCCGCCCAGGCGCTGAGCGAACGCAGCAGCGCCGCGGCGGCGGCCGACGCCACGCCTCGCACGCCGCCCGTGGCGCCGCCCACCCGGGCCGCCAGCGCGCCCGGCGCTCCCAGCAGCTCCAGGCCTCCCACCACCCAGCCTGGACACACGACGACACGAGGACAATGACAACGGAGTGGTAGTACAGACTTGGGGCCACGTACGAATGGTTTTATGAGAAACTAGCTTTTGCCCGCGACTTCGTTCGCGTGGACTTCAGGTTCGTCCCGTCTAGTCTAGTAATAAGTAAGAAATACGGTAACTAAGCAATGTAAGCGCAAAAAATGTGTTTTTTCACATTAGAAACCTCAAAAATTGTAGCCTATATGTTATTCTGATGTATAAGCTATATTGTGGTAAAGTTTCATTCAAATCCATTCAGTAGTTTTTACGTGAAAGAGTAACAAACATCCATACATCCATACTTACAAACTTTCGCCTTTATAATAGTAGTAGGATTTAAGAAATATTTTTTTACTATGCTACTAGAATCAGAATGGAGAATGTTATTTAGTATTATGTACGGCCCCTTTGAACGACACGAATAATGGCGACCGGCCAGAAGGGGTAACAAGGTAAAAACGTTGAAACGAGACAAGATAAAAGGACAAGATAACTCACCGGCTCCCAGTATGGCGGCGGAGAGGTAGTGCACGGTGAGCGCGTGCGTGAGCCGCTCCGTCGACGTCATCACGTCGCGCAGCTCGAACGCGCTCAGGCGGAGCGGGCTCTGGTCGAGGGCGATGTACATCCGCACCTGCGGATGCCGCGCGACGGTCACCTTACACTTCATTCGTCTGTGATTCAATTCTCATTCGAGAACCGCGTGCGTCGTATGGTCGGAATCGAGCGTACCGGCGTGCGCGACCAATACAATAGTGGACAATAGACGCATAAAACGTGCCTCACCGATCAGATGTTATTGTAATAGGTACGTCTGATAGGAATCATAGAGCTTTAGAGTGCACGTCCATAGAGCTCAACACAAACCAATAAATGGTCGTTTCGTAAGCTACGACTCCACGCTCGAGTCAAGCTGCCGCTGACAGCGATGTAAATCAGACGAGAAACACTTCGCGCTACGAGGCGAACGGTGACAAATGCGTAAGTGGACAAGTCTCTCACCGCGGTGTGCAGCGTGAGAGTGAGTTCCAGCGGGTGGATCAGCAGCGCGTGCAGCCGCAGCGGACGGCACAGCACCGCCTGCTCCCGCAGCGGACTCGACTCGCCCTGCAGCGCGGCCGCTCGCGAGAGAGACGCCAGCGCCGTCACGTACGCGTCCTCTATGTACAGCGCTAGCGGACCGATGCGGACTTCCACCTCGCTCAACTCTGCATGTGACAAAAAACCAACCGTTTTACATTTTTTCGGTGCCCATTTTGGACCATCCAGAGATAAAGTAACTTAATTCTCTTCCTGTTCTCTCTCCGTTATGCAAATAACAAACTCAAATAAATCAAAATCCTTTCAACCAAATAAAGAAAGAATCATCCAAATCGGTCCACAATTGGCGATGATGTCGCATGATAGACATACAAAACAAAAAAAATACAGCCAAGGCGTTAATAACAATGACTACTGCGGCACTGGCAGCACATCTGACTTGCTTAACAGCTCAGTTGGCACAGCATGGCGCCGCTTACTCCGCTCAACGTCTAGGGTTCGGTTCCCACCCAGGACAAGCTTTCGTGTGACGAACATGCGTGTTAATATAACGCGTACTGTGCTTAGTACTTATGTAACAAAGATGTACTTTTTCAATCAGCGATCTGGTTTCCATGTCACAAGCTATGCGTGGCTCGGGGCCACGGAAGGGAATGTGTCGAACAGGTGGAGTCGGCAGTTACCCGTGTAGCTGCAGTCCTGCACCGTCCAGGACTCGTGCGTCAGGCAGAGCAGGGCCCTCGCCCGGTGCGGCCCGCCAGCGAACACCCCCTCTTCCCCCCGGGGGTCCCACATGGGAGGCCACGGCTCGCTCGCCGGGGGGTCCCCGCGCGTGCTCGCCACCACCGCGAAGTCGAACTGGCCGCTGTCGAACTGCAGGTTGTCGATTTGCACGTCCGATATCGAGACGATGGTTTTAAGTCCCTTTACAACATAAAACAAAAACACGTACTGTGACCGCTTGCCATGGACCCGTAGCTGACTCGGCCGGGATATACCTTGTCGGCTATGGAGTTTCTTTTCGGGATTTGTGCGTTTGTGTTACATGAGTGTATGCCGCTTGCGCTGGCGACACGGGGAATCTCAGTATAGAGGTATGATAATTATTGTGACATTATTAACAATAATATAGTTGTTATTGACTAAATGTATACATACATTAATTGTACCTTTAACTGTAGGTATTTTAAATATTTGTATGTTTCATCCATGTTTACATTGGATGTGTACAAACTGTAACCGACCGGTTACTCAACTTGTTAATTGTAGATCATAGATCTGTGGGTGTGCTAGCGTTTATTTTGATGTCGTTCATGTACGCTCGAACCGTATCGGCCCCTAATATTTCCAATCCCCAGGTCTATCGACAAGCAAAAATAACTGTGCTTTAATCCTCCACCGGAGCTCAACCTTCATTGTTAGTAGTTTGTGAATATATAGTGTGAGTGGCAGTGGGGGTGCAGGTACCCTCGCATCGAGACGTACCTCACCACGACGTCTTCCTAATAAATAGATACGGCAGTGCGAGTGTACCTTCGCGTCGGCCCGTAGCAGCACGGCGGCGCGGTCCAGGTGCAGGGCGAGCAGCGGGCTCGCGTCGGCGGCGGCCGCCAGCTCCACCGCCAGCGAGGCCGCCACCAGCTGCAGGCGGTCGCACGCGCGCCGGCCCGAGCCGCACGACTCCTCCCACTCTGCGAGACCTGCATACTCCGAATGTATGTATGTATGTATGCCATAATACGCCCAGGCTTCAAGCGAGCCACGTAACCTATCTTACTACGTGGGTAAGACTGAAAATGTTTAGAACTGGCCAGTTAGAAACATTGCTAATAAAAAACTTTTTTTGAATTTCAATTTTAGAACTCTTTGGTAACCTTTTTTTTTTACCTTGGGTAATCATCGGATGATACCCTACCTCTTGCGGGGGCAATTGGCAGGGTTATGCCGGACTCCTACCGGCTAAACCCCAACGGAGATCCACCATCTCGCCTTTTGCCGAGGCTACGGGCACGTGAAACATTCTTCCGCGGCCCCGGCAGCGTCAACCTTTTTCAAGGCCCCGCCCAATTTTGCTGGAGTTGGAGCTGCTCCAAGCTATTCCCTCTTTAAAAGGCGCACGGAAATACCGCGCGCACCCTCTCAAGGTCCCTTACGACGACAGCCACCCCCGTGACTGTAGTCTAGACCTCGGTAAATGTGACGGGTCGGATCTGTGGCCCCGTCACCAACCACTACGGCCGCAGAGGATAGGGAGAGCGGCGCCTCTCAATAACGTCACTCCTCTTCCTCTGCGGCCCCACCGCATCCGCCATCCAACGGTGGCGGCCCCGCCGTGACCGCGGAAGGTAGGGAGAGCGGCGCACCACAATACCGGCACTCCTCTCTCGCCACGGCCCCTAACCCTCATCTGCGGTGCCTCCCATACGACACCGCAGCCCACCTCAGTTGCGGTGCCCCCCATAAGGCACCGCCACCTACAGTGCCGCTCCTATTCGGCTTGGAGACAAAGCCTAAAGGAGCGGCCCCTCCCGGGTTCCTCTTAGTTTCACTGTGGGTGGATCAAGCCCACGGTTACTAAGCCCCCCCGCCCCGACAAGGCGGGAACCCATGGGGGGGGGACTCTTTGGTAACCTAATGTAGTATATTGCATTCATTTGTCATTTGTTTTTGTGAATTAGCGGCAAATCTAAAACTCTTGTTACACGTGAAAATGAACCTAACGTGAGAAAATTTTCAGTCAATGATTTATTGTGACTTTCGTTGTGGGCTTACTCAACAACAAAGCTATGATAGGCTGCGATTAGCATTTCTTAATGAAGCCCCATATCATACCACTATTTACAATAGGTTTAACGAGTTTAAGCGTGGACGTAGCAATCTCAATGATGATCCGCGTGAGGGACGTCCTTTAACAGCGACTACTGAAGATAACATCAGTGCTGTGCGATAATAGAGGAAGATAAGCGAGTGACCTATCAGCAGATACGGGCAAGTCTAGGTATTGGTATGAGTCAAGTTCTAAAAATATTACACGAACATTTAGGCGTCAGGAAGCTTTGTACCATATGGATTCCCCATACTTTAACCGACGACCAGAAACACCTTCGCATGGACTGGTGTCGCCAAATATTAGACGGCGTTCAACGGCGGTGACTCAAATGCTGTATTTGACATCGTCACAGGTGATGAAAGCTGGATATATTGCTACGAACCCGAAACTAAAAGACAATCAGCTCAGTGGGTGTTTCCTTTCGAGGATCGGCCAACTAAGGTAAAGAAAGAAAGAAGCCAAGGAAAAAAGACGATTGCCTCATTCTTTGGTCGGAAAGGTCATTTCGCGACAGTTGTGCTAGAAGATGAAGGACAGTTACTGCAGACTGGTATGTCAATCGCCGTTTGCCTGTTGTCTCGGAAAAAATTCGACAGCAGCGCCCTCGAAGCATTATCCTCCGGACCTGGCGCCCTGCGACTTTTATTTATTCCCAAGAACTAAAGATAAAATTCGAGGTATTCGCTTTACGAGCCCTGAAGCCACCGCATGGTGAAAGCTTACGAAAATGCCATAGAAGAGACCCCTAAGGAAGAATGGGCCCACTGCTTTTCTCAGTGGTTCCATCGAATGCGACGATGTGTAGAGAGGAACGGAGATTACTTCGAAAAACAATAAAAGTATTGGTAACTTTCTACATTAAGCCGTTTTTCATTTTCTTAACATTTTCAGTGCTACCTAGGTATGGCTACATTACAGCCGTAAAGCGTCAACATAAATTGTTGCCTTTTTTATATTCCATTTATCGTAACAAATATTAACACTTAAAAGAAAAAGTGATTTTTATTTTTGTAAATTTCGTAGGTGGCTAGCCAGTGCACCCGTTACAATGGAAATTAGTTCTGAATACAGTTTTAGAAGGGTTGTCGATGACTGTTGCCGCTTAAAACTCTCACGTCTTACTTGTATAAATACTTTTTATCAAGGTTCGCTAACAAAGAGAGGCCAGGCCTTAATTTATTTGCAAACTTCATTTATTGTAAAACTTTTTTATAGTTTTATTGTGTAATTGTGTACTACTGTTGATGGCTCGAGCTGGAAGCCGATCTGATAAATGGTTACCTCCATCCATAACAACAGCAATACGATTAAGTTTTCCCCGACCGAAGTATGAGAATGCTGTGGGTGCCGTGAAAGCGCATGAGCCCAAGAGATGAACCTGTGCTGGGTCAAGCAACAATGTCTCGTACTACCAAACGTAACCTGTTACGTCTACAACTGATAGACGGTCTGCCGTACCGTGCCGTCTACCGTAGCTTTGGAGTGCGCCTCCTCGAGCATGCATGCCTGCAGAGGGACTCCTGCCTTACCTGGATCGCACATATCTTGGAACACGCTCTCCGCCCCCGACGTATTGCTGGTCATTCGCATGATACGACGCGATTGCTCATCTGCGTTTGGAAAAGCAAACGTAAAAGTAATGGATGGGGTACTGTTTTTTTCTTCAAATCAGCAGAGAGATACCTCTCGAGCGTCTAAGCAGGCACAGTGACAGCCACAGTCACATCCTCAGAGACAGACCGTAGGTATGTACCCTTTGATTCCCTACACGTACCCCCTGGGTGATGCTAAAGGAGCAACCAAAAGTAGCAGTAGAACTTGTGCCAAGTTCGTCGGGAGAGGTACTGCCACCACATCTGGAACCTGCCGCCAAGCAGTAGTGGTTGCATTACTGTGTTCCGGTGGAAGAGTGTGGCTGCCGGTGAAATCACATGCGCATGAGACGTATCATCCCCGTCTCGGATGATGGACGCAGCGGGATGAATGCGACTCAGTAAAGATTTGGATCTCATACTGAGTCGCACGCATTACTGTTGTCATGGGCGAGGGTCACCACTCACCATCAGGTGGGCCCTCACTCGTTCCGTCACTGATTCACATAAAAAAGACAGACATTCACAGTCACATCCACATCCACTGCACAGCCGCAATCAATGTAGTATCAGTAGGATCTAGAGGTAGTTCAAACACGTACTAACCGAAACTCTCTCTGCCAGTTTCCGAAAACAGCACTACAGTGGACGGCTTCTGTGCACGACTGGCCCCTTCCTCGGGCGCAGCGTCCGCCTCTGGGGGCTGCTCGGCGGGCTCCGGGGCCACGTTTGCTCGGGACTCGGTTTGGACCGGCTCTATAACTGCATTAATAAAGTAAAATGACGACATGTCTGTTTGCGCTTCCGTCCCACGAGTGACGGTCACGGTGGGACGGTCACGTGTCACTCTCGGCTATACAACACGACGAGCCCGGTCGGAGGCCTTCGATTACTTATTTCAAACTTAATCTGAATGCCATTACCTACTTAAAAAATAACTTACGATTTTCTTCTGCGTCAACTCGCTCGAGTTTTTGCGCTATTGATGGCGTGAACTGAAAAATTAATAATGATGTGAATAAATATTATATAAATAACATTAAAACATGTCATAAATAACAAAAATATGGCACAAAATGAAGTGATATGTACCAGTACGGAAATATTTGTAAATGTGGTATGTGTGGAGTATGCCTCCGCCGACACTGTCCAGCAGTGCAGACACAACAATACTAAGTGTAACATTACCATTTAGGGGGCCGTGTTACGGAGGCGCGGAAGGAGCAGCAGAACTGCCAAGTACTGCCCCACACCTGGTAATGCACCGCCAAACATTGGTGCACTCGCATTGCTGTGTTTCGGTGGTAGGGTGTAAGTGCTGGTGAAATTACAAGCTCAACAGATCCCCGTCTCAACGTGATGGGCGCAAAATGATACGACTTTGGTTTTCTCATAGTTGAGTACGAGAGGTCGGTGTTGTACCACTGTTGCCTACGGGCGGTAGTAACCGCTTAACATCAGGTCGTCCCGTATCGCTAGTCACATAAAAAATAAAAGAATGGAATTATTTAACTTACATCTGCGAGTTTGTAGGAAACATCATCGGAAGAGAACGCGCGGAAGAGGCGCCTTCTGATGTCGCTGGCCGATATGTCGTGCTGGAACAACGCACCGAGCAGGTGTGATCGACTGCTAATCATCACAAACACTAGGCTCCCCGGGCGGAGCAGTACAACGAGTCCCAAGCTCGCCCGGAGAGATACCCGCCGGCAACAAGTACTCACGTCTGTTAGTTAGGGGAGCGATCTACCTACAACCACTATTGGTGGTTACGCGGACTTATAGTATTTCAGTATATACAACATCGCATGGTATTTACGTTTTATTAGCCATCGCCCGGCGGCCGCGGATGAAGCGGTGCGATGTCGGTTGGCTTGCCTTGCCTTACTGTACAAATATCAATATTGAAGGCTAACCGAGGACTGTAGCGCGATGCCAGCCTGTAGCCTTCCCCGCGAACGTGGCAAACCCGACCGGCGGTCTCAGAGATTAGCCGCTTTATTATATCAATACAGTATAGATAATATTCGGACAATAACAAATATTATAAATCCAATAAGAAAGATCAATGGCATGCCTCTAAATCATTTCAAGGAAACATAAATGTAACCTCATTGAATTGTTTTCATCCACCACCGTCAGTTTTTAACTTGGAATGAATCATGAATTGGAATGTACGTTCATGTGGTGGTTGCGCGATTGTGGACGGCGACGTGCTCACCTGGTCGACGTCCCTGAGCTCCAGGTGGGTGGAGTGCGGGTGCGTGCGCGCGCGCAGCTTGACGGTGCCGCCGCCGGCGCCGGCGCCCAGCTGCAGCAGCTGCTCCCCGTCGGCCACCGCCACCGGCGTGCTCCACTCGTGGTGGCCTTCCTCTGCACACACCACCTTCATTAACCACTTCACCCAACCAGCATTTGTGTAATCCGTGTCTGGGTGTTCATATGGAAGTAGTCTATCAATTTTCTAGTTCCCATAAACTGTGCTTAGTTTGAGGCTTGGTAAAATGTTAGTGAATTAAGATTTAGTTGTATTTACTGTGTAAAATATCCATAAAAAAATTATGTAGTAAATAAATACGTCATGCCGGTTTCCCTCAACGTTTGGAGAGTGTGTTATTGCGCACATACATATTTTCAAGTGAAAAACTCATTGGATTAGATCCGGCTACCTTTAAATTGAGAGACAGCGTCTGTCACCCTAGGCCGCCACGCGCTTCTATCCATTATTACTTGTAAATTATTTTTCCCGCTATCGGAGACTATCATGGGCAGAACTGTGAAAAATGGAATAAACCGCCCTTACGGGTGGAATCTCTTAGTGAAATCTGAAATCTACCTTGGAGGTATCTACCGCGGTAGATTTGGTCCCGTACATCAAAACAATACAAAAAGATCATCCGAATCGGTCCACCATCGGTAACGAACATACATAATACATAAGTACGGCTGAATTAAGCGCATCCTCCATTATTTAATTCGGCCTTCGCCTATCGTTAAAGCGCTTTCCAAATCCAAGATCTAAGTAGCCAACTCCCGGGCGGGCGGCGCTACTTGGACGAGTAGCACTCTCGGTCCCGGCCTCCCACAACCACATGGGTTGTCGCCGCTCACGCTCACGCTCACACTCACACTCACACACACACACTCGAGCCTTCAGGCGGCTTGAGAACTCAATGCTTAAAATGAAGCACTTACAGGTGAATAACTAGAGTGTAGGGGTGGGTCGCGACGAAGCTCCGGGTGGCGCACCGAGACCAGTAGCCGGGGCCAGGCCGCGGCACGAGTGTGTTCAATGTACCGAAACGGACTCATACGTAGGCTCCACCCCGCACTCGCTCACACGCAGGGCAGCTCACAACTTTCCTAGTATCTTCGTCTTCATGGCTTCGATTCATTCGCATTCGAGAACCATTTATGTTTAGTTTTTCTTTCAGAATAATGCGAGATTACATATGGCACCACCCGCCGCGACGCGGCGGGGCGGGGCGACATCGGATTTTTTTAAACTCATTTGGAATATTAAAGCTTTTTCCCACCCGAGCTAGCTATCCGGCTATCTACTAAATTTATTCCTCTCCGGCTCCCGCCTGCCGGTTGCCGCTCGCCGGTGTCGCCGAAGAACTCGGTGTGGGAGCGGACACCTACAGGGGAAGTTACCTGTGGCCTTGGCGAAGGTGAGGAACGTGACCGTTTGCGGGGCCAGCGGCGAGTCTGCCGGCGGCGGGTAGCGGGCGCAGTGTCCCGGCGTCGAGTAGTGGGTGACCGCGCCCGGCTGCACCGTGCAGAACCAGCGGGTGCCGAGGCACTCCGGCATCACCTGGAACCGGGAGGACATGCCACGTGAACACGACAGTCGACAGTCAACAGTCGCAGGTCAGTAGGCAAAATGACGTTTTGATTTTTTCGAATGTGAATTACAATAGGAGATTTGAGCAATATTTAGCAGTTGAACTGAGAAAACACCGACCGGCTATGTGCAATTCAGCTTTGTGGCACAGCGGGTCAGCGGGGGTTACGTATCTCTTATTTATACAATATTTAATAGCAGCTAAATAAAATAAGCATATTATTTTGCTTCGAGTATTGCTTCAAATGATAAAGTTTAAAAAGTTTTATTCAGGTGTAGAAGGGAAGGAGGAGTTGAGAGGGGGGGGGGGGGGGTGAGGGACCCCCCCTTCATCAGTTAACGCTGACTCACCGTCTGTGTGGATGATTAAGTGCCACGACGGCCGATTGTAATTATAGAACAATATGCGCGAAGGAAAAAGGAGATCTTTGCCCACCATTGAAATAAGAAGATGTATAAATAAAAAAACTCACCATTACTTTTGAGGTAGTGGGTTCGTTGTCCGTGACTTTGGGTTGCGCCACGCTGAGAGCGAACCGCGTCCTGTTGTGCACCACCAGCTGGGGGCACGGGTCGGGGGACACGGTGATGACCCACCGACCATCGTGTTTCATCTGCGTGATGACCACAGCCACCTAAAATTGTTCCATTTATTCTACAATCTATTTATGATGATCGATGTCTGTATGTAAAAGTAAGGGCTAGAATTTATTCGATCAAATGCAAACCTTAAATTGGGTCCCAATTCAAAGCCTTGGCTCTATGAATCAATTTCATTCTGTTTCATTCATTATGTCAGTTTGGAGCAGTCAGTTTGTATGTACAAATGGACAGACAAGGCACCAGTATACCTCAACAGTCATCACTGTTGAGGTATACTCATCAATTTAAATCTCTCTGGGACTGCGGCGCAAGATTAAAGTCCATATCATGGTTGTCGGTAATGTGAGCCACTCACGGAGTTGCAGTGTTCATCAGAGAACGCGAGCGCTCGGCGCAGCGGGGCGTGGCCGAGGCGGATGGGGGCTGCCCCCTTGTCCCCGTTCTTCAAGGTCACGCACAGATAGAGCCGCAACTCCTCGGGATCGGTGCCTCGCCATCGCCCCACCACCCAGAAGCGGCCGAGGGGCGTGCCGTGGATACTGTCAGGGAAACAAACCACTTGTCAAATATGAATGAGTACTAAACGAGGATTCACGACTTGTAGTATTGTTTGATGACGTGCCGTTATAATACGTATACTGTTCCATAATCAAATACTAACAGTGCTATGTGAAGAACAGTTGCCCAACCAAAATCTACTTCGTTTTCTCTCACAATGGTTTGATATTGACGAACATATGTAAACAGTAAAAGACGTGAATTCGGAAAACTATTTTTTTGTTTCTAAAGTTACGGGACGAGTGAAGGCCTAAAGGTGAAGTGTGAAGTATGATTGTCACCCCGTTGCGCCCCAGACGTCGCCGGCCCTCACCTTGTTCCTGGAGTCGGCTCGATGTTCTTGTACGTGCTGGGACGGAGCACCCAGTCCTCGTCCGCTTCGCTCGGCACCGCTATGGCCGACACCTATGAAGATCGAACAATTCAAATGGATAGAACTTTATTTCGCTAAAATAGACACAAATTGGTGCCATTCGGGCAGTGTGGACTACCTTGCAGTTTTTTTTGTTTAGTGGTAGCACCCCGCATAAACAAAAAGTTTGAGAAGATCCAAGTCACGTCCCGTTTCGCCCGTCACTCCGAGTTATTCCGCAAAAGCCTTTTATGTTACCGCCACCCACACCTATCCACCGGCAATCCGAGTGCACCACTGCTTGGCGGCGCAATAGGAAGTGTGAGCCAGAAGGCTGCGTTTTGCGGCGTTTTTGGGTTGGTCCTTCCCACTACCCCGGTGACATAGTCCCCCTTGCAATTCGGTGCAAAGGGTTGAAGCGTATTGTTGTCTCTCCATCCATGTTTCATGCACGGCGAAGGACAAAAGCAGCCAGAGTAGTCGAGATACGTGGTCGGACAAATTGGACATATACTATACATCAAGTTGAATGGTGAGAAAATCCGAAAATTGAATAGCGCCTCCGTCGAGTTCGCCTCCGAATGTGGCAGCTCTTTAGTAAGGTTATAGCCGTTGACGGGAACCAATATACCTATCGATATAACAGCGTTAGGTCAGTAATATAATGCGAGAGTACGTGTGCTCCGATGCATGGCCGGAGGAGTGGACTCCCGGCACGTTAAAACAGAAAATATTCATCTGTTTTTAGATGATGATGCCTTGGAATCCCGTGTGGAAGATCACGGACAGAAGCTAGTTAGTTAAATTACGAATTTAAAACGGAATAATAAAATTGTATTATTTAAGAAAAAAATGCTGCCCGCCGCTTGTCGCTAGGCACTTCGGCAGAAATAAGTTTCCCCAGTCGTAATTATATGTAAAAAATAACCGGTTACTGGAAGTCAGTGTGGTCGAGTCACAAGTACAATAGAGCCGGAAGCCGGCGAGAGGCCGGGCCTTGGCGCCGAGCGGCCGGCCGAGCCATGCGAGTTCGCGGGAGTGTCGCTGTGCCCTCGCCGTGCCGGCGAGCACGGTACGCTCACACCGCTCGCTATCGGACGAGGGTATATTGAGGTATCCCTCAATAGAACAGAGCGTTTAGTTTTTTACAGCGTCAGGGCCCAAGGCGACGCTTTAGAAGATTTCGATTACGTTTGGTATTCGAGGAAGTTTGTTGGATGTATTAAGTTTGTGTCGCGTCAAGTTGTGACTGTTTGGCCGCGCCACCTGCGACACGGGGGCATCCTAGTGACACGGAGCGAGTGTAAAGTATTGCTAATCGTCCAATTTGCTGAGAGCCAACTTGTGACAGTTCACCGTCCTGAATATACTCGATATTCAGGACGGTGAACAGACCGGTGATAACTTTTGCAATCGTTCTTAAATACTTCAGATCGTGAATAAGTCGGAGGAGGTGTAGGTGATCTCAGTATTGTGATAACAGAAATGCTACTTACATTCCTCTCACTCGCAACACATCAGCATGGCTACTGAAGGCGAGTTCCCAAACAAACAAGTGTTATTATCAACCGGATGAATTATGAATAATGTGGCATAGGAAGCGGCGGTCGCCGTGTCCGACTCACCATGATGTCGGACTTCATGTGGTTGATCAGCATGTACGTGGGCGTGACGCCGAGCACGTTGATTTCTTCTTTTATTTCATAAAACATGGTCAGCAGCACCACCTGGAGAAACATTACTCATACAGTTGCTCATACATACTTAGCACTGAGCCTAATTTATCTTAACTTGCTTGTATATATGTTTTTTTTTTACCGTCGAGTAAGGCGACACGTTACCTTGTGGTTACAGTGCACGGCCAGGTCGGTGGCGTGGCCGAGCGCGAGGCGGCCGCGCGGCGGGCTCCCGTACCGGCCCAGTTCCACGCTCGACAGAGCCAGTTCTCCACTCACAAACGTCTCGCGACCCATTTCCACTGATATGAAAAAGGGTTTCTGCAATAAAAATATCACTTTTAAAACTAAATTGATGTATGAGTGGGGGTGCACGCGCTGTGTTCCCGTGACAGGCTGTGCTGGTGAAATGACACGAGCATGAGACACCACGTCCTCGTCTCGAGTAAGGGCCTCACCCGTGGGTGCAACTTGCGTCTTCTCATACTTCGGTAAGTCGTATCGCTGTCGTTATCGGCGGAGTTAAACACTTAACATCAGGTGGGCCTTCGGCTCATCCGATCACTTGAATAGTATAAAAATAGGGTTTTAACCTGCAGTACGACGGATGGGGGGGATATGGCGGTGCCGGGCTCCAGCTTGCAGAGCGGCGCGGCGTCGTGCGCGCGCAGCGTGAGCGCGATCGGCGCCGCGTTGCACAGCAGCACCACCGGACACAGCTGGACTTCGAGGGAACAGCCCCCGCCCGCGCGCACCGCGCCGTACCGTACCTGCAGGGGGTCAAACAATTACTCACTCAAATAGTACGAGATCATGTAACACGCGCACCGCAGCACTAAGATACGTTGAGTTGTACGTATCATAGATAAATACAGATACAAACACCCGAGTCCCGATAGTGATCATTCTCGAAACCAGTTCGCCCCGGGCGGGGATCCAAGACCTCGCTTCTAAGGCAGGGTTGTTATCAACAAGGGGACGGAGCCGTTATTATTTATTCAATATTATTATAACTAAGCATACTAATAGCTGCAAACCAAAATGTACAAGTATTATAGATAACTTTGAAGACGATGGATCACGGCTATCAGTCCATCTCGCAGCTGTAGAGGACAGTAACAGACCACACATATGTGATAGGGATCCGCAAATAGCCAGTTGTTTTGCGAATACTTTGGGTTATGTCAAAGATACTCCCGAGAAAAGACCCATCGTACCTATGCAAAGGCAAAATTGTCAACTATCTCAATGAAATTACCTGCATCTCATTCTATTATACATGCACACCTCACAGCTCTGTCTTCTGCGATGCAAACTTGTCATGTATCTGTATAATATGAATGTATTCCCCAAAAACAACTATATACATAATCAACAGTAATCCGTTTCCTACAGCAAAAACTGGTAACGCCATCTATTACGACATTAAATTATTATGTTCAAGTTATTGTGGCTTAGGAGTTAACCCTACCATTTCCCAATCCTATGTGCACGCGTTGGAAACACTACCGCAAGATGGAAGCACCAACGTGACATGTCCGGATCCGCCGTCCGCAGTCCGCCATACTAATTTAGTGTGCAAAACCACCCGCCGCACCGATCGCCGTACGCGCATATATATCAATACATTTTGCCTTGACCGCTCCCGCTGAACCGCTGAAATTCGTGTAAATTCTCTATGGTGGCCTTCCGCGGCTCGTGAGTGAACTGTTGTGTTGTGGAGGAGTGTTTATACCCCTGGATTGCCCGCCGCATACGCTGAGTCCAGGTACGCTGCACATTCCTTTTACATATTCCCAACTATCTCCGACGAGCCACAATTAACTCAGCTTTCCCATAGCTATCGAAGGTGTTTAAATTACAAGCGCCACCAAAAACTATGCTTAGTTTATGAATAGATTGAGCTGTGTGAAATGTCAATTTGTAATAATTTGTAAAGTGAACCTCAGAAAAGAGCATGCTTTTCTTGTATCGTACACAGTACAGAGATGGGGACTTACAGTGACGTCACAGCGAGGCTGCAACAGCGCCGGCTGCCAGCGGCCGGGCCAGTGTTTCGCCACGACGGAGTAGGGCCACAGGGAGGCCGCCCCTTGGCCCGAACGCTCCAACCTGCACACGTTGACCGCACACGTTCATCGTTTTGACCTATACATTGTTTTCTTAACCGCCGACTGAAGAGTGGCGGCCGGAGGAGGCTCCCGCCCCTCTCTCCCACATTAACATTCGGAGCGAATTCAAACGCACTTTTTAACTTTCCTCCCATTCTCTAAAATCATTTATCTACGAAGGTTAAAGAGAGTACAACGATGAAAGATGCAAGTGTGTTCCCAACGGCCCTCGATCACGAACATTTTTTATGCGTTCGGTCACGGTACATGCAACTTGGAACTTTGCTGTTCCCTTAGCTCGAGCCAAGCGGCCAGTGATGGTGCCGATCGGGAGGCGGTAAGGGGAAATGCACTTAACAAAGCATTAGTAGTACGACCATCAATTAAGAAATAAATTTCCATATTTTGGTGCGAACATCATACAGTAAGGAAGTAAGCTAAGCAAAATAATGTAATAACAATGATTACACTGAATAAAAAAAAAAATGAAATGGATAAACCAACTGAAAATCTTGTAGTGAGTGATGTGATACGGTATGGATAGAACCACCTGCACCTGCATGTGGATATGTAGGTACTGACCACAGCACAGTCTCGGCGATGACCTGGTCCAGCGAGGCGGCGGGCGCGCGCTTGTCGAACACCGAGGAGTCGGTCACTCCGTAGTGCAGCGGGATCGCTTCCCGGGTCACGGGACAATCGATGTCCCTAAAATATGTGCCGATATATTGTATGTTTACTTTAATGTGTGTTCTCTTGTAACATATTAACATTCCGACGGGGTTCAATTCTCTACAATTTAGATTATTTTTTTTAGCTGGTGTGTTCGATTGTCTTGGTCCCGTACATATGAAAGGGCGAGGGGGCCGGGTTTTACCTGTATTTGAAGGACAGACTGTGCCTCGCGGCGGTGGTCCCCGGCGCCAGGAGGTGGGTGCTGGCGCCGCGCCCCGGCGTCTCCTGCACCAGCGGCGGCGACGGGCCGTCCGCAGCGGACGTCGCCCTGTCTGTCACTATGTGCGCCTGCGACGACAACAACTATTAACAACTAAACTCAACGACGAGGTTCAAATTATGACGTCATCCAAGTTTAGCACTAGCCGAACACGAGACGTCACCGCGCCCAGTCGGAGTGACGGGACCATCTGAAGGCTCGTTACATCGACCCATAACAACAGCAATACGACTTAGGTCATTCCTGACCGAAGTATGAGAAGACACAACTCGCACCCGGTTGCGCTCGTCACCGGCAACCGCACCTTTCACCGGAACACGGTAACGCGAGCACTACTGCTTGGCTGCAGATTCCAGATGTGGCGGCGGTACCTCTTCCGGAGACCTTTGCACGAGTTCTGCTGCTCCTTTCGCACCAGCCGGGGGACCCGTGGAGAGATGCCGAGGGTATACTCACCTACGGAACGGGCAACTTGGGTCTTTTCATAGTTGGGTAATACCGGAGTCGTATCGTAGCACTTCACGCCGGGTGGGCTTCCGGACGGCCCGTCCCATTCATCAGAGTGGTCGGATTCTGCGGGCCGGGAGACTCACGTGCGTGTCGAGCGGCAGGTGCGAGTAGAGCACGTACAGCGGCCACAGGGTCGCCAGCACGCGGCCGTCGCTGCGCGCGCGCACCACTCTGCACCACACGCAGGTGAACGGCGTGTCGCCTTCCGAAGGCACTGCAACAATACGAAGGTCTGAAACTTCTCGTCAACTTCTAGCCTCCGAGGTTACCTCCGAGGCTAACTGTGCTGTGGAGTTTTGGATCCGCCTGAAGACCTCCACCGTGACTTATGGAGTCGATCCCATCGAGCCCGGTGTTACAGGTGATAGTACAAACACTGTGCAACGATACAAAAAGAAGAGGAAGGACTACCGTCCTCTCGCACAAAATTTACATCTCCTATTAAATAAGAAGAAGACAAAATAATACAGATATCGATAACAGATGTCGTCCGGCGTAACATATAACATTTCCATGTAGACTAAAAAGAACCAACGTTAGTACCAACGTTACCAAACTTAAAATTGATTGTTAAAAAAGTTATTACTGAAATTATGCTGCAAGTTGCGTAAGACATATACAACCGTGAAGTTTAGAGCAAGCGTCACGTCAGCGTGGTGGTCAGATACAACCCACGTGCGGAACAAGTACATGGACACAAAGAAGAGACTACGCGCGACTACTAATATATTGCGTCTAACATTAACACAACAATATAAATTTTTGTGCTTACGCTTTCTAATTTACGTTACGCATACAAATATACAGTTATCGGGGCGCATCATACTACAACCAAGGCTGAGCGGAATTCGTGAACACATTCCTCTCTCATACTCACATCCGCTCACACATGCGCGCCTTATAATTGTGGCGGTGATCGTGATCGTGTGTGTGTGTGAGTGTGTGTGTGTGTGTGTGTGTGTGTGTGTGTGTGAGTGTGAGTGTGTGTGTGTGTGTGTGTGTGTGAGTGTGTGTGTGTGTGTGTGACCAACAAGCACTGAATAGACGTGGAAGGGTGAGCGCAGCCCCGCTGGCACCAGGGAGTAGCGGGACATACCTTTGACCAGCCACGGCACGTTCTCTTTAGGGCACTCTCTCAGCGGAATGTCGCCCGACCAGCCCGCGTCTTGCGACACGAACTTTATTCTGAAACATCAATTATACGATTTGAACATCAGGGAAATCGGCTTCAATACTTTCGTAACCATTTCCTGCCACTGCGCCCGCACGGATGGAATTTGTTAGTATAATATGCACAATTGGCGAGGAACTAGCGTAACAACGTACGAAAAACATCCAAACGATTTGGAACATCTTTTTTTGAAGTCGGTTGAAATCGAGCTTTCCTTTGGCTTCCTATATTTGAAAGGTTGTTTTATTTGTTACATTTACAGAGTAGGGAGCGTTATATCACCGTGATAATATAACTGGTTTAATTCCCGCCACCATACAAATTCAAGGTATAAGAGATACACTACGACTGACAGAGTATAGGAGATATATAATATTACAACAGCAACATATTTTTTGTCAAAAAACGTATGAAACCTTTTGGCTAAACCTATAGCAATGTATCTCTAGTTATCTGTTAGTAGATTACACAGAAGTCTACGAAATAAACATCACATAGTGAAGAAGTTTAACTTATTTATTGATATCAGTGGAAGGCGCGTACTTGAGAGCCATCTCGCAGTCTGACGCGCAGATCACGCTGTTGCCGATAGTTTCGGACGCTATTTCACCGCAGTACACGGTGCGCCACTGACCACCTTCGCGGATTCGAACCTAAACATACGGGGATTAAATACTACCAATATTATAAACTTAAAAGTTTGGGAGGATGTGTGGTCGTTTGTTTCTCTTTCACGCATGGAATCTACGGTGTGGATTTTAACGAAACTTTACAATAATATAGACATTTATCAGAATAACACATTAGAACTATTTAGGCTTGTGGTGCAAAAACTGTACGAGTTACACGAAGATAATATGTGGTGGAAATGTTTCTCCTAAATAGTTCCACAAAAACGAGGACATCGCCGATCGCCGCGCGAGCAGCCGGCACGCGGCAGGCGCGCGACGGCAGCCACTGTTACAGTGTGTGTATACAGGTAGGCATATCGAGTACCTTGTAGAGCAGGTTGAGCCGCAGCATGTTGGCGGGGCACAGCCTGCCCGCCAGGTGCAGTCGGCGGCGCGCGCCCAGCTCCTCCACGCGGGAGTAGAGGAACACGCCGCCGCCCGGCGCCTGCTTGTCGGCGGCCGCCGCGTCCGACAGCCGCACGCGGGCCGAGCCCGCCGTGAACGGGACGCCTGCCGGATCGGAACTACCGCTGGCTGACTCGCTCCAATCTATCGTCTCCTTCTCGGGGGACGCGCGCAACGCGTTCACACTTGCGTCTTCTAATATTCGCGTCGGAAGGACTCGAATCTGATGGGCTTATGTGCGCAGGTAACCACAACATATCAGGTGAGCCTTCAGATCGTTCCGTCACATTCATTACATAGACAGAGGAGGTTTCGACTGTAGCGTCCGTCTCCTCCAAACTGTATGCCGAACGTGCCTTTACAGGCGTGTCCCTGGCGCGGGAGCGAGAGGGGGTGCGAGGTGCGAGGTGCGAGGGGGGGGATGCTCACTGTTGGACCAGTGCCAGTCGGCGGAGGGCGCGGCGACGGCGAGCCGCAGCCTGCGCGGGCACGTGGGGCTGCGCCACCTGCCAAAGTATATCATTGATGAACATATAGCCATAGTGGCATGTTGTCCACTTCAAAGGTATCGAACCATTTGATATGCTGTACTTCACAGAGTTTCTCATGTATTTGTTTGTGTTGTCTTCAATTATTGTATTATGTGTGTAAACTAACCTAACAACTCGTGAAGCCTTTAAAATAGAAGGAATTATGAACTAAAATTACGAGTAAAATGAAAGTCAAAGTCAAAGTCAAGTCAAAGTCAAAGTATACTTTATTGCTTGAAACACATGTAGGTATATACGATGACAATATTATTATTAGTATCAATGTATTCTACCTTTCGGCAGCAATACTATAATATGAGTCACAATCATTATAAACTATTATTTAATATAAATTTGAAAATATATAAATAAAAAAAAAACAAGTCAAAAATTAATTATTTAAAAATTAAGTCAAAAAAAATAATCGTAGGTCATATGAATTAAAATTAAGGTAGGTACTATCAATTTAACAAGTTTGTATCTGTCATAAATTCATTTAAAGAATAATAACATTTTTTAGTCAGTAAAATTTTAAGCTTCTTTTGAAACAGCAAACACGGTAGCATTCTTATCGACTCCGGAAGCTTATTGTAAATGAAAGGAGCTGAACAGAAAAAACTCTTGCGCATCAACGTGGTCTTAGAATTATGCACAAAAACTCGAGCTTTATCACGTCTGTTACGTATAACTAAATACATCAGAAAGTCGAGACAATAAATCACGATTATTCTTGACAAACATAACTGTTTCAAAAATATACAATGAAGGTATTGTCAATATTTTATATGTACTAAAGTAAGGCTTGCAGGAGTCCGTCACTTCCAGATTATACATGGCTCGTACACATCGTTTTTGATGTTTAAACACCGTGTCAATATCTGTGGAGTTGCCCCAAAATAGTATACCATATCTTACATTTGACGCAATCAAACCATGGTATGCTATGAGCAGTGATAAAGTAGAAAGGACGTGTGACGATATGAACAATGAAGTAATTTTGCTTTGGACGCCACGTTGAGATGACGGTCCCGGCTGGTCGATAACCCATGTCGGAGGCCTCCATGCTATTCCAAAACCGACACCAGAGCCTGTTTACCATATTAGTTACTTCCTCACTAATATGGCAAACAGATAATACTCAATATATATAATATTCAATATAATACGATTTACCAATCGTATTATATTGAATTTGGAAGTTAATTAGTGGAACCGGCTGCCGGCTGAACCTATTCCAAGGCACATACACACAGTCACCTAAGAGGGAATGACAGTGGTCCCGCGCCTACCTGTACGCGAGACTAGCGCCGGGACCCAGGGGCACCACCTCGTCGGTCCCCTCCTGTCCCACGCGCAGCGCAGACGCGCAGCTGTTGTGTATCCAGAGAGAGACCCTGCCCTCCAGCGAGGCCGCGGTCAGCTCGGCCGCCTCCCGCCGCGGCCTCGGCTCCTCGGCCGGCGGGTCGGCGTGCTCTGGTGGCGTTTTCATGAACTATCCAATACATATTATTTTTAATTATCATTAATATATTAGCCTATTGCTATTTATAAAATCATGCGATTTTTTTTTCTTTTGAAATCAAAATGTGTTAATTATTTCTATCGAAATAAAAATATAAGCAAACTTTGTCTAATTTTGGAATAATGTCTCCCGAAATATGCGAACGCCAAATAAAGGGCGTCGGCGTGGAAGGGATATTGCTGTCCCCTTGTTTTAGGAACCAAGCGGATACGTTTACCGTTTGGTGGCTGCCAAGGGGTTGTCTATAAAACTACTCCGCGACATGCAACAGCGGCGTTGTCAGACTTATTTACAAATACATGTCTTAAAACGAAAGCGAAAATAAATGATAGCACTGTATTGCCGCCAAACAAAACAAAACAAAACTAGTTTTATTCTTAGGCACGATACACGAAGGGAATAATTAAATATTTTGAATTAAACCGATCAGAACTTCTATATTTGAACACCAATCGGCAAACATTCATATCATAAAATGAAAAGTTATCTCACCTCAGTGAGGGCCGCTTTCCAGTCCAGAGCCAGTGCATGTATAGTCCGCAGCCGTGGCACGTGCAGCGCCGCGTGGACCCGCGACATCACGAGCCGGGCGCGGGACGGGCCGGCCGCGGGGAGCGACACACGCGCCTGGAACCGGAACTCGTCCACCAAGTGCTCCATGGTGCCGGTCGCGCACTCCACCACGTCACTCCTATTAAACGAACAATATCTCACATGTGTTCCTACTAACTCTCAAGTTTTTATTATATGGTTAATGAGAGAAAAATGTTTTTCTGCTGAAAAAATATCATCAATAACGGTATTGATGAGACAGGCCCAGAAATATAATATATACCCTTGTCCTTAAATCAATTGTGAGTAGCGACAAATGATCCTCTTTACAAGGGGTTTTAATGGTTGGATATTGATATACTTACGATAAGAAGGTGTGAGCGAGCACCAGCGCGCCCGAGGGTGAGGCGCAGTGCGCGTGGATGCTGCAGTCCCGCGCCGCCAGCGTCAGGACCCGGTGGCTGCGCATCAGCGGCTTGGACACGTAGTAACCTTCCAGAGACGTCGCTTGGCTGAAACGACTAATGTTGCTTTACGGCGTTCCAACGGCGCTCGACCAGTGTGTTCTACCCCCTCACTTTGGAGGCAGCTCCCAATGCAGGCGTCGCTTCACGCTACGTATGTATATTCGGGGATATTTCTAGTTTCAGGCCATGTAGCCTAAAACTAGTGCTATGGGAACTAGATAGTCCAAAAAAATACTTATTTTTGTAAAGTACTTATTTTTGGAAATACTTATAAATACCACACACGACACAGAAAAAAACCTGTATAATCGTCAAATGAAATACCGCGATGACGGTCGAATGACCGTTGACAAGGTAGCAGGTCCGCCACAGGTGCCGCCCGTGCCGCCCGTGCCCGCTCGGCCGGCGCGGGTGCCGCGCGACAAATCGTTTGCGAGTACGTAACATTAAAGCTAAGGTCGGAGAGCCGAGGCTGGCGGGCGCGGCGCGGCGCGGCGCGAGGTGGCTCCTCTCGTACTTCGATAGAGGACAGTTGCTCATGGGCGGCGGTGACCACTTAACACCTCGTTCCGTTAACTTATTCACATAAACTAGAATACAAAAATATTACCAACTAGTTATGTAATTATATGGATAGATTTTGGGGGTCCAGTCTCGCGTCCGTAGGTGAATACCGTCAAAATCTGTATACGTACCCCCTGGAAGGTGCTCAAGGAGCCACAAAAAGTAGCAGTAGTACTTGTGCAAAGTCACCCGGAGAAGTACTGCCTCCACACCTGGTGATCTGCCGCCAAGCACTCGCATTGCTGTTCCGGCGGCAGGGTGTGGATGCCGGTGAAATCACACGCGCATGAGACGTAATATCCCTGTCTCGGGTGACGGGCGCGACGGGGTGCGACTTGGGTCTTCTCATACGTCGGTCGGGGAGGACCTAAGTGATATTGATATAGTCCACCGACCTGGCGGTGGGCGGCGGGGCGTTGTGTAAGTGCACCCGCAGCAGGGAGAGCCGCGCGAGCGCGCGCACGCGCGGCGCGTCGCGCGGCGAGAAGCGCGAGTCCACGCGCACCACGCCGGACAGCTGCTCCGCGGTCACCGCGCTCGCCGGCTTCGGCAGGAGCGTCTCCGACGGACTCTCTTGCATCTGCAAATATATTATTATGTTGGATCGTACCATTACTTTTTATCCAACATTTATTGCAAATAAAGTGGGTTATTGATTGATTGCACTCACATACGTTTAACATGAGCGGAGTGACCGACCACGAGACCACTCCATTATGCGCCATCCATCCATCAATCTAATGTTCCCACAGCAGGGACACCGGCCTACTCTCGATGATTGAGAGTGAATGGGCTTTGATCTACCACGGGAGTCCAATCCAGATTGGTCGATGTCACATTACTTCGAATTTTCGGTTCTAAGACGGTTTCCTCAAGATGTTTTCGTTTACCATTTCGAGAAAGTGATATTGCGCACATATTTTTTTCATGTGGAAGGATTCATTCATGGGTTTGGACCAGCGACCTTTAGATTGAAAGTCAGTAACTTATTGTTATTAATAAATAATCTGAATCTGAATCAGCGTCTGTACCCCTGGGCCACCACGCTCTCCGTATGGTCAATTAATTTTATAACAAATATAAAACAAATCTGAGTTGAGTCCGAGGGAATGTGAAGTGAGGTGAAATAACAGGCGCAAGAGACGTGCCATCCCGTCTCGAGTGAGAGATTAAACTCTAACACTATTTACACTCAAGTCTTGTTCTGAGTTGTATTGCTGACCGAAGTATAAGAAGGCCCAAGTCGTACACCGTCGCGGCCACTACTCGAGACGGAAGGGCCACGGGACCATAGCAGTGCGAATACACAGCTGCTTAGCGCCAGATTAGCAGGCGTGGAGGTAGTGCTTCTTCGGACAAAGTTAGCACAAGCGCTACTGCTACTTCATAACCTACCCAAGGATCGTCTCTGGGCAGGAACCGGTTGATGTTGAACTCGAAGCGCGGCGGCGGCGGCTCGTCGAGCGCGCACGTCCGGTAGCGCCACATCACCGCGAACACCGTGTCTGCAACACGCCATTCATATTGTAATCAAAGTGCCACTCACGTCCACCTGGGCCACTCTGGGACGTGCGCGAGGTCCCATGTGCCGCTCGCCACTTTGAACGACGGTTGTTCCTTGTATAGGAGACGACGCTCCGGCTGTGCTAGTCGATAAGCAACATGCTAGGTTATGGAGTCACGAAAATGGTCTCAGTGTAAACATATCCAAATGTCAAGTTGTCAGTTTTAGCAGGGCTTTACGGCCTATAAACATGCATTATCATTTATATATGAGGAAACACACAATAGATTTTTGTCAATTAAAGATCTAGGCATCGTTTTCGATTCCAAATTATCATTTCATGATCATATCAACTCACTTGCTATTGATGGCTTTAAAAAACATGGATTTGTTACCAGAAATTGCAAAGATTTCTCTAACGTGAACGCCATTAAACTTATATACACCTCGTTAGTAAGATCTAAGTTGGAATCAGGGGCCTGTGTGTGGAATCCCCATGAAGTAAGTTAATTTTACAGAAAGTACAAAAGAGATTTCTACGATTCCTGTACAAAAAAATATATGGCTATTACCCCTTTATGTACCCTACAAAATATCTTCAGGGTACATTAGGGTACAACTTTATGGAAACGCGTAGACTCCATGAACAGATGCTCACGATTTGTCGCATCTTACGAAATATTATCAACTTTCCGGATCTACTGAGCGAAGCAAGTCGCCTGTGTGTGTGTAAATCGCACCAGATTTCGCCCTGGGCGAGTACCCCTGTTTGCCCCCATACCCGCGCGCACAGCAGCGCGCCAGCAGTCCCCAGTCTGCCGTGCACAAAGACACCTCAATGACATACTGATAGAAAACAAACATTTTGATGTGGATACAGACAAGTAGCCGGCACTAAGTGCATTATGCATGAGATATTGCGAGTAGTTAGATTTTAAGTAGAAGGTCGAAGAAGGTTTTTATTATTAAAATTATGTTTATTTTTATTATTAATATACTTTTATCATGAAAAAATGAAAAATGAAAAAATGTTTATTGCAACTTAAACTACTAAAAGTTCTATTTTCTATTTTCTCTTGTAAGACACTGTTGTAATTTTTTATGTTTGCATATTTTGTTTTATTTGTGTACATTTTATTATTTTCTTTATCATTATTTTTTTTGTATATTCTAAGATGTAACGATTTGGAACTCTGTAATGTTGCACTTATAAATAAATAAATAAATGGCTTCCGGAGTGCGAACGGCTTGGAAAGGGCGCCACCAGAACTCACGAGAAGAGAAGAACAAGGGGAGACTCGTGGTGTCTGTTGGTACTCACCTGCGGACGCGAACAACTGGACCCCCAAATTTCTGTCAATACAATATTTTGGGGTTTGTAATGGCGTTCTCCAGTTTTATCGCGTTAATACAGGAACCTGCAGGGGTGACAAGCGTGCACGTGCGTACCTGGCGCCGGCGCGTGCAGCTGCAGCTCCGCGGGCTCGCTCGCCGGCACGGAGAAGTGCGTGTGCGCCTCCCACCGGTTCATCAGCTCGTTGAACAGCTCCAGCACGCACGGCGTCTCCGCGTCCTGTCCACGACGCACACACTTACACAACATGCACAACACTTATGTTCCCAAACATCACGATCAAACATAACAATGTGTTGGTTGGTTGTGCCATTTTTGTTCATTTCCGCGTTTGTCGCAGGAGGTACCTACAGACACTCAACTGGTACACAGTATCGTGACTAAATAAAATTTGACTAGGGTATTCTTATTCTTCGGTAGGAGACGAGGAGCCGTTTTGGTATTATTTATGGCGGTAGTAATCACTTAACACTAAAAGGTAGGTTCCGTCTAATAAAACACAAACAAAAGCTCAGTCACATTGTATGCAACATTATTAAGCAATCACACTTATATTATAAAGGGGAATGTTTGTATGTATGTTTGTTATTCTCACGCCTAAACGGCTCCCGGATATGGATGAAATTTAGTACCAGGATAGTTTATATGCTGGATTAACCGACAGGCTCCTCCTGATCCCGTAGAACCGCGGGTGAGGCCGCGGGACGCAGCACAGCTGGCGTTAATATATTTTTGAACAACCTCCGCACTGGACCACCACCGCACGGAGGCGGTCGAGTGGCTGGAGTTTTACTATGTTTTTATGTTTGTTACCTCCGAACTCCGTTGTTTATCAAAACAGATTTGGAAAATTCTTATTTTATTTGAAAGTATATATGTTATTGGTCCTATCATCAAAATCGGTTCAATAGTTTGGTTGTTAAATCATAGTGACGGGAAAAAATATAATTACTAATTCATTAAGTGCATAAGCAGTTAATTGCCCATAATAGGCTATCGTGTTCCGTCGCCGGACTAGTAAAGCGGGCGATCGCTGCCGTCTTGGCCAACACCAAATGGAATAGTATAATGTGACTTTTCGTTGACATCCACTGTCTTTGCGTTCCATTGAATGCAAAAGTCAGTCGGTACACGGGTAGAAGACAAAGTGAGGTATTTCCTCGCTAACACTCCGCCAGTGAAACGCATTGTCTGCAACATGACCTGATCCGGATCCATTCGGTTACCTCGGCGCAGGTGGCACGAGTGCGTGTGCGACTCGCCGCTCGTTGTGTTTACCTGCGAGGGCAGAGGGAACGCCACGAGGCGGGTGATGGCGCGCGGGTGCGGGTAGCGCCACGACACCTTGTTCTTGTGGACCGTCACCTGGTACGCCATCGGCGGCTGGCCGCCCGGCACCATCTTGAACGCTCCGCTCCTGCAACGGATACCCACGCCTGACTCCCGCGCTCGGCCGTCCGTGCCGTGTGAACGTGTACATGTTAACAGATTAAACCGGCGGTTTGCTTATAATATGTACTCCTTTCGGCGCGTTTCAAACGAGTGGCCGGGGGCTTCGGCCGCGTTAACGATTACAAATACTTCCTTCGAACACGGCGCGGACGCACGTTGTCAAATAAATCACATTTAAATGAAAAATAAAAGAGCACCGACCTCAAGTCATCCTTGTAGTAGTGATCGGCGGGGGCCGGCGGGGGCGGGGGCGGGGGCGCCGATCGGGCGGGCTGGGGCGTGGGTGCGGGCGCGGGCGGGGTCGCGGTCTCGGGCGAGGGCGCGGGTTCGGGCGCGGGCTCGAGCACGGGGTCGAGCACGGGGTCGGGCAGGGGGTCGGGCAGGGGGTCGAGCACGGGGTCGAGCACGGGGTCGAGCACGGGGTCGAGGTGGGGCGCGGCCGCTGGCGCGGGCTCGGGTGCGGCAGGCTTGTAGCCCGACAGGCCCTTGCCGAAGTTCAGCAGAGAGGTCGGTGACGCGATGTGTACACTGTCGTCGCTGGCGGCCGGAGACATGTGCCACTGCGAGAGATATCAAACTCAAAGTCATATTTATTCCTATAGATCTCGAGTATTATTTGGACACGTAAATCCTAAACATGCATGTACACATACTCGTGAGCATATAACGTGTCACAGGAACTCCTCAGGCACATGACACGCACACAGATATGCCAAATTGCAGTCAGTTTTCATGTTTTAGATTATGTACCGAAGCCAGGCAGAGCAATGACGGCCTTCGACAAGTATTCACTCAGAGTGCACGGCGACTGACCACTCCCTCGCTAACCTGCCACCATAATTCGCTTTTTAGTAGTTTATGATGTTTGGGCTCGAGGGCGCTGTGTACGATCTCCCTGAATGTTCCCGGCGAGGAGGGCCCGCGCCGGCTCAAGGACAGTCCCGACCCTTACGCCGCAACCAGCCGCGCATGTTAAGCCCGAATACACATATTTACGATTATATACGAATATCGTATAGGTATTGGGGGGTCCAGATGTTCGCGTCCGTAGACGTGTACCTTTCGATTCTCTACACGTGCCCCTGAGTGGTGCTAAAGGAACAATCAACGGTAGCAGTAGAACCAAGTTCGTCCGGAGAGGTACTGCCACCACACCTCGAATCTGCTGCCAGTGATAAATAAATAAATAAACGTTTACACACACTCATACCTCTGCACTAGGATTCCCTGGGTCGCAGATGGCATGGATAAACACAGAAACACAAGACAAACACCCAAGACCCGAGTACAAACTTCATGCTCACCACACAAAGTGTGCCCCGGCCGGGAATCGAACCCGGGACCCCTCGCTTCGAACACAGGGCTACTACCAACTAAGCCATACTCATCTCCTGCTACATCACACAGCGTTTCACACACATTTATGTATGTGTGTAGGCTGTACGCACGTCGGCAGCCACTGACCTGATCAGTGGTGAGCGACAGCAGGGCGTCGCGCAGGCGCACCAGGGCGCCGAGGTCTGCGGGCCGCAGGTCGAGGATCAGGTGGTCCACCTCCAGGCACGCGCGCACCGTGGGCTCGCGCGCGGACAGCCCGCCCTCCGCGCGCCGCCACGCTTCCCAGGCCGCTTCCGATTCCACGCTGCGACACACGAATTGAGCGTCAACGAGTCAACCAACGGTTTACGTCTATCTAAAGCGATCTCTTCTAACGAGCATTCTTCTTTAGGTGTGATAGCCTTTAAATAAATAACCCACTTTGATTATTTATTGGACAACATTGAAATATTTTCAGTGCGATTTTTATAGTAGGTAATAATAATAATAATAATGTCTACAACCAAATGGATGATGCGATGCGTGTACAAGGGCGGCACTCACCCCAGCACGAGCGGCTGCAGCAGCACGTGGCGCGCGTCCCCGGGCGGGCCCGCGCTCAGCACCACGCCCGCCAGCAGCGCGCGCGCGCGCACGTTCTCCGGCCGGGAGCCCGCGCCGAACTGTCCGCATACAACATATCAACACTCGTTAGCCGTTCCCGGAAGGCCGAGTGGGGGTCGGTGGCCGGCATGCACCGCCCCCGGCTACCGGGCGGGCGTCCGATTGTAAATCACAGGCAGTCAGTCTTTCTATTCAAATATTGAGAATGATGAGGGCGACGTCACGCGTTTCGGGTACGTATGCATATCGGCCTCTAATGTTCCCAGTGCAGGGACAGCGGCCTACTCTCAATAATTGAGAGTGAATGGGCTTTGGTCTACTACGGGAGCTCGACCCGGATCGGTAGATGTTACATCTCTTCGAATTCATGGTTCTAATACATGCCGGTTTCTTTACGATGTTTTCCTTCAACGTTTCGAGAACGTGGTATTGCGCACATATATTTTTCAAGTTTAAAAACTCATTAGTACACGTGTGGGTTTGAACCGGCAACCTTCGGATTTAAAGTCGGCGTCTGTACCCCTGGGCCACCACGCTCTCGCTACGTGCTCTCGTACGTGGGCTCGTATCCTCCTCTAAGTCAATGTCAAAAATCTTTACCGTTGGAATTTGGAACCATACGTTTTCTACAAAACAAATGAAAATGAAGTGCGAGGCTTGTGTTGGGATAGGTCCCCACTGCTTAACATCGCCTCTTTACAAGCGGACGAATGTTTAGTCGCGAGTGTGAGTCGGACGTGAATAGGTTCGTGTCGTCACCTGCAAGGAGAGCGAGTCCCAGCCGCCGGCGCCCTCCGTGCCGCCGAAGCCCACCTGGGTCGTGGCCACCGTCACGCTCTCGATGGATTGTTGGACTGTGGATACACACATAATAAGTTTATCTGAAGGGCTAGAGGACAATTTAACCCTGGCAGATTACTACATATACATGCGCAATGCGAGCGGCGGCGTGCGGGGCCTATTCAAAAGAGAACTAATCTACCGTTAAATTAAAAAAGTAAACTTAAATTAAAGGATCAATATTATTTTAACTAGTTTTAATCTATTAGTTGTAGTCTCGAACCGGGAGATGATTTATACACGCCTACATTATGTTATATCTCCCCTGGCGTGATTTTTAAAGAGTGTGCTTCGAAATAATAATATTGTTCACAGCAACAAAAGCCCTTCAAAAAGTACCGAGAGCATCTAGTTGTTTTATTGTACATATATAGTGAGTCGCTATGAAAGAGGACTATTTTTTTGGTGATATGTTGCCCTCCAAGGGCTCGAACATAAGCCCTGGCATATAGACAATAGTACATTATGGTACAAGTGCGGTAAGTTGAAAATTACAGCCGAGGCGATATGGCTAGTCCGAGCCGTAGGCGAGGGCTACAAGAAAGCAGAGCCTGTAATTATCAAAGCGCACGAATGTCATACGACGTTTTATAACATATTTGCGAGGAAATAATTAAGAAAGAAGAAAAAAAGAAGAAAGAAAAAAACAATACAGCGAAAAGAGAAAGCGCGCGGAATAATTTTTTTTTCCTCTTCTTGGCTTGACTCGGCTCGTGTATTACCATTATTCAAGTTGTTGGTTGAATCAAGTATTTATTTTTTTGAACTAAAAATTTAAGAAACTATCGCGAATAAAATCAATTAACAGAGATCGGAATTAGGGTTAGGATAAGGATCAGTAGGGCAGGAACATTTGAATATACAATATTTACAAATTTATATATATATTTACACAATTTATACAATGCAAAAGTATTACATTTTGATGTTTTTACATATAAAGTTAGCTAAAGATTGGTATATGGAAAAATCTAATGCAGAAAAAAGGATTATTATATTAGAAGGAAGTGGAGCACGGAGGGCGTAAAGTTCACTTCTTCACAAATTAGCGATGCGCGCGCATCAGCGCTTTTTTTAAGGCACAAAAAACAGCCATTATTACTAATTAATATTTTTGTGTTTTTGTTACAGATAAATGATTGTAATTTCAAATTTTAAATTTATCAAAATTAATGAAATAAAAGAAATAAAAGAATTAAATGTTTATTTATTATATTTTATCTCCCAAAGTTAATTTTATTCATAAAATGTTGACCACTTTTCTGACATAAAAACTCTTTGCTAAGATTAAAAAAAGTACCGTTCTTTTTAGACGGACCTTCTTGATAAACCGTGCGTTTTACATTATATTACCGCACAAATGCGAAATAACGATACTGAAATTGGTGAAATAATAGACCTTTTACGGGCAAATGTGTTATAAACATGGTAAAGCTTTATTAGTTAATGGTTAATAATAACATAATATAACATTATAGATTATACAAAAAAACATTTATTACTGAAATGATCACATCGGGCCATTTCTATATTGATGTGGTTTGGTAATGATGCCGCTCCTTGCTCGGTAAGCACAAATAATTATTGTACAAATCCGAATAAGTTTTTAGAGAAAGGACATTTCGAAAATTTGAGCGGTAAATGATTTATCGATGAATGTCTGGAAGTACTGTATTCTATGGTAGTTTTGCTACTTCGTGCGCTGATGTAGTCAAGTTGCAAATGTAGACGAGACACCGGCTATGGGACGGCTAGTGTTTTTATACATACGAGCGCCAGTGAGCGCGCGCTGCGCATCGCGCGTGGCAGGGACAAGCGCCAGCCAGGGTGACAGGGGAAACGAATAAATGAAACTAATCGACAAATTTACCTTCCAATGTTCGCTCTTCCGATGCGACAATCGCGTGAAAGATGACAAATGGTTTTTCAATAGTTGCAATGATCAATATTTTCATAATATTGTATATTAAGTACTATTCGAAAAGCGATGTAACAAATGAATATCTCCGGTTGCCGAAAGTCAAATTATCTCGGAAATTATTTAAGTCAAGACTCTTTATCATCCAACTGGCTGTTGCCCGCGACTTGGTCCGTGTGGAATTTAACAATTTTTTGCACGATTCCGTAAACATTTTTTATAAAAGTATCCTTATAACATCAGCTATCTGCCAGTTAAAGTCCCATCAAAAGTGGTCCAGCCGTCTTGAATCACTACATAAGTATAATGTGGTAGTGGGTAGTGGGTAGTGGGTGGCGGGTACCTAGCAGACGGCGCAGCTTGTAGAGCGGCGGCGGCGGCGCGTCGCACTGCGCCGACGCGGCGGCCGCGGCCGGCCGCCCAGCTCTCGATTTAATCTGAAAGTAATAATGACGCACCTCACACGAGGGCACACTCACTTGTGGCCGAGTAGGTCTCTTTATACATTTCAATGAAGTGACGGCCCGGGCTAGAGGCCCCTCTGATATCGAGCGGTTACCGATCCCGAACATCTGCCGTGACACCGAAGAGCCGTGCCATTATTTATATATGTGTGCGTCAACAAAGTGCCGACTCACTCGCGAACTTGCAATGTACTTAACCATACAAACGCAATCCAAACTGTGAGTTGTATTTTTGTTAACCTCAACTACTATAGCGATTATCAGCACTGTTCCGTACGAGCTCGGCGTCACCTCTACTGACACTCTTGGTTGCTCCTCGTTCAGGTTCGGAGGTGAAGTAATTAATTTATTTTCAAATCAACTTACATAGCCTTTATTGGAGCCACCTTAGTTTAGTCCGCTCGCAAAATCCGTCATTAGTGGAACACTTCTCTCTATATAATATATTTTTTATATACAGAGAATAAATGGATTAAATCTTTATGTATGTAGATTAAAAATCAACAATTAAAATTTGGAAGCATTCAATAACTCGATTTTATAAATTTTTCACTGATGCGTAATAAAAAAACAAAAGAAAAAACAAAGTTAACACACTCATACCTCTGCACTAGGATTCCCCGTGTCGCAGATGGCATGGATAAACACGGAAACACAAGACGAACACCCGAGACCCGAGAACAAACTTCACGCTCACTACACAAAGTGTGACCCGACCGGGAATCGAACCCGGGACAATCGGGATTGGCAGCGAGCGGCTCCTCGAGAGCGGGGAGGGCGCGGGGGGGGGACATTCATGTTTTTAAAGCTGTTCTATGTCTTTTAATCCCGTAAAAAAGAACGGAAGTGTGTAGCGAGAAGCGCGTGGCGGCGTCGGCCGTCAGGTGGGACCGACACATTTTCCGAGAGTGCGAGCCAACGGTGTGTGCGGCCGAGCGGCCGAGCGGCCGAGCGGCCGAGCGGCGGGACGGAGAGAACCATTTTATCAAGATGTACCGTTAATGTTGCTCATTACCGAGGTGAGGTGTCCCGTGTCGGCCGGCCTCCGCGGCTCGCGGGACCTTCCTGCGGTTTTACATTTTTGTTACGAGTTTTGTATTTAGTCAATACCGAACCGATTAGGATGGTTCTCTATTAGTCCACACCGAAACGCGAAAAATACGGGGAAAATTATTGAGATCCGTTCATTCGATACTATTTGAATCGGCCGCTTGTTATCTTTTTGTGAGTTAAAATGTTCGAGGTCGGCGCCTCGAGGGGAGACGCGCGTTTACAATTACCGTCGAGCGTTCTCCGCGCGCGGTCCGAACGTTGGGGCTCGACGGCGGGCGTTTCGTTCGTATCGCTTACGAGAACGGAGGTAGACCTCGGCGCGAGGCTGCGGAAATGCACGCCGACCGGACGAGGGAGGAACTCACCAGAGCGGATATCTGCCGTATCCTGAGGGCGCTGTCCGTGCACACGTGCAGCATGACGGGGCGCTCCACGTCCACGCGCGCCGAGCCGCGCGGCCCGCCGGCGCCGGTCGACGAACCTGCACACGAGCACACAACGCCTGATACCACCGCTCGCGAGACCGGTGCGAACGGGCGCCGTCTCGCGGGCGCGCCGCGCGCTCGGCTCACCGGCAGACGGCGCGGGCGCCACCACCTTGACGGTGCACAGCGCCGGCGGGATGTCCGTGAGCGGGTCGCACGAGCCGCGCGCGGTGGACAGGAGCGGCGCGTGCCACCGGCCCGGCAGCCGGCCCGCGCCCAGCCCCACCCACGCGTCGAACAGGGACAGCTGGAAGGGTATGCACGGTGTCACTATATTTTCGCACGTTCACTCCAACGTTTAGCCGGGCGCCGACCCCCCGACGGGTCGCCACCCTCGGAGTCGGAAGCCGGACGCGGCCGACGCGCACGGACGCGCCCGAGATCCCGGCGCGTCGGGCGAAGTCTCCCCCGGCCGGGCGCCAACTCCGGAGGCCTCCGTCCAAACAAAAAATATGGGGTGGGGCCGGGCGAGGGCGCGGGCGCCTCTCAGAGGAATACGTATTGAATAAAATCCCCAGCAAACGATGCGTAGCCGACGTCACGACCTCCAGCCGCCGAGTCCTGTTGTTACATTTTGGATGTAGATGATATAGCGGTGTAGCCGCGGTAACGAACCGTATCCCCCGATTTTGTGATAATTGCTTCCCACTATGGAAGCATACTCAAAGACGTATTCGCGTCAAAACGATCCGACAACCGTGGAAACGGTCCGTACAAGCGTTACAGCGGTCGTCTCACCTGAACAGTTTTCTGAGTGTCGTTCCGCCAGTAGTAGAGGTTGGGCTGCGACAGCGTGACGTGCGCCAGCGGCAGGTTGCCCGCCGAGCCCCGCGCGTGCGAGATCATCGTCTGCCAACAGGGATACGTTCCTTTGACACGGGCGGCTCTCCCTTCCGCGGTGGCGGGTTCCGTTCACATTCGGGACAAACGTTTGTGTGAACGTAGATGATTTTTCCGAGATAGAATATTTTTGTAGTGCCTACTGACGCGCGCGTGTTAATAGGCACTACAAAAATATTATATCAATAATCTCGTTCGCACGGTACGAACGATACATATAATACAATACATTATCTTAAATAATTCTGAAGGTTGCCGGTTCAAATCCACAAGGGCACCGATGAGTTTTTTCACTAGAAAAAAATTATGTGCGCAATGCCACGTTCTCAAAACGGTGACGGAAAAAATCGTGAGGAAACCGGCATGTCTTAGAACCAAAAATTCGATGACATGTCTACCAATCTACCAATCCGGATTGGGCTCCCGTGGTAGATCAAAGCCCATTCACTCTTAACTATCGAGAGTAGGCCAATAACCCTGCAGTGGGAACATTAGTGGCTGGTACGGAGCCGAGGGCCCCCCGACGGTGAGCGGGACGACCGCTCGACGGTAACCAAACTGAGTGTGGGCCGGAGTCAATGTGCCCATATGAAATGAAATATAAATAACGGTGAATGTATTACAAACCGGCAGTTCTAGTTTGGTGTTCCCCATGTCCGCGTTGCGAATGGTTTCCGTGAGGCTCTTGCTGGCGGCGGCCGAGTCCGAGTTGTCTCGCCGAGCCGGCTCCTTGTCGTCGAGGTCGCGCGCCGCGCCGCCCGGATCCGCCGGCTGCAACGTTCCCCCTTTACAAGGCGCGTCGAGCTCGGCAGCGCACCCGCCGCTTACTACCCGGGCGGTGCCGAAGGAGCGACATAAAGTGGCAGTAGAACTTTTGATAAGTTCGGCCGGAGAAGTACCGCCTCGCGGCTGGCGATCTACCGCCGAGCGCCCGATCGGCTGTGTGTCGGCGGACGGGTGGGGATGCCGGTTGAATCGTATGCGCATAAGACGCAACATCCCCGTCTCCGGCGACGGCGTGCGGCTTGGGTCTTCTTACACCTCGCTCGGAGAGGCCCCGAGTCGTATTGCCGCCGTTATGGGCGGAGGTAACCGCTTAACGTCGGGTGGGCCTTCGGCTCCGTCACCATGGTTATATAAAAAGAAATGGTGGGCGTACCGGCCGGCAGTCGGCGGTACGATGGTCGAGTCGCGGAATGGGTGGTGTCGCCCATTCCGCGGGCGCAGACCCATCGTATCACATAGTATTCATTTCGAGATTACATTTTTATGTCAGGATATGAGGGCAACACTACCTGCGGCGTAGGCTCGGTCAGGATGACCGTGTCCCACTTGGGCGGCGGCCGCAGCGCCACCACTTGGATCGAGCCGTCGTCTACCGTGTACAGAGACAGCTCTAAGACGCCCATCGTCACAAACACCTCCACGTAGTCGGAGGGGTCCGCTCTGGAACAAGTGTACCGGCCGGTCGATTACACGGCCCGCGTACGGACTCGCGGTGCTGGTTCAGTGGAAGGGTGCGGCCGGTGAAATTACAGGTACCCACGTCAAACATTGCATTTCGGTCTCAGAGCGACATTCGCATCGGCTCGTTCCGCCGCATTAGTGAAATAACGTTATATTCAATGAAACCGATATGAGTTGAATCATTCTAAAGGATTGCATTGAACTAAATGAAGGCGAGATCGACTGTGTAGGTGCGCCCTGCGGCGTTCACACCGGCTTTTGGGGATCAAAAGTAAGTGTGTTAATCCAGGATATAATCTATCCTGCTAGCAAACTTTATACAAACACGTTGAGCTGTTTGAGCGTGAAGGAGTAAAAACATACAAACGTTTGCCTTTATAAAATAAGTGTGATTGTCTACCTACTCAAAAACATCAACAAGTGTTAGGTTGATGTCCTTCTTGCAGATAGTTTGCTGTACCCTCGCCGCGCGGCTCCACTTGACACCGGTCGAAGCGACCATGCCGGCGAGGGAGTCTTCGCTAGTCTTGTTGCCACTAAAACTTCATGTTGACAAAATAGTGTTGAGCCGAAGGATATAGAAAATTATACTTAAAATTGAATCAAACCCATCAATTTATTAGATTACACAATTTATATGATAGTAGCGACCCGCCCTCGCTTTGCTCAGGGTATTATTATATATTAACCTTCGGAGAAAAGGCGCGGAAATGTAATCTTCTCGGCTAACCCTTGCGTTTGATACCCATATCGTAGCCGTCCGCCATTTTGAATTTAGAATGTCGTCACTGAGCTAACATGCATGGTGAGGTTAGGATCGGTTGAGGATAAATGCTTTAAAAATTAGTTGCAAGATTTGATCCGAACATATATTGCATACAAATATTGCAAGTTAAATAAAACCTTATACTCGCAAAAAGAAACAACAAGTTTAAATATGTATTAGAATTTTCTTTTTTAAATTCAATTTCTTTGATAATTTGTATTAATATATAATATATTTTTCATATTTCCCGTTCGTGCCTATTCTAATTCTTATAAAATGAATGTAAATTTGACATAATCAAGTGTTGGTGATTATTCCTATGTTTGAAATAAATAACTATCAATATTTTTTTACATTATTAATGGCGGCCTTATCGCCAGTAAGCAAAGTCTTCCAGACACTTAAATGGATGGGATCGCATAGGAATCACACGGAGAGCTGCACGACAAGGCAACGACGACGGCTCATTGATAAACCGATAAACGGGTTTCGCTATTTCTAAAGTGATTGCTGTCCTGTTTATCAGTTTTTAAGAGAAATTACGTTTTTAAGAGCATTCGGTTTAGCTTAGTTCTGATGGTTTTGTTCATCATTAGCAATTGTTGAATTCTTAAAAAAAACTTGGATCCTTCCCTTGGAAACGGCGCGTGGTGGAAGCGACTTGCATCACTTGCATCGAGGCCGGAGGCGGGCTCAAATCTCGACATGAAATGTCAAATGGATCTACCGATACAAGCACGGAAAAAGAAAAGCTCAACTTTTTGAATTTTTACTCTACAATTGTATTTAAAATTAGTCAATTTTAAATGTATACTGGGAACGACATTGTAATCTAAAACGTTGACTGTATTCGATTCAAAGGTCCGGAGCACTTGACTTACAAGGCATACAATAGAATGAAGTGGAGTTGGAATAGAATGGAATGCAGCGGCGTAGAGAGATGTGATGCGGTGTACAGCCGCAATACTCACGTGTTGTCCATAAACACGATGGACACAGACTTCTTGAGGCCGACTCCCTGCGAGCTCTCATCCGGCCGCCGGAACCCGGTGGACGCGGTCGCGGAGTCGAGGCCCGAGTCGGTCGCGTGCCGGCCGACCTCGCTCGTGCTTTTGCCAAAACCTGTCACAAAAAGTGTATTTTAATGACGGTCTATACGAACACCTTGGAAGCCTTTAAATTAGTACGGGACCGACGTCGTGCGATGAGCGTAGTTTGTTTTTGGGTTCGAGTATGTGTCCAGTCAGATTATGTAGTTTTACTTGGAAACTTAAAATTTCAATAACATTATGTTAGAGTATGGAAGAAAAAACTTATAACGTAGATAACATCGGGCGTCCATCGGTTTATTTAAAAAAAAGGACAGGATTTTTAGTGTAGCGGGTGGCGTGTGTCGATATCGATATACACCACTAATATCCAAAAGTGAACGGTCATCACGCAGAGTTGGTCCCGGTCACCACGTGTATTATAGCTCACGTTGGTCGAGCGCGCCGCCCGCGCCCGAGGGCTCCTCCGGCTCGCGGTCCTTCCATATGAACGCGTACGGACACACGCCGTGCTTCTCTTCATCGAAAAGGAAGCCTTCATCGTCGCTGTAACAATTGAGCGATCCATGAGACACGCTCATTTTAGAGGAAGATATATGTATTTAATAGATGAATATAAGATGATATATTAAACAAGTGGTGACGTAGGGGCACAGACGCCAACTTTCAACGTGAACCAATGAGGTAATCACTTGAAAAATTGATGTGCGCAATACTACGCTCTAGCTTGAATACGCAATACTACGTTCTTCTACGTGATGGAACACATCGCGGGGGAACCGGGAAATGTCTTAGAATCCGATGTACTTTCGATGTAAAAAAAATCGATGACATGTGACATCTAACAATCCGGATTCCCGTGGTAGATCAAAGCCCATTCACTCTCAATTATCGAAAGTGGGCCGGTGTCTTGCAGTGGGAACGTTAGATGCTAATACGGAAAGAGATTTCCTGAAGAAACACACCGCCTTCGTAAATATCGTAATATTATTATAATGAAAAACAAGATGTAATAATATGACGAGCTCTACTAATTTAGTGTATAAGGAATAATCTTTGGATTTTTATGAAAACTAAAGTAACAACTAAAAAAAGTTTATCCTAGATAATGTGGACATGCGCCCAGTGGTCCGACGAAATCGATACCGACCGTGCGAGGATCGGAGTGGTGACAAGCGACTCACCACTGTTCGAGCGCCGTGTGCACCACTTGCGAGATGCGCTGGGCCATCACCAGCTGCTCCAAGCTCAGCTCGACGGCGCAGTCGGACAGCAGGTTCAGCTCCAGCGCCGCGCCGCACGTCAGCGAGTCCGCCACGTAGAGAGCCGGCGCCAGGACGCACCCCACATCCACACTGCGGGAACGGACGAATACGTAAACAACCCACCTGCGGCGCCGCCCTCCGCGCTCTAGGTCGACGGCGCGATCCCTGCCGGGACACTCGTTTGTGTGACTAACACGGGTGTTTCATCTGTCTGGATGACAATATGTATTTAAAAATACTTGACAAGTGTTATATCAGTAATGTACTCGTACTACGAGCGGAAGCTACGTTCGGTTTGGGGAGAGATGATCTTTCAATACGATGAATGTTTCCAGTGCTCGAGGTCCACTCACGCGTGCAGGATGGGCGTGATGACGGCGGACGCGACGGGCTGGGTCCACTTCAGGGCCGGGTTCTCGCCGCCCGTGCCGCTTTTGAGCATTTCTGACTGGCTGATCTGAAATAAATCATTAATGTTATGTACATCATCACCGACACGTACTGTTCTGAATTATTACAATATAGCATAGTTCCTTGAAGCCAAGGGTACGGTTTCAAGTCTGGCCCCACACTATTAACTTTAAGTTATCAAAATTACAGAAGTAGCTTATTCACCGCCCAACGCACCGAGTCCTCCGTACCGAAGAACGACAGGACCCAAATCGCCTCGCTGCACCCCTCACTCCGAGACGGGGTCGTATCGTCCCAGACGCCCGTCTCATACACACATCCACCGGAAGTCAGCATCTCGTTAAAAGTTTCAGGGATGCATTTATATGTTTCATTTGTATAGTTGTTGTTCTTATACGTAAAAGTCTCTAATGTTCCCACTGCAGGGACACCGGCCTACTCTCGATAATTGAGAGTGAATGGGCTTTGATCTACCACGGGAGCTCGATCCGGATTGGTAGATGTCACATGTCTTCGAATTTATGGTTCAAAGACATGCCGGTTTCCTCACGATGTTTTCCTTCACCGTTTCGAGAACATGGTATTGCACACATAAATTTTTCAAGTGAAAAAACTCATTGGTGCACGTGTGGGTTTGAACCAGCAACCTTCAGATTGAATGTCGGCGTCTATGCCTCTGGGCCACCACGCTCTCACGCTTGTGGTTCTTATGATCGTTAGTAATAGTGCACGTAACGCAGTTCACGGCACCAAGGCCCCCCGGCACCACGGCACCACGGCACCACTGAAACCCAGTGCTACAATTCACATTTTCTTATTATTTTTCTATGTAGCGGCACGCAACAGAATATAGAGTAGTATCTTGCCGAATGAAACATATCTATGTACCTGTTCACGTGAGTAAACATGGAGTCAGATGGAAATGGATTTATCAATTGTTCGAAAGCACAAATATCGTACATGTGAACCCTATATTCTATGTATGGTAATAAGAACACGCATGGGTTACCTCCAGGTTGACCAGTTGCCGGAACTGCGCGGAGCTGACGGCCACGCTCTTGGCCAGGATCTCGTACTGGCGGCCCTCCAGCACGCCGCCCACGCCCAGCGAGCCAGACTCGCCCGCGCTCACCGTACGCCTGTCAATCCATACTTCAATTACATTGGAAAATTATTTCAATCGGTTACAGATCGGTCGTTTGAGAAGGGGATAATTGTGACGAACTGAAATATCCCTTCGTTTAAAGCTGTTATTGGAACGAAGTTCCTTATCGCGCGTTGTGAAAGGGGGCTAGACGGAAAAAAATCTCACGAAAAGTTGTAACGACACATTTTGCTATAGTAAGCTATTGTAAGCCGTGCGGCGTGCGCATGTTTCTCTGTCTGTCTCTCTCTCTCTTATAGAAAGCAAGCCAGATATTTTCATTTCTATTTCGCATAGAACAGTGTGGTGTCACGACGATTATTTTTGTTTTTAAAAAAAATATTACTATAACTTAAAAGAAAAAAAAATATTACAATTCCTTCACTAATTAATCGAAAGGAACTTCGTTCCATGCGGGTGTCCCTTGACACCTCTCAATTTTTTATTTTATTTGACCCCATTGTGTCACACGGCGGAGCAAAGGTCTCCCTTTCCACCCTTCTCGGCTCAGGACACCGGTGGTCCAACTTTCTAAGGAGTCTAGCTTTTCCCGCCTTCTCCTAAGCCCACGTCCTTTGTTCTCGGAGAAGGCGGAAAGAGTGACGAGGAACAACAGTCGATGACCTTTAACGTCGTTTAGTGGGCTACGAGCGTTACTGGCATTGACCAAGTGGAAAAATTAGGTAGTTTTAAAGTTATTTATTAATCACTAGCTGAATTAATAAGCCAAATAGGTGCACTAGTTCTGAAGCACAATTGCCAAATGTAGCACTATACATTTGGCAATTGATATTTATTAATACAGATTGTTCGGTAACTGATGCGTTTCTTCTATGATATAATTATGAAAAAAATCAGGGAAATTACCTGTGTATAGGATTTTCCGGGTATGGACTGACGGTAACATTTCCAATCTATGGACAAAAAGTTACACTTGTATTGCGAACATTTTCAAGGAACATTTTGCAGTAAAGTCAGCACTGGGCAAGCAGACGGAGGTGCTCGATGCTGAGATACAAACGAGGAGCTCCAATATAGATTTAAAATCAAGAAAATAGCCCAAATTATAAAATCACTCCCTAAAGGCCCGGGCCATGACGGTAGCAGCGCGTAGCACCTCCGGCAAGCAGGTCCTCATATCAATACAGTGCTGGCTATGTTCTATTTACTTGAGCCACTCATATCGGCTTGCAGACACGATGAAGACGATCGTAGTACCTGTCGTGAAAGACAAGGCTGGAGACCTAGGAGACAAAGCAAACTACCGGCCTATATCGCTGGCTACCTATTGCTGGCTACCTGGCTATCATTGCTAAGGTGTTTGACGGCGTGCTTAACACACAGCTAAATCGGTACCTTACTCTGCACGACAATTAGTTTGGGTATCGACCTAAGCTGTCCACTGAGAGTGCAATACTGTGTCTCAAGCACACCGTCAGATAGTACACAGATCGGAGGACGCCGGTATACGCCTGCTTCCTGGACTTATCCAAAGCTTTTGATCTGATAGTCCATGACATACCGTGGAAAAAGCTGGAAAGCATTAAATTAACACCTGAGTTAGTTAACATCTTTCAATATTGGTACAGGCACCAGACCAACAGCGTACGGTGGAGGGGAGCAATGTCGGAACCTTATAGGGTGGAATGTGGGGTGAGACTGGGGGGTTTGACCTCGCCCACCCTGTTCAACCTGTACTTAAACGCGCCGATCGGAGCGCTCAGTACTCGCCATATCGGATGATGTTTGCATAAATAACCTCAGTTATGCAGATGATATGATTCTGCTGCGCGCCTCGATCTGCGGGCTGAGGGAGCTCATAAGAATGTGTGAAGAATATGCCTGTAGTCACGGACTGGTGTACAACTCGAAATAGATTCAGCTAAAGATCTTTGAGGCCAGTACAAAAAGGCTGGGAAACGTCCCTCTCGGTCGACTGAACAGTGCAGACTTAAAGAGGGTGTACTCATTTAAGTACTTAGGCCGCATAGTCACTACCGACCTCAAAGACAATGACGACATCGAACGGGAGCGGAGGACGCTATCGGCGCAGACGATTATGGTTGCCCGGAGGTTTGCGCCTCGCTCGGAGAGGGTACAGTTAACTCTTTTTAGAGCATACTGCACCTGTCTGTATATCCATCCATCCCCTCGGTGGCCCAGCATTCAGATCCATACAATACGACAGTTCTAACGATGGTCTTAGAAGTTTTCCCTTTGAGTTTAAGGGGCATAACCTTCTCGGCAATCCTATTATTTATTTTTTTTGTGTTTTTCTGATATGCTTTCCGTGCATGCTTAAACTAATTACTTTTTTTAAATTTATTTATTTATATATAATATTATGAAGGCGAAAGTTTGTGTGAGTGTGTGTGTGCTTCTTCGCGCTCAAACGGCTCAACGGATGAAATTTGGTACCAGGATAGGATCCAGGATTATCGCATAGGCTACTTTTGATACCATAACGCCGCCGGATTCACCCAAAAAAAGGAAACAGAGAATCATCCAAACCCGTTCACAATATGTCGAAGAAATCTCGTCATTGACACACAAAAAAGTTGCAGCCGAATTGGAAGTCGGTTAAAAAGGCAGAAGCCTCTAAAAGTTATAAAATGGTAGTGATAAATATGGCAATACTCACGAGGAACATGAAGGTGTCGTCCGGCGGCGCGTCCGGGCGCGCGCCGCGCGGCAGCGGCTCCGAGCGCGGACCGCGGTGCACCGGGTGCGCCGACTGCGCCGCCACCGGCTCCTCGGCGAGCAGCAGCCGCAGCCCGCCCGCCGTCACGTAGCAGAACGGCCATTGCCGGGTGCTCACACTGAACCCGATTTATTACATTCGATTCATTATAGTAAAATCACCATCCGGCCCGAAAGAATAACTTGGACCGGAGCACTAAATTACCGATAGAATACTTTATATATGGTACTTTTTGTAATACAAACATGTACGTCACATAAATGCTTGTCCTGGACGGGAATCGAACCCACAATCTACGGCACAGAAGGCAGACTCGCTACCGACTGAGCGGAGGCCGGTCGATTTCATCATATACAAGCAGTTAAGAACAAAATCGCAACTTCGCGTTACGGTAACAACGTTATTGGGGAAAGTATACCGATATCCGAGTTCTTATAGTAACTAACCGTTTCTCGCGACATCGTCCGCGTGAAACTTGTTTTTTTTTTTTTTTTGCATGGAACCCAGATTCTTTTTGTAACATAAAATTGCCATATCACAGTAGAACTCTTAGGAAAGACCATTACCTCTGAACGGTCTCCTTTTGCAGAGAACATAACGACCGCGGCGCCATCTCTTGGACAAGTGCCAAGATTTGCTCCAGAATATTTGGATCGACCACCATTTCTAACGGCGCTAGTGTAACGTAAATCTCCCACATACTGTCGACGTTCTGTACAAACAAAATCACAGTAAGACCCAGCAGAATAAGAAGCAATATTATGTCATCATTTCGGGAAGCCACTCACAGATTTATGTTCCAGCAGTTTTGGATTTAGTTCCGCTCTCCAACTCGTAGGCAAGTTTGATATTCTAGAAAAACAAAGTCAACTAAATATTTTACAAAGCGATTCACTTGTCGCCGATATTCACGCTAAAGTACATTATCTGGCTCCAAACTAAGCATAGAATACTTAAATAGGAATTTTTGTTTGTATACAGATACAGAACAAACGGTCACACAAATGTTTGTCTCGGATGGGAATATAACCCACGACCTAAATAGCTTTGAAAACTTTGAAATTAGCTTTTAAAGAAAAACAAGTATGATCTTACTGAGCTTGCGTGATGGTGACCGACAGAAAATGGTTGTCTTCCTTGGCGTTGGTCGGTTCCCTGGCCTCGAGGACCCTCCCGCCCAGAACTCCCGCCGTCCATTCGTCGCTCTCACTCCTGGTAAAAGTCATAATAAAGATCATACTTTCCGGAACGTGTGAACGTAACTCGAACCGTTCGGAAGTATGGCTTTATTTTTATCCCCCGACGAGAACGAGGGGTGTTATAAGTCTGTAGTGTATATCTGTGTGTTTGTCTGTGCCAACTTAGCTCTTGCACGGACGAAACCATTTTGATCTGTTTGAAAGATGATTTGTCTGAATCTGTTGAAAACATCTGAATTTTAGCTATAATTTATGAATATCCATTCAGGCGTTTGAAAATCATCAGCTCATTAGTAAGTCGGGGGTTTCACGTTATACGTAAAATGACCGTTGGAGATCGGCAGTCGTAGTCGCGATAGCTACCGGACGAGACCGGGGGGACCACCCTCATGACGGGTGTCTACAGGCCCCCCGAGTACAACTGAGAAACGTGTTGCCCTTATTCGTATAAGCGACTCACCTCTCATAATGTCTGATAGACGCCGAAGCCACCTTGACTTTGAGCTGGTTGTAGTGGGTCTGCAGGTCGACCGTTGCGATCAGATCGTCCGCGTCGAAACACACCTTGACTTGGTTCGTGGCCATCACCAGCGTCGCCCGACTGACCACCCATTGGAACCAGAAGAATGCCTTTAGGTTCATGCTTGCTGGTGGAAAGATTACGAACGTTGCAGTTAAATGAGACAAAAGTTAGAAGTACAAATGGTTTACTTGAGCGGAACATAAACAATATCTCGAGTATATTTCGGTTCGACGTGAGTTTTATGACAAACACACCTGGACAGACACCTGTTTAAATTCAGTATAAAGTTTTAAGTACGCGAGCTACTGATATTGTCAATGTTAACGTGCGTTATTGCTCCCAAAATATAACATTTATTTATTGTTCTACTGTCTGGGCTGTGAGTGAACATCGCTCACTGTCTCTCGCCGAGTGCGACTCGAAGATGGATATGAGCTCGGACTGGTTCTCGCTCGGAGTATCGTCGGAGGGCGAGAGTGCTTTCTCCGGCTCCCTCATTGACCTGCCGAATATGTAAACATTAAACATGTAACCGCATTTCCACCAAACACGGCTCCTCGTGAGAAGCTAAATGTTTTAATATATTCATGTACACATTTAATAGCCATAATAATCTTCTTTAATACATTCATGTTTGAACTCAACGCTCAATGTTTTAATACATTTTTGGGGGGTCCAGTTGCTCGCGTCCGTAGGTGTGTACCCTTTGATTCCCTACACGTGCCCCCTGGGTGGTGCTAAAGAAGCAACCAAAAGTAGCAGTAGAACTTGTGCCAAGTTAGTCCGGAGAGGTACTGCCACCACATCTGGAATCTGCCGCCAAGCAGTAGTGTTTGCATTACTGTGTTCCGGTGGAAGGATGTGGGTGCCGGTGAAATCACATGCGCATGAGACGTATCATCCCCGTCTCGGGTGACGGACGCAGCGGGATGAATGCGACTCAAAGATTTGGATCTCATACTGAGTCGCGCGCATTGCTGTTGTCATGGGCGAGGGTCACCACTTACCATCAGGTGGGCCCTCAGCTCGTTCCGTCACTCCAATCACATAAAAAAAATTAAAAAAAAATTCAGCGTTGAGTTCAGACCTTTCATTGTGGAGATACGTGGCTCCAAAGGAATTGTCCACAAGTCCGAAGCCAAACATACATACACAGCCGTCAAACTAACTAATAACTGTTCAGTCAGGGATTATTAATTACAAAGGTGATTTGTAACAAATAATCCCTGCCACGGGGTAAATATATTTTAATGAAGCAGGAAAGCCAAGAATGTTTACAAATTGGATCTGTCTGATCTGCTCCGAAGGGAATGTTCCGATTCCAAAGCAGTTTTTTGTGATACCTTACCTTGTGGAGCGGCGCGAGGCGCTGTACTTTTGCACGCGCAATGGCGGCCGCTGCATCAATGCGACTATGTGGGTGAAGCAGTGCACGGCGGCGGCTACTATGTGCACCTGTCGACGACAAAACGCGTTTTAAAATGAGCCTTCTGTTATATTGTTACCGCCACCCAAAAGAACAATACGACTCAACTCCTCTCCAGCTGAAGTATCATATCGAGTCGTGCTCGTCACTTGTAATGTGTAGCGCTTCATGTGTCTCCGATTTCGGTGGTGTGGTATAAACAACGTGCCCGCTCGTCCCGCTGTCCGCTGACTTTACGGACAACCTACTTTTCGTGATAACGTTTAGACCGACCGTGCCTCTCTATCTTTCGTTTCGTGCTCTCGCTTTTTCTTGCAGCCGGCGTTCATCTATTTATAAGACGTTCTCACGTCAAAATATCCCGCTTTTGCAAACATACCGAAGGACACTTTATTAGACTATGAACCTATATTTACATTATCTTGTTTTTAACTAATGTCTTTGCAAAATAAGTAGCCATTCATAAGAATGGTGAAGCGTTCCGCTCTGACGAAACCCAACGCGAGTACAGAGCGGGGCTCCGCCGTGCCTCTGTTAGTGGCGTACCTGGTCGTGGTCCAGCCTGACGATGAGCGGCGGCGTGTCCGCGTGCACGTGCACGCCGAGCGACACCACCGGCCCGCTGGCCGCCGGCGCCGCCACCGGCTCCGCCTTCTTCTCCGGCACCTAGGCGGACGTAATCCAGTTAGTATTCCTTACTCAACTGTCATACTGACTAACTCACACGACGCCTACTTACCTCTTGGCTCTTTTTGCGTCTGTAAAAAGGAAAATATTTATAAATCATTTATTTACATGTGATGTAAAATAAAAGTTATTTATGCGTTAATACGTTTCGGTTCAGTATGCAACATGCGAGAGAAATGCTTACGATTGAGAACTATGGAAGATGGAAGGATTTTTTTTTTTTCATATAGCACCATCTGGCTTCGAACTAGCTTGTAATATGGGAACTAGATAACTGATAGAATACATAAGTACTTATAAGACACAGAAAAAACGTTTATGTTCACATACAAATGCTTGTCCTGAGTGGAAATAGAAGCCACGACCTGAAGCGCAGGAGCCAGAGATACTGCTGAGCTGTGAGGCCAGCGACGGACATCAACGAAATGACCCGTTTAGTTGGTCACGTGGTGACCGTTTAGGGGGTGGTGCTCACAAAAGAGACACGTCACTAAACAATGACTTTATCTTAATATACAATATATAAATTACGCGTCACGATGTTTGTCCGCGATGGACTCCTAAACTACTTAACCGATTTTAATCAAATTTGTACACCGTGTGCGGTTTGATCCAACTCGAAAGATAGAATAGCTCACATCTCAATTTATGATCGCAATATTATTATTGCAAATTATTTGTCTATTATTTGACAGTCACTATTACAAAAACGTTAGCCACGGCAACGCGTGGCCGGGTCGGCCAGTATCGTATAATCTCGGGATAAAAATCAAAGGTATGAGCTAACTTCATAACAAGTTTCAACCGAGTCCGTTGATGCGTGAAGTAGTAACAAACATACATACCGAAAAAGTTTCGCATTTACTCGTTTAATATGGATCCTTCTTCTGGGTCTGGGCACTAATACCCACAAGAGAGATCCATGTTCGTCACACAAACGCTTGTCCCGGGCGGGGATCGAACCCACGAACCGCAGCGCGCAATATTGTCTACAGAGTGAGCGAACGTTAGGTGTTGTTAACGTTCGCTCATGGAGGCACTCACTTAGCCGGCCCTCGGACGAACTCCTTCAGAGTGGCGGGTTTGAACTCCATGCCAGTTGTGAAATACTTCATTTTCTGAAATAAAGGCAACGACAGAACAGTTAGCGACATTAAAGAACAGTCCTTGAACAATATTAACTGGAGGTTTTCACTCGCTATGCTTGTACTAGCAAGTGAATTTAATTTAATTTGCATGATGCCATTTATGTTCATAAGCCAGATACAAACACATGACAAAATACAACATAAAGACCGATTTGAAAATCAAGGAAAACAATACTTCCATCCCCTACATTTTGTTCTTAAGGTGGGATCTTGGTGAAATAAACACAAGTACCATCCTAGGAGATCGACGGCCGACGAAGATATCGATAAACAAACCGACGAATTTTTTTTTAAATCCCCCTGTTTGGTAGTCGGTGATATAAAAACAATGACGAGCCTACAGCTACGAGTGTGAATGCGGAGTCGGTCACCTGTCCCTGGACGTCAGGCTCGCTGTGCTTCCTCGGCTCGTGCTTCGGCGCGTGGGCGATCTGCAGAGCCTTGGTGACCACCGAGAGCGTGACCGCGGTGGTGACCAGCTCGAGCACCGTCCGCGGCGCCGCCACCAGCGGCGTCTTCAGCTGCGAGCGCAGGCCGCTGGCCGACTTGTCGCGGCCGAAGCGGTCGGTCCCCGCGTACACCTCCAGGATGTAGCAGGACACGTCCGCCAGACGCAACCTCCACGGAAACGAGTCCGTCGGCGCCACGCCGGCTGGGGTGATGCACGATACTCAATCACACTGATGCACATTTATTGCTTCTAATACCTACAATACTAGTCAAAGAAATAACAAACCTATTTTTAAGGAAATATGCCAGTGTAACGCGATTTGCGAATGTTTCGAGCGGCCTTAATATTAAAGCTTGAAGTTTTACAGCCTTCGGAAAGTTTCGGAAGGAACGAAGACCAAGTACGTCTATAAATTCTCGTACGTAACAATATATACATATTTTTTGTATAATTAAAATAACGAGACGAGTGAAAGCCCATCTGATGTTAAGTGGTTACCTCCGCCCACAAGAACTGCAATACGAAATAAAATGAGAAGACCCAAGTCGGAAGTTACGTCTCATGCGCATGTGACACCCTTTCATCGGCACCGACACCCTTCCAATGGAACAAAGCAACGCGAGTGCACCACTGCTTGGCGGCAGATTATCAGGCGTGGAGGCAGTACTTCTCCGGGCAAACTTTGCACATGTTCTAATGCTACTTTTTGTTGCTCCTTTATTACCAGAATCTCCAGGGATTATAAGAATATTCACTTACAGATGCGAGCAATTGAACCCCCCCCCCCCCCCCCAAAATTATTGAAAGCATTCAAGACATCTAGCTAGGTTAAAAGAAAGTAAACGTTCGATCGTGGAGTGTTACCTTGGTCAGGTTTGGGCTTCGCGAAAGTGGGCCCGTCGTGTTTGATGTCGTGCCAGACGTGCTTTGTCACCGTGCTCGAGTACATCATCACGCGCCCCAAGCTGTGGACAAGGCGCTTCATGATAGCGGCGAGAGGATCGCGGGACGGGCGGCGCACAAGCTTCCAAATAACACATTGGCGTTCCTCGCCGCTTCAATGGTGTCAAACGGAACCTCGCGGTTCTTTCCACATCTCTATGTGGAAAGAACGACAAGCGACAACAAAAAACCTCTCCTGTGTGCTGTTCTCCGCTCAGGCGGCGACCGGACTTCATACAGAAAAAATCACTGGGAAATTCTTACTTTTCCAAGTATTTTTCCTAATAATTTAACGTAAATAAGTTATTTTGACTTAGGCTATAAGTCAAAGTTAAAATACTTTATTTCTATAGGAACGTATATAGCCCAAGTAAGTAGTAAGTAGTTATTCTCCATTAATGTTTGGTTTAAGTAGTTATTCTCCATTAATGTTTAGTTTTTATATTACTGACCGTTGGCAAAATCGAATAAACCGACTTCAATACTTTCATCAGTTGTTTTACGCCTTTAAGAGTGGAATTTGTATGGGACCACCTCGGTGGTTAGTAATATATCTAGTTAAGAAGATCCAAATCATCCAAATCGGTCCACAATTGGTAAGTAATGCAATCGCGTAACAAATAAACAGAAAAAGAACATACAGCTAAAACGATAACCTCCTTTTTGGAAATCGGATAAAAAGTTAGTCCTTTACGGACCACGTCAGACCGATGCCAATCTAGAGAGATAGATAACAATCTTGTAAACGCATAGACACATGCAGCCGTATCGAAAACCTTTCCTGAAGTCGTTTACCTCGCTGAACCGACACACAAATAGAAACGTACAGAACCACTCTCAGTACATATTGTCTATATATAAACATACAAATATGAATACCAAAGAGTTAGACATGCTTCACATGTTGTGCTTCTGGCGTGCCGGCACTGAGCGGGAGGCACTAGGACCTCCGAGGAGCGGGTAGCTTGTCATTACATGGAACTTCATTTTATATATATAAATCAGACCTTTCGCTCAAATTATACATAATAAAGTAATGTTATATACCAACATTTATTTTAGCAACTATATAGTCAATTATCACATATTTATCGCTAGTGTACTATCACTTGAACCATCCGGTAATAAATTGACAGTGAATAGACACCAAGTTGAGAACTGTTTATATGAGTGTTAGCGTAGCCCAATCAGAAGCAGGCCAGCCAAAACTAAATGTTTATATGAGTGTTAGCGTAGCCCAATCAGAAGCAGGCCAGCCAAAACTAAATGTTTATATGAGTGTTAGCGTAGCCCAATCAGAAGCAGGCCAGCCAAAACTAAAAATACTCCATTCAAAACTAAAATAAATAAAGGGATTGAGGGATTGAAATAGATAAAGGGATTGAGACGCTTAATTAAAAAATGCGAAAAGTATGCGGAAGATCATAATCTGAGCTATAACGTTAAAAAAACAGAAATTATGGTTTTTAGATCCGGAAAGGGCCCCGATAACGTGCCTCCTGTTCTCCTCAATGGACAGTCTATTAATATTGTGGAAAGTTTTAAGTACCTTGGCCATATCGTGACGTCGAGTTTAAAGGATGACGAGGACATTGAACGACAACGACGAGCGCTATACATAGTTGGTAATATGATTATTAGGAAGTTTTCCAAATCATCTCGTGAGGTAAAAATAACCCTGTTTAAATCCTTCTGTCAGTCGTTTTACACTTGTCAACTTTGGACAAATTACACAAAAAAAGCGCTGGATGGCATTCGTGTTGCCTACAACAACATTTTTAGGCAGCTCATGGGATTGGAACGTTTTTGCAGCGCCTCCGGCATGTTCTTTGGGGCGCGGGTTGATTCCTTTCATGCCATTCAAAGAAATCGTATTGCAAAATTTATGTCCAGAGTTGACAGGTGTAAAAATTGCATTATAGTGAGTCTGTCAGAAAGGATCTTGCTGACAGACACCTATAAACGCTGGGTGCAAATTGCACTCTAAGACCTCAGGTACATTGTATACTGTTAGCGACAATTATGTATATATTTTTTGTTTTTTTTTTTTTAATTCTTTAATCTTAATCTTATTAATTTTCTGTGTTGTGTTTGTATTAGTTAATTATTATTTTTTAAGTCCATGGATCTTGTGTCTGAATAAAAGATATATTATTATTATTATTATTAAAAGAAGAGTGTTAGCCGCGCCTGATGGTGTGGCTTCCGTCCATTCCGATTGGAAACCATCCGGTTCATACATTGACAGAAGACACCACATTGACAAATGTTCTTGAGAATTCCGCCCGCCGCCCAACGTTTTCTACTAAATTGTTCGGATTTTGGTTTGATTTAAACTACTACCAATCAATCAATCAATCAACCAAGTCCGTCCAATCCGTTTGGCGGCGGGCGGAATACCAAAAGAACATTAGTATGTTTACAATTTGGTGTCTTCTGTCAATTTATGAACCGGATGGTTTCAAGTGATACCGAGTAGTTTACTACCGATAAATATGTGGTAGAGCACATCTCTGTTATGTTACGTTTTTTTTTATGTTACTTTAATGACAGGACGAGCTGAAGCCCACCTCCGCCCGTAACAACAGCAATACGAGTTAGGTCATCTCTGACCGAAGTATGAGAAGACCCAAGTCGCACAACGCTGGGCCTATCACCCAAGACGGGGATGCTACGCACAAGTTCTACTGCTACTTTTTGTTGCTCCTTTGACACCATCCAGAGGGTACGTGTAGGGATTCAAAGGGCACTCAGACTAGACCTCCCAAGTAGTTAGTTACAAGTCGTTAATATACATAGACCTAAAAGAATTGTCCAGTACCCAAGTACAATAATAAGATATAAAACCATGAATAAAAAAAGGGAATTTCTAAACAAACATGACTAATATAATTTAATGATTTCATCGACCTCGTAGACTGTTTTGTCTACAAGCCATAATATTGATTTTATCTACTGAAGGTAGATTACCATAGCGACATAGTTATTTGTCATAAATAAATGAATCCTTTTCACAGATATCAATGTTGCGAAAGCAATCTATCTCCAGTGATAGTTAAGGAAACCTTTTGTGACTACGGATGACGTTTCTTTAACAATCGGGTGGAACCGTTAAAAGAAATAACTATAATACAAATTCTCGTGTAAATTAATCTTAGAATGACACAAAAGTTATTAGTCGCAGAAAATGTCTTCTTTCTTCAAAGGTGTTTTCTTCGTTGACAGTCAGGAACACGGAGGTAGGTCGCGGCGTAGCGCACTAGCGAGACAGTGTGCTGAGTCGCGAGCTTGCTCCGTGTGCCTGCGCGGGCGCACACGCCACACAAACCGTTTATCATTTAGTGCCAGAGTACCTACGTACATGCGCCACTCACAAACAACGGCAATGAGACTCAAGTTCTTTTCAAAGTTGTGGACTCTCTGCCCGCTTTTTCCTACAAGTTTAATGTAGCCGAAAAGGTACTATTTATTATTCGGGCTCATAAGGTTCACGTTTGTACTTTTTGAACGGCTTCGTTAGTTTCACAACTCGGCTGCTGAGCCATCTTTACCGATTGTAAACCGATTTAGATTTTTGATGATTGGCGACACAGTCCCCGGAGAGGGGAGCCTGTCTCTCGTCAGCTCCCCCGCCGGTTCGACGCGCACTTACCTCAGTGCCAGCACGCGCTGCGACGCGCTCGCGTGGCGTTCCATCGCGTCGCGCACGGTGCCGCAGTCGAGCGCAGAGGCCGACGACATGGTCACGTAGACCAAGGTCAGTCCCAGCTCGAAGTTCACTAGCATTTTCCGTAATCGCTCGTGAAGAGATATGAGCCTTTCGCCGCACCACCATTCTGACACCGACCTTTGCTGAGAACATACACGGGAAACAGGCGTGTGTTCAAGTTCATCTAAAGCATGAGCTAAAACTATTTGCGTCGATGACTCTGAATGATTATTAACGGCTAAAATGATTGTTTCTAATGGCATTGGTCAACTCTGCAAAAGCTGGAGTGGCTTTTAGAATGTCCGTCCGGATTATTAGATTTTTAGTAGTGACATTCTTATTGATGTTTTATTTTAGGACATGCCGGTTTGGTGACGATGGTTCTCTTGGCCACTTAGTGAACGTGAAATCCTACTACTATTATAAAGGCGAAAGTTTGTAAGTATGGATGTATGGATGTATGGATGTATGGATGTTTGTTACTCTTTCACGTAAAAACTACTGAATGGATTTGAATGAAACTTTACCACAATATAGCTTATACATCAGAATAACATATAGGCTACAATTTTTGAGGTTTCTATAAAATCTATATATATAAAAGAAGTCGTGTTTGTTACAACACTTATAACTCGAGAACGGCTGGACCGATTGCCATGGTTTTTGGTTTGGATTTGTTTCCGTCCCGAATAGCAGAATAACTATTAAAACATTGGAAAATTAACGAAAAAAATTAAATCAATTTATCCCCGTATTCTCCACGGGAACGGGAACTATGCGGGTGAAACCGCGGGGCGCAGCTAGTGCTTAATAAAGTCCGTGACGGCGTTATCAATTTATCAATGAGTGTAGCAGCGTTCATGTGTTCGTTAAAAGAGGGACCGTGTAATACCTCTTCCACAGTAAGCTGCGCGTCCTTGCTCTCGGCCTTTTCGCTGGAGCTGACGCTGTGCGGGCGCAAGTGAACTAGTTCCGCGGAGGACTTGCTGGCGCCTCGCCCGCTCGAAGACTGCATACAGAGAATGTAAAGTTGAAAGAAGACAAACAAGTTCTTACTAAATACACCTAATAGTAGAAACAGCAGACCTTACAGTTAAAAAATGCATTGAAGGCGGTGTGTATGATTTTTAGCTACGAAACTACTGCCAGTCTTTAACAGATAAACTGAACAGAATAGACGTCAAATTTATACCACCCTTTTGCAGTTTTGGGGGACCTTGTTGCTCGTAGGAGCCAAAGGAGCAACCCAAAGTAGAAGAAATACTTATGCCAAGTTCTCTAGGACGTTGCTGTGACTGTCCCGTACTCTGCGGATCAGGGATGGCGTTTTTTGCGAAAGATAGCTTCAAAGTCATCGTTTGGATGAAGAGACCAGGCATCATCCCCAACATCCTGAAGATATCATTGTATTGGACGCGTACGGTGCACAACGATTTTTTTTGTATGTGTGAAAAACATGTCCACGCTCCCTTCCACTGTCAGCACGTCCTTAAGGCCGTCGGTAATGACATGCCCGGGGTGTTTCAATGAAGTAACGCGCTTCATTGTTAAGTTATTCAGGCTAACAGTGCTCGTTGTATCGGAGTACTTACCGGCGGCCTTAAAGACAATCAATTAAGTGTTTCTTCGCATTATATGTGAACGCATGCGAGGCAACATGGGCCTCACAAAGTAGACATTTAATCACAAACTCAAATCTCTCCAACACCACCCATCGTAGGGCTAAGAGGTACCTTGTCCTCCACGTAGCTTTGTACTACCACTAACACCGTCTACCCTACAGCCGAAATGAAAAATGAATGATTGCTACAGAGGTCGAAAAAACAATAAGGGTTCTGTGCATATAAATGTTTCCTACGCGCACGAAGTCGCGGGGAACCGCTAGTATATTATACAAGCGTATGTTTGTTACTTTTTCACGCTCAAACGGCTCAACGGATTTAGATGAAATTTGGTACCAAGCTAGCTTAAATAAATCCTGGATTAACAGTTTTGCGCTTGGAAACGCGTAATGTTCTCTTAGGACGGCCGACCGCGCGCAGCTAGTGAAACAACTTACGGGCGATGTGAAGCGCTTGCGTGTGTAGTACTGGGTGGAAGACATGCTTTTCGAAAAGCTTAGTTGGGACGTCGTGTCTGAAACAAGTCAGTGTGTCTATTAATGACGTGGATTGATTAAAAATGTTTATCTATACTTATATAATAGTAAAACTGTAACAGATCCGATTCTGTACATTAAAGATATATAATATAAAAAAAAAAAAAAAAAAAAAAAAAAAAAAATTGTGGTTCGCTCTGTTATCGATACTGAAGCCAAGGCCAAGGCCATCGATACTAGGCCGCGCATCACCCAGATACTACTGAATGAATTCAAATGAAATTTGGCATGATTTCGAGTACAAAATCGAAATTGCCAAAATTTGCCAAATCTCAAGATTTCTTGAATATAAATTCAGATGTTATTTTTAGAACAACTTACATAATTATTGTTCTTTTATTAATATTACTTTATTTATTTACGAGCAGACATTTTTTGTTGTAAATAATTAGCCTTATTTGGCTACCAACCAAATAAGGCTAATTATGTTCAATTTTCTTTAGTAAGTCGTAGTCACCATTGTTTGCGTTGAATTAGTTGTAATAAATAAGCTATATGGTGATAAATTTATCATTAAAACCACATAGAAGTAATGGCAAACACCATTGTTTTTATATGCAGGAATGGCAATCAATGAATTCGCGGGCACAGCTATCATTCATACATAGTATAAAACAAAGTCTCTCCCGCTGTTTGTACCCTTAGATCTTGTAAACTACGCAACGTAGCAGGTTTCAGCGAAAGATAGAGTGATTTCAGAGGAAGGTTCATATGTAGTACTAGCAACTCTAGCAACCCGACCTTGCACGGGTAGTTTCTGATACGACACTGATGCTCTATTAACCGTACGGAGCCGGGGCGGGTCGCTAGTAGGATTCTATTCTTTTTATGAGCACGATCCTGCTCATAAAGAATCATTTTATTATGTTTATTATGTTTTTTTTTTGATATTACAAGGGATTTGGCGTGTCGAGGAGCAGAGCACCAACAGGTCATGGAATTTAATCATAAGCAGTGTAGGACGCCTTATATACCAAATTGTTTGTACGTATGATTTAGGGCTCCGTATCGGAAGTCGACTCCCGAGGCGAGGTGGACTCACCGACGGGCCGGAGCTGCGGCCGGTAGGCCAGCCACGCGATGAGCAGCGGGTCGACGCACACCGCGGTCGGCTCCGTCCACACGCCCACGTAGTCCAGCGAGCTCGGGCGCGGCGCCTCGCACCACTGCACCGCCAGCCGGAGGTACGGCCTGTCACGTACACCGCGCCCGTTAACAAACCGCCACCGCCACCGCCACCGCCACCGCCGGGCGACGCTTCCGAACACCACGGGAACGCAACGGCTCCACTATTTGGTGGCGGATTACCAGGTGCGGCGGCAGTACGTCTCTGGACGAACTTGGCACGACTTCTATTGTTACTTTTAGTTGCTGGACTCCCAAAGTGGAACACACTAGCATCAGGTGAAATTGCGTTCTTATTCTAGTTGACTAAGTAAAAAAAAAGCTTTTTTATATTTTCCTGTTTTAATGATATATTAAAACGTAGCTTTGATTGGAAACGCTCCCGGGACACCTAAACTAAAGCTGACTCATAACCGTTCGTAAGGGGATGTTTAATGTAGTTTATTTATTAATCTTTCGACATTTGAATGATCTTCCTACATTAGACTCATCTCATCCGTACCAAACGAGACATGGTGGCAACATTCGTCACCCAACTTGTAGATTATCTGAATTATCAAAAAGCTTCCTATGTAATGGGGTGAAACTATTCAATAAACTTGATAAAGATTTACGCGAAATTGACAGCATATTGCAGTATAAAAATAAATTAAATTGTATCCTAACCCAAAAGAGTTGCTACAGTTTAGAAGAGGCTCTAAATGATGGCACCATTGCATATGTAAGTTTTTTACGGAGTCGGTGCGATGTGTTGTGTGTGACATCAGGTGGGTCGTCAGGTGGGACCCGCGCCAGGAAAACTTAATGCAGGGGACATGAACGTGTAACAAAACATCACTTACGTGGATGTAGGAGCGTCCGGTGCTGAGAAAAACCACGCTTGCTTCAGGGACTCGCCTTCTGCGAAACAAATCAAGCATTGGCAAAGACGTAAACCTCTCTGTTTCTGAAATACGCGAAATATATAAATATACATACCAGAGCTTTTCGTTTGAAGTAATAAGATATAAGTGAGCGCTGTCCCCACAAACCGTTACAGCGTAGCCAACGCTAATGAACGCACGGATGCACGGCACACGGCGCAGGGCGCACGGCGCAGGGCGCACGGCGCACGGCGCACGGCGCACGGCGCACGGAGAGCAGGCGCCGCACAGGTGACTGTGCCCTCATAACGCAGTTAGCGCCGACTCATTGTTCACACAGCTTCGTAATGTGGTCTGTTGCTAATCGCACGGTCTACGGTGTACCCCTAAAGACAGGTTCCGAGGTGCCATCCATCTGCGTAGATGTTTTCGTAGACGTACTTTGCGTACCACAATTATCTTTTGATACTCATCTTTTGGCACACAACAACAATCTAGGGGGTACAGACGCCAACTTTCAATCTGAAGGTCGCCGGTTGGTGATACCCAAATGTGCACCGATGAGATTTTACATTAAAAATTTATGTGTACAATACCACGTTCTCAAAAGGGTGATGGAAAACACCGCGAGAAACCGACATGTCTTCGAACTGATGACGATGACATGTTACCAATCCAGATTGGCTCCTTAAGGCCTGCTTCAAATAGTTACCAGAAAAGGAATCGGCCAGTCGGGGGATGTTCGAAGCCCGCTCACGGAGCGACACATTATAAAGATGTTTACACTCACTGGGTTCGTGCAGGGCGGTCGCCTTCGCCGACTGCAGCGTCGCGATGTGGGTGTGGGTGTTGCTCGTCACGTATCCGCGCAGGACGAACTCTTCCAAGGTCAGGTCGAGGGCCACCGACTCTGGACCGATACACTACGTTTACACCGACGGCTCTCTGACGGCCCGGTTATAGCCGGCCGGGGAAATCCCGCTTATGACACGTTAGATACGTCACTCATTCCAATGCAATATGTATTCATAGAATAGAAGAAAAAAAAACATATTTTAATCAGATTTAACAAACAATGTTTTATACACACCTTCGTCGTTGAGTGCGTCGCCAGGTAAAGTGGTATGCCGCAAGCCCAGGGAGGGCCGCCGCGCCGCCAGCGAGGACACCACCTCCCAGGCCGCCTGCAGCCGGGCCGAGGAGCCGCACACGTTCGCTTCAGCTGCCGACACAAACATTCACTTAGCGCCCTCACATTACGATTCACAATTGGTTTATTGCTTATAAATATTATTTACAAGTATCTGATTTGAAAATCGAACAACAAACCGACTTCAATACTTTCAAAGTAGCAAGATACGCAATTTCGTTTACTTAGATGACATGTTTTCCAGTTATTTTGATTTAACAACCAAACTATTCCATCAATTTTGATGAAAATTTAAATCTGAAAGCATATACTTTCAAATATTCCAAATCGGTTGATATATCGGTGAACATACATAAAAATATATATACAGTGGAACATAAAACCTCCTCCTTTTTTGAAGTCGGTTAAAATACATCATATAATAGTAGGATTATTTAGTCGTCCTTTGCAATGGTAAATTAAGGTATTGATTTAGTAAATAAAACGCTATATTTGTAGTGGCCACGTCAGAGGACGACAGTCTGACAGTCCCTTTTTGGAGGTCCCCATGCTGCAGTCTCCGGGGACAACCTTGGCGGGGAGGGGCGGGGAGGGGCGGGGTGCGAACCTTATTTCTTTTGAGTTTTGATCAAAGATCAAAGGTATGTTTAACATTTGAATACTCACATATTTTCAGAGAGTAGCTGAACCAGACACTCTCCCGTTTATTGAACAAGTGCCTGTTGAGGAGAAAGTGCGTGGCCGCCCGTAGGTCGGCGCGCGCGCACGGCCTCGCGTGCGAGCCGGCGAGGGAGCCGAGGCGGGCTTGTATGGAGGTGATTGTGACGGTGACGTGCAGCCGAGCACCTTCCCACAGCGCGCCGGCGTCCTCCGGCATTTGGCACGCCGCCGAGCACACACTGTCACAAACATTGCATTGCATTTCGAATAAAACGTATTATTACAAAAAAAATACACTTGAATACGTGTAATCTGATAGTGTACGTCTCCACAATGTGTTTTCACTAACATTTATGGGTGCAAACTCAAATTTATTGATTCCCTACATCCACGCGATACTTGAGTATCGTTAGACTCGTAATTTTTTTATTAAGACACATAGTAATTCAACTTTATTTTATTCGTGTGCATCCTAATTAAATGCAAACAGATATGGAGGCAGCGGCGGGTGGACACCATCGCCAAAGGTACGCGAAATTTTGCAAGTATTATAGTATTAACTCTTAATCCCCATCACCGCATATCGAACGAATGGACGTTCCTGCGGTTACAAATCGACAGGTCCTGTGTACTCATTAAGAATGAGGGTAAACAGTGGTAACAAACCTGTTTGTTATAAGTAACTATCTGTAAATTGGACAACGGTCACCGGCAGTTTGGTATGATGGCGAGATGACGATAGCGGACAAACCTCTGAAGTAGCCCAACATCGGGAGAACGGAAGCAAACAAGGGAGACATTACTCGAACTATAACTATATGAGGTCACCGCCCAAAAGACACATCATTTAATAATAATAGAGGCGCTTGCCCTTTAAATATTAAAATTTTATAAACATGCCAATGTATAAAAATATATGGTAACCAACGAAGGACAAAAACCACCAAAGTAGATGTTAAAGGAGGTTGTTTAATGTAGTACTCCTTTCTCGTATGACTTTGTCAAAATTAAAAAGAAGAGCTTTTTGAATTGTATAAAAAAGACGTTATGATTTTTCTCGATAATATAGTTTTCTGTTTTACGATCCTCGTATTTATTTAAAGGTAGATTTACCTACGAGTATCTGTGATGTATTTATGTAGTGATACATAAATTAACACACCACATTACGTTCGGAACACACATGCGCAGGGCGCGGCCGCTCAGTGCGATCACGCATCGACCTATACAGCCACAATAACAATGCCTCCCGGGCTCCACTTAAATCGTCTGATAAGTCCGTATAAGGATAATGATGATGATGATGATGATGTATAATAATATTACGAGTTTGCAGAATAAGTCATTTAATGAATAATAATTCTTTTAATAATGAGCCTCCTTGTGTGTCAACGAAACCTCATTACTTTTGTACAGAAAGGCACGTACTTGTTGTTTCAATATAGCATCCAGACATTGATCCGCGCCCGTCCTTGCAAACTCCCAGACAGGTCTAATTACGATGTCGGTGCGGAAAATCAATACCTTTGAGGGTGATTTGCAGAGGGGAGCTACCCCTCTCTTTGTGCACCTTAGCACCCTAGCAAATTAATTTCACAGCTTAAAATTAATTTCAAGTCTAGCTTTAGTGTTTGACGGACGAAGCTCAATGACTAAAATTGTAATACGAGAACATTTCAAACAGTCGCATATTGGGACCTGAACATTGTTATGTTGTGTGTGTGGCATTTGGAATAGTATAAACTTGTTGATTTAAATATTGTTCAAATGCTAAACTTAAATAATAGTTTTCGGAACATAACGTAATATGTTAAAGACATTGTTGTACAATAGGATTTGGAACATATTTAATATATTAGGGGGCCAGTTAAGGGCGCTTCCAACCTCCGTGTCATCGTACATTCTTTTTGATAACATCATCGTTGTGATCATTTCCCGAAATGGGCCCTCACCTATGCCTAAATAGATACGTTTTATATATAGTGTCGGTGTTAATACAATAATAAACGTAACGTAATGTGTTACGTACTCGTAGTACCCACTTCACCGCGCACCTTACGTCGCAACATCCAACATTCACTACCTAGGTACTTCTAATCTTGAATTAGAGAAGTTTGCACTGAAATTCTATTATTGCGACATGTTATTAAGACATCACTAGATAATTGCTCCAGTATCGAACAATATGTGGATAAGATAATGAGTAGTGCATATAAATTAAATAAGAAATATCGGTTTTGAAAATGGTGACGAGTGGCCGGGTGCACTTGTGTTGGCGGGTTTACCGGACATGTACAAACCAATGAGACTGGAAAGGAGAGCCATTCAAATGTCACTAGACTTCATCGAGACAACACTTTTACAAGAAGTTCAAGTTTCAGAGTGTTCTGCTTTCTTTACAAAGCATATGAACGACTAACAAAAACACTAAGCCAAAAGGGACACGCTGCACATATGAGACATGACTGCAACAAACGTGCTCATAACAACAATATATGCGAAGCAGGAAACAAATGCGATCCATAATATAGTATTGAACGTATGATTGTATGAATGTATGAAGCACCTCCGGTTCAGATAATAATGGAAGCTAACAGTGATGCTGTCTCTGTACAAAATATGGGCAAAGTAAACATTCGTACCGATTTATGTAAAAATGACCATCCAATCCAGGTGAGAAACCTATACTGATAATAAAACTGTAACGAGTCCAATTCGGTACATTGAAGATATTTAGAAAATTTTGTTTGCCGTGCTCTCCATACTCGATAGTGAAGCTAAAACTATAATATTTTTATTTTTGCCTGTCTGTTGGGCGCGTATCACGCCAAAACTACTTTTTTTAATCAAAACGTGACGAGACGGGCCGAAGGCCCATCTGATGTCAAGTGGTTACCTCCGCTCATAACAACAGCAATACGACTCATGTCCTCCGCAACCGAAGTATAAGAAGATCTAACTCGCATCGGATTGCGCCCGTCTGGGGATGTTACGTTTCAGTGCGCTTGTGATTTCACCGGCACCTACACCCTTCTACCGGGACACAGCAACACGATTGCATCACCACTTGGCGGCAGATTAGCAGGGCCCGGGGGGTACGTGTAGCCGTATACTAGATACTAGAGAGCTCTCACCGACGGACCTCTCCGAATACACTGTGTTACAATAGGTCACAGCATACGTATAAGCAGGCATTTCTTGTTGTAAATATAATTAGCATTAGTTAGTAGATAGTGTTCAATTTTCTTTTAGGAAGTTGTAGTTCTTTTACTAATGTCCTTACAACTAATTCAACGCAAACAGGGACTGTTTGCGTTTAATTAGTTGTAAGGACATTAGTTAGTTTAACTTTTGTTGTAAAGAAATAAGCTTTATTCGTTAGGAGTAGTCTTTCTATCAGCTATTGTGATAAATTTATCATCATCTTGTGTTTTAACATGATAGCAATAACACACACCCATTGTTCTTTGGTTTTTATTTCTAATGCGAATAGTTAATTTGCATGGATGGCAAGCGCAAACGAAGTCGCGGGGACAGCTAGTAGTTAAATATAAAGCAAGGCAACAGGTTGTGCACAGAAACCTGGTATAGACTACGGAGTAATTTCACCAGTAAAGAGGTGTTTCCTTGAGATATCTGTTTGCCTTGGCGGGGTATCAGCTATCGGGTCTATAAGGTGATCTAAAAGAGTAAATATATGTGAAGCAACCGCCGCCTTATGGGAATAGTGAACAAGTAGGTATGTAGACTGAGAAAATGTATATTATAAACATTGAAACGAGCCCGCAGCAGACAGGAGAACAAAAAGCTTAGTTCTAAACTGAAACAAATTACATAAATCCCTGTATTTATTTTAAAATTGTAAACAACAATAACATTGGTTATCTAACTTAAAGAGATAGAATATCAAGAGATTATTGGTTGTCTTTTATATATCTCGCAAATAACTGACATCAATAGTAAACACAATAATAAACTTGAGATGTCACATCGGACAGCCCTGAAGGGAGCTGTGCGCTATTCGATGGGAGCCGAACAGTGCAAATCCAGCTTTACACATAACACAGAGGAGAATATGACTCATGGCTACCTACTGTGATGCACACTAGGCAAGCGAGCGAACATGACTTACTTTTTAGTTTCAAAGAGGAAATGAACTAGAACTTTAAGACGTCAAGCCACTGTTGCTCTGTCGGGACCGAGGCAGAGTGCACTTCGTTATGTATGTTCGTGTGCAAGAAGCTATGTGGCTAAAACAGTTCTCGGCCACTGTTGAAGAATGAAGCAATGATCATCTACAGCGATAATCAAAGTTCTATAAAACTATCAAGTTTCAAGTGCAGTTTCGAGCACATATTTCAAGGACCCAGCACATTGATGTGAGGCACCACACATCACTGTGCGACATATTCAGACAGACGTGTTGTTAGCAAATGCCCTCATCAAAGCAACGCCGCATTCAAAGCTGTTTTTTTATGTGAGTGAATGACGGAACGAGCTGAGGGCGCACATGATGGTAAGTGGTGACCCTCGCCCATGACAACAGCAATGCGCGCGACTCAGTATGAGATCCAAATCTTTACTGAGTCGCATTCATCCTGCTGCTTCCATCACGCGAGACGGCGATGATACGTCTCATGCGCATGTGATTCCACCGGCAGCCACACCCTTCCACCGGAACACAGTAATGCAACCACTACTGCTTGGCGGCAGATTCCAGATGTGGTGGCAGTACCTCTCCGGACGAACGTAGCACAAGTTCTACTGCTACTTTTGGTTGCTTCTTTAGCACCACCCAGGGGGTACGTGTAGGGAATCAAAGGGTACACACCTAACCTACACCTACGGACGCGAGCAACTCGAGCAATACTTGTCCAAAATGGGCCTGATTTTGGTTAGACTTTTGTTATAGTAGATTATTTTTGATGATGTCGTCGTTCTGGTTCCGAAAAATAAACTGTGGTAACATATTTTTACTAAGGATTTTATTTATTTGCAAGAAATATTAACAATAGAATTTAAATTTATCTAAAGGGCTATGAAATGAATGAATCGATCACGATTACACGCTTACGTGAGTAGCGTATCAAAAGGGTGAGCCAACGGTGACACATACTGAAATAAAATTGGAATTGTCAGTTAATTGTGTTGCCATGGCGACGAGGAAGGGGTGGGCGAATGTCGAACACCGGACACGCAATTACTGAGAAAAGGTATGTACAATAAAGAGTGAAATTCTGTTTATAAATTTAAATAGAAATCTACAATGGAAAGAGGTGGCTATATAAATAAGCACATTTACTTGTCGAAAAATCTTACGTAATGCTGACAACTCAGTATAAAAATTATATCCAACTTTCACTAACTCCTACACTCTCATACCTAATTTACTTTTGCTAATCACGACGCAAATACAGGACACCGTAATTTTTTTTTTAAAAGTCTCTATAGGACATATTTTTAAACAATTATGAATCTACTAAATTCGTGGGTTCATTGCCAAGTTTGGCGCCTGTTCAACCCTATCCGAACCTTTGCCCGTGTCTTTTGTTACAGTAAATGAATAGAAAGCAACCCTCTGTACTTGAATGCTGGCCATCTGCGGACTCCCATTGTACCATTTTTAATTCATTCGCGAGATCAAAAGAGCTATTTTAATGTATTTTCAATAAGTCTTTTCAACTGGACCGTTGATTCTGCAATGTGGTGATCTCTAACCGGTTTCATTGAAATGTTTGAAATAGTTTGGACTGTTTTCCGGTAGCTATTTATCCATGATGCGACCCGGCCGCCTGGCGTCGTCTCGTGGGAACAAATAAACACTGATCACTGTTTACATCCTGATACAAGCTGATTATAACAATTACAATTATTGGATGATACTTTTAAGTAGCCAGACGGATCGAATGTTATTTTCAACAGACTTCAAAAAAGGTTCTCAATTCGACTGTTTTTTTTTATGTTTGATATTTTAGGACTATCCACTGGGTGCACCGATTTTGATGGTTGTTTTTTTATTTGAGAGCTGGAGCTTCCCGTGTGATCCCATTTCAATACAAGCGATTAATTTAGCGACATATTTTTTCCAGGTATTTTGATTTATTGTAACAACCAACTATTAACCCGATTTTGATAAAAATACTATGAGGCCCACTTGAAAGCTTCGAAATAAAAATAAGAATTTTCTAATAAATGACGGAGTGGTGAGGTAAAAAACATAAAAATTAAAATACAACCGATTTGATTGAACCGAAACTCAGAAGTCGATACCTTTGGAAGGCGGTTGGCAAAACCTTTTATACTAATTTGTATTAGTAAGATGGCAGGCACGGTACTAACGGTACTTCTACTGTGTTGTTTCGGTCTGGATACTTCGAAGGACGGTCGGTTCAAATATTAGCAACTATTGGATGGGTTACCGTTAGGTGGTATTTAAACCGCACAATTCCGTGCTTCGCAGGACACGTTAAGAGGTCGGTGTTATAGTAGTCGATAAGACAAGTCGGTGCCTCTCGGGTGTCCTGAAAACTCCATCACAAAAGAGTAACCTAACTCGTGAAGGTACCGACTGAGGCACGCTGCTCTTTTCTAAAGTATAGTCCGCGGTAATGAACCAAGACATAACTCGTGAAGGTACCGACTGAGGCACGCTGCTCTTTTCTAAAGTATAGTCCGCGTATAGTAATGAACCAAGACATAACTTTGTACACTTACCGATGAGGGTAGAGCGGCCCGTTCACGATGACGTTGGTCTTGGGCAGGTCCAGGTCCAGCACGAGCGGGGGCGGCGAGGGGCGCTCCGCCGGCGCGTGGTCCCACGGGATCACGCGGACGCTGAGGCCGCGCGCCTCCACGCTGACGCGCCGCTGCGGCAGGTTCTCGGTCAGGGCCTCGCACTCCTCCACGGTCAGCGTGCGCATGGGGGCATCTGGAATATACTGTGCCCTTAACCATTCCGACCATTTGCTACATGGGTGGCCGCAGTGACTGGAGCACTGCGCTGAGTATAATTTTTAAGACATAAAAATAATCACTGAAGATAAGAATATGTCGCGTGTTACCTGGCGCAGGCCCCGGCTGCATGTCGCGGTAGATGTGCCTGAGGGCCGACAGCCGGTGGAGGAGCCCCATGCAGATGCGGACTTCCGTCGGCTCGACAATTATCTTCATGTCGCACTCTTCCGCCCAGTCGCTGATAATAAAAGCTGTGTTCAGTAAATGTAACAATTCGTAGAGTGCCATGGCATGGGAAAACGATGTGCCTTGTCTGTATCTTGGCCGCGCGTCACGCCGAAACTACTGAATGAATTCAAATGAATCTTGGCATGATTTGAGGTCATACTCCGAGGTAGGACATAGGATACTTTTTATCCTGAAATTCAGCACGGTTCTCGTGGGAGGGGGGATGAAAGTCAAAATGTATTCTTAGTTGTAATTCATTAACGCGTCGTCCGATTTCATTTGTTATATTTTTGTTAGAAAAGAGGTGCTTTAAAGATTCTTCGGTAAATATTTCAAGGTAATCGGTTGTGCAGCCAGAAATTACAGACATCACAACCCTCAGTGTTGAAACTACTGAATGAATTCAAATGAAACTTGGCATGAATTTAACTAAAAAAGTAAAGGTAAGGGCTCTGGATACCATTTATCCTGAAATTCAGCACCGTGTCCTCGGGAGAGGGGATGAAAGTCTCCGAACCGGCTGAACCAATTTTGACAAGAGTTTCACTGGCAGACAGGTGATCTTATTAAGAGTAAATTAGGAAATTTAGGATACCACGGAAAAAAATAAATTATATTCCACGCGGCCGAAGGCGCGGGGAACAGCTTGTTACTTATATTATTGTGCCATTTATGGACCTAATTCGGCGACAATAAGAGCAGCACAAAGTTTAACTTCACTACAAGGGATATCGCGAAAAGTACAACGCGTGTGCGTGAACGCTTTGACGAGTCCAAACTTGAGTTCTAAAGAAATATATAAATTAAAGTTTTCGCTCACCTATACTGGAAGTCAGTCGGCGGGCAGTCGTACGGGTTTACAAAGGCCTCCGGTGGCTCCCTCTCGTGGGTGAACTTGAGATATATCTGCGGCGAGAGCTTCTGCCAGAAGTCATCGTCGTCATCCCGGCGGTCGAGTGGAACCTCCTGCTCTTCCGGCTGACCAGGATCTTGTTGCGTCTCCGGGTCGACCACCTGAACCATTCCAAGAGTTTCTATTTAACAGCCGGAGGTCTCGTCAATGGAGATACTCGTATTAATCAGATCAATAAATTAAATAGATGTCGCGTTTATATTAACACATTAGCAGTTGTTTTCAGTCGCAATACATCTGTGCTGTGTTGCACAATACACACAAGTGATTTGCTACATAACAAACAATCTGAATTTACAAGAGCTTAAGAACCGATGCTGAAGTTAAGCTAGTAACACATTTATTTGATGCCAAGGAGGGACCACAATTTACCATATATCAGAAGTCTGTTGAGGCATGTCCAATGCATTTGACTGCGTAAACCATGGGACTTCAATCCGGGGCGGCATCATTACGGTGACAAGAGCGACGCTCTAGAACTTTTCTGAAAATCTTCCTGCCCGAGTGACAACGTCCAGAGAGGCAAAGTTTACGGATAAGCGATCCCCGGGGTTAGTGGTTTCTAATGGCGCTCCACAAGGATCTATATTTGAACCGTTCCATTTTTACATTAGGGTCCACATATGTATGAATTACCAAAAAGACTATGTTCTGCAGCATTCGCCGTCACAAAGATTCGCGTGCTCAGACATTGATAACGCTAGGCTAATTTATTTAAGTAACTCTCACAGCATTCAAAGTCAAAGTCAAACTCATTTATTCATTTAGATCTCAATTATGATTGGGAACTCATAGGGGAATGCTGCAATACTGCGGTTAGCGCAATTTATAAAGTGGGCCCCCAAGAATACAGTTCAATGTCCTATACGAGGAAGTGTTGTACAGTAATATTATAAGTATCTTCAATAAAAAAGACGTATGTCCAACTACTACCAAGCTCCATAAGATTGGCAGTTGCTTTAAAAGCTTTTTAAAATCCGAAGAAATACATGTAACTACTGTTAATAAGTAAATATAAAACGATTGTTGAACGAAAACCTGTATTAGAGGGAACCAACCTCACTTTAAGAGGAATGGAATTATTACTTATAGTCAGGGTTCATAAGGTTTTATTGATGAACGAAACGGCAGAACTACCCCTCGGTATTATGCGGTCGGTCGGTCGGTGAATGTGTTTCACATTGAATTAAAAGAGTACATCACTACATAGTATAAAACAAAGTTGCTTTCTCTGTCCGTATGTCCCTTTGTACGCTTAAATCTTTGAAACTACGGAACGGATTTTGATGCAGTTTTTTTTAATAGATAGAGTGATTCAAGACGAAGGTTTATATGTATAATAATATCCATTAAATAGTGGAGAAGTACTGTTATTTTTGAGGTTTCTAATGTGATGTCGTAAATAATTAAATTTTTTCCGCTTACATTGCAAACGCAGGCTGAACCCTACGAGTTTTATCAAAATAATGTACTAAGTATTGTACACATTGAAAAGGTCTACAGAAAAGTCCGTGATGGTATATGTATATCTTTTATGGATATCCCACAATAACATTTTTTTGTCATTTACTTTTTACGACAAGTAATGGCTAATTTTCGAAGCGATTTTAACCAATACAGGATTAATCCTTATCTAATTAAATACCTTAAATACATTGTTGATTTAATATAAATCTATATGGCCCTTTACAGCATATGATTTAAATGAATATTTTCGAAGATATTACATATTTAAAAATTGCGAAAAATTGCGTTTGCGGCGGTTCCGGCCGGCCGGGGCGGCGGGAATTTAACGCGTGCGGGCCACGGGCAGTAATGAATAAATCAAAACATTCAAAACTACTGGATCGATTTTAATCATTTTTCCAGTTAATGACATAGGCTATATATTTATACCCGTGCGAAGCCGGAGCGGGCCGCTAGTTTTATATAAATGGGTACAGTCAATGCGAGTGCGTGTTGCGGGGCGACGGTTGGTGTATGTAATTAGTGGGAGGGAGGTGCACGAAGCGTGTCGGCGTACCCAATTTATTTTAGATTTGCTATTATTATTTTTCATAAACAATAATGGTAGGGGTGTGTTGTGCACTATATCAACTGCCATCATCAACGGAACGAAAACAACTGCGCTGGCAAGCGTGCCCTTGGCGTGCCACCATGCCAATGTGCCGCCGTGCCGCTAGGAGACGGGCGGGACGCAACCATACGAGAGCGTATCGTTTACTTCTTACGCAAACATAACTGCATACATTACTAAACAGAATAATTGCAATTCAACATCAGCAGTTGCGAACTTAGGAGGACATTTTTAGGAAAGGGCACTTTTTGTCCCTAAAAAAATAACCTTTATGCCACAGACAGCTTAGTCACGTTATTATGGGAAATCAATAAACCGGGGATCTTATTGGTCGCGTACGTTTCGCCCGGGTGGTGCACAATGAACAATCAAAGGAAGCAGTACAAGTTGCGCCAAGTAGAATGCGAATTACTGCCTTACTTAGTACACACTTAGTACTCCGCCGTTAAGCAGTCGTACCGCTGCATTCTAAAGGAAACGTGAGGATGCTGGTGAACTTACAGGCGCGTCACATCACAGATCATCTGAGGCGGTTTGCCGTTGCTTATGGACGGCAGTAAGCAGTAACCCCCTAATGTCAAGTGGGCGGTCACCCGTCACTCACCCCATCAAATTAAATAACATCAAAATAATTCGCTTTTGCTATTGTACGTTTTATTATAAATATTACAAAAAAAATGCTATATATTGTAGGAGTTATAGGTTCCCACAGTACAAGCTTTGTTTAGTTTGGGCCTAGATGATTTCGCTATGCTGAATGAAAAGCAATAGTATGTAATAAATATTCTGAAATGCGCAGAATATTTGTAACATACTATTGTTTTTTATGTTGCTCAGTATTTATTTTCCATTCGGTGGCTTGTCGGCCTGGCACTGACCGGCCTCATGGCTCAGTTGGTTGTAGCTCCGCCTTCTGCGGTGTAGCTCGTGGGTTCCATTTCCATCCAGGACAAGTATCTGTGTGACGAACAAATGTTTGTTCTGCGTCTGGGTGTTAAATATTATAATGTATGTAGAAAAACAACCTATGCTTAATTTGAGGGTAAACGAGGCTGTGTGAAATGACAATGAATATTTATTTATTTATTTAGTAGTGTGTCATGGGCTCGTACGATGGACATGTGCGAATGAAAACGTTATAATGCCAGGAAACGGCGGTATACTACCGCTTGTGCCGCGGGGTCGCTGCGCGCGACAGCACCGGCGGCGACACTCGCGCTGGACCAGCTCTTATTTATGTAGTCAAACGTAAAAGTTGAGGTCATAGAATCAATGACCAAACCTATTTATATATGCCACGGCTAAAATGAAATCGGACAATAGAAACAAAACATAAAAGACACGTTTTCAAACGAACCAATTCGGAAAAGCATAATTCGCAACAAAAAGCACCAAAGAGGAAAATTAAAAAAGTAAGATGTATAATTGTGCTTTCGCTTTCACTTTATTACTTGAATAAAATAGAAAGCAATGATTTGAGACCTATCTAAATCGATGATAGTATAGTATGTGCCAACAGAGTCACCAGCCGACGAATGACCAATTCAACAACACAACAAGTAGCCGAACCAAAAAACATTCCCATTTTATGATTATTTTTTTTACGTAATTTGTACAAACCTAGCTTCACATCATTTGTTACTAAATAAAATTTTCACCCTTATTTTTATTCAAACCATTTGTTCCGTAGCCGCTAGTATTAACGGTGTACATCTGTTTTTAGTACGGCCACTTTTAATGCGAATGATAGAACTTACCAATTCGGGAGTAGATCGATACTGCTCGTCGACCGCTCTGGCAGTGACGACTCCTTCGAGCTGGTCCTCCGGCCACACCCACTCCTCGGCAGAATCCCCGAGTTTCCGGAGGTACACCGTCGGCTCGTCTTCCACCTGTCAACACAAATAAAGTAGAAAAGACCCCGTCCATACACAAATAAAATTACTTTGTAAAAGTCATGGAAACAATGAGACATCAGAAGTGGTATTTGATTCAACTAACTTTTTACTCGTACAAAGGTAAGCTAATCGCAGAGCAACGGAACTAGCGCGGTGGTGTATAGAAACGTAATAGCGCGTTAAATTTCTTTAAGTCATTCTTTTTTTGATAAATAAATATAACCCTGGAAAGCCAGACGCATACATTTTGGCTGAAAATGTGGCACTGAATCTATCTATGTATACTTATAATAAAACTGTAACGGATCCAATTCTGTACATTGAAGATATTTTGAAAAAATTTTTTGGGTAGCACTCTGATCGATACTGAAGCCAAAACTGTAATTTTTTTTTCATTCATGTCTGTCTGTTTGTCTGTCTGTATCTTGGCCGCGCATCACGCCGAAACTACTGGACGGATTCAAATGTTTTTCATTGTAATTCATTAACGCGTTACCCGATTCTATTTATTCTTTTTTTGTTAAAAAGGAGGCACTTTAGACATTGTCCCGTAAATATTTCAAGGTCATCGGTTTTGTAATTCAGAAATTACAGACAACACAACCACGCATCACGCTGAAAGTACTGAATGAATTCAAATAAAACTTGGCATGATTTGATGTAGGATACTTTTTATCCTGAAATTCAACACGGTTCCCGTGGGAGAGGGGTTGAAAGTCAAAATGTGTTCTTCATTCTAATTCATTAACGCTTTTTCCGATTTCATTCATTCTTTTTTCGGTAGAAAGGATATACTTTAAAGATTGTTCCGTATATATTTCAAGGTCATAGGATTTGTAGTTTGGAAATTACAGACATTACAACATCAGTATTAGGTCCAAATAACTTGAATTTTCAAAGGACTTTCACTGGCAGATTGGTGATTTTATAAGGAGTAACTTAAGATCCTTTAACATCCGAAAAAAAAAATATGTTTCCGCGCAATTAAATGTTTTCAACAAATAAATTTGTACAAAGTTCGAAGAAATTCCATAAAGAATGCAAATAGATTCGAGAATAATTTAGTGAGGCAAAATAGATATACTGACAGCGGAATAATCCAAGTGTCCGCAGACACACCTCCCCCTGGACTGGGCTGTTAAGTGGCGGACTCCGACTCGGAGGGTCGCGGAGGTGGGCGCGCACACGTAGCTGCGCACGGCCGCGTGCGTCGCCGTCACCTCGAGCACGCCGCGCGGCCGCTTGCGGCTGCCCCCCTCCAACTCCAGAACCTGCAAGCAACCTTACCATCCACGAATATGCACCTCAATGCTCACAGTACATGTTTTTAATGTGTCTTTGTACTCATAACAATTATGTACTTATTACTTATTTTCGCATTACAAATTACTATTGTACTGAGCTGCATAAACTAAGATTGATTTGATTTAAAAGTGATTGTTGAGTTCACTTCTGTAAATAGTGTACGCACAATTTTGTCTACTTCACAAACCCAACATTATAGTTAGTATTGATGCTTATCATTAGGTAGCTTTAAATCATTAGGTAAAAATAAACACTAACCCACTCCAAAATAACTCCGTGGTCATTTGCTGTTGGTTGCACACGAATCTATAGTTCTTGTGTGTGAAAAGAGGACGGGATGTGTTGCAGGCGAACCTGATGTTAAGGAGTCACCTTCGTTGTCGTACCCAACCAACTCAAAGCCGTATATGCCGCACTACTTGCTACGAACTTAACATTTGAAATGCCACATAAGGTTGCACTTTTTGCATGTATATCTTGAACAGCGGCAACATACACCCCCTAAAAGTATAAAGTTAAGAACAAAAGCCGTCCATTTTTTATATCAAGTGTTTTTGATAGATCATTAGACCAGAGAAGGTATATTTATGGACCGGTGTGTTGCATTGAACATATAAGTATCATCCATAATGTGGACAATTGAAAAGTCGATAAAACAATATGGCTGCCGTGTCAGCGGGAGGGAGTGCTCGGCCTCGCGCGCCTGCTGGGGCAGCTCGGCACAATGATTTATTGCACGAGACACGCGCCCGGTTTCATATCTACGTTCAGACCACAACATAATCACGAAACGATTTCACCCGGCCAGCTAATCATTTTCACCTTAAATTAATTATTTGGATACTCAGTCCCTATCTCGAAAGTATTTTTAATTTTTATTTAATGAAAGTAACAAAGTGAGCTGTAGCTCCGCCTGATGTTATTTGGAAAAGTCCACCCTTTACTTGAAGCTTTGTGATCTCGCGGCTCCCTCACGTGCATGCTAGTGAGGAGTCGCGTTTTAATACATTACAAAGATCGCGCGCCTCCCTCACGTGCATGCTAGTGAGGAGTCGCGTTTTAATACATTACAAAGATCGCGCGCCTCACTCACGTGCATGCTAGTGAAGAGTCGCGTTTTAATACATTACAGTGCTCTCGCGCCTCCCTCACGTGCATGCTAGTGAAGAGTCGCGTTTTAATACATTACAGTGCTCGCGCGCCTCACTCACGTGCATGCTAGTGAAGAGTCGCGTTTTAATACATTACAGTGCTCGCGCGCCTCACTCACCTGCATGCTAGTGAGGAGTCGCGTTTTAATACATTACAGTGCTCGCGCGCCTCCCTCACGTGCATGCTAGTGAGGAGTCGCGTTTTAATACATTACAGTGCTCGCGCGCCTCACTCACCTGCATGCTAGTGAAGAGTCGCGTTTTAATACATTACAGTGCTCGCGCGCCTCACTCACCTGCATGCTAGTGAGGAGTCGCGTTTTAATACATTACAGTGCTCGCGCGCCTCACTCACCTGCATGCTAGTGAGGAGTCGCGTTTTAATACATTACAGTGCTCGCGCGCCTCACTCACCTGCATGCTAGTGAAGAGTGGCGTTTTAATACATTACAGTGCTCGCGCGCCTCACTCACGTGCCTGCTAGTGAAGAGTCGCGTTTTAATACATTACAGTGCTCGCGCGCCTCACTCACGTGCCTGCTAGTGAAGAGTCGCGTTTTAATACATTACAGTGCTCGCGCGCCTCACTCACCTGCATGCTAGTGAAGAGTCTCGTTTTAATATAAACAAACAAACAACGTTAACACACTCATACCTCTGCACTAGGATACCGTGTGTCACAGATGACATGGACAAACACAGAAACACAAGACAAACACCCAAGACCCGAGAACAAACTTCATGCTCCCCACATAAAGTTTGCCCCGGCCGGGAATCGAACCCGGGACCCCTCACTTCGAAAGCAAGGCTACTACAAACTAAGCCACGGAGCCGTCAAAGCTATATAGCTATATATTACAAAGCTCGCGCGCCTCACTCACGTGCATGCTAGTGAAGAGTCGCGTTTTAATACATTACAAAGATCGCGCGCCTCACTCACGAGCATGCTAGTGAAGAGTCGCCTTTTAATACATTACAGTGCTCGCGCGCCTCACTCACGTGCATGCTAGTGAAGAGTCGCGTTTTAATACATTACAAAGATCGCGCGCCTCACTCACGAGCATGCTAGTGAAGAGTCGCCTTTTAATACATTACAGTGCTCGCGCGCCTCACTCACGTGCATGCTAGTGAAGAGTCGCGTTTTAATACATTACAGTGCTCGCGCGCCTCACTCACCTGCATGCTAGTGAGGAGTCGCGTTTTAATACATTACAGTGCTCGCGCGCCTCACTCACCTGCATGCTAGTGAGGAGTCGCGTTTTAATACATTACAGTGCTCGCGCGCCTCACTCACCTGCATGCTAGTGAAGAGTCGCGTTTTAATACATTACAGTGCTCGCGCGCCTCACTCACGTGCCTGCTAGTGAAGAGTCGCGTTTTAATACATTACAGTGCTCGCGCGCCTCACTCACCTGCATGCTAGTGAAGAGTCGCGTTTTAATATAAACAAACAAACAACGTTAACACACTCATACCTCTGCACTAGGATACCGTGTGTCACAGATGACATGGACAAACACAGAAACACAAGACAAACACCCAAGACCCGAGAACAAACTTCATGCTCCCCACATAAAGTTTGCCCCGGCCGGGAATCGAACCCGGGACCCCTCACTTCGAAAGCAAGGCTACTACAAACTAAGCCACGGAGCCGTCAAAGCTATATAGCTATATATTACAAAGCTCGCGCGCCTCACTCACGTGCATGCTAGTGAAGAGTCGCGTTTTAATACATTACAAAGATCGCGCGCCTCCCTCACGTGCATGCTAGTGAGGAGTCGCGTTTTAATACATTACAAAGATCGCGCGCCTCACTCACGTGCATGCTAGTGAAGAGTCGCGTTTTAATACATTACAGTGCTCGCGCGCCTCACTCACCTGCATGCTAGTGAGGAGTCGCGTTTTAATACATTACAGTGCTCGCGCGCCTCCCTCACGTGCATGCTAGTGAGGAGTCGCGTTTTAATACATTACAGTGCTCGCGCGCCTCACTCACCTGCATGCTAGTGAAGAGTCGCGTTTTAATACATTACAGTGCTCGCGCGCCTCACTCACCTGCATGCTAGTGAGGAGTCGCGTTTTAATACATTACAGTGCTCGCGCGCCTCACTCACGAGCATGCTAGTGAAGAGTGGCGTTTTAATAATATACATTACAGTGCTCGCGCGCCTCACTCACGAGTATGCTAGTGAAGAGTCGCGTTTTAATACATTACAGTGCTCGCGCGCCTCACTTACCTGCATGCTAGTGAAGAGTCGCGTTTTAATACATTACAAAGATCGCGCGCCTCACTCACGTGCATGCTAGTGAAGAGTGGCGTTTTAATACATTACAGTGCTCGCGCGCCTCACTCACGAGCATGCTAGTGAAGAGTCGCGTTTTAATACATTACAGTGCTCGCGCGCCTCACTCACCTGCATGCTAGTGAAGAGTCGCGTTTTAATACATTACAAAGATCGCGCGCCTCACTCACGTGCATGCTAGTGAAGAGTCGCGTTTTAATACATTACAAAGATCGCGCGCCTCACTCACGTGCATGCTAGTGAAGAGTCGCGTTTTAATACATTACAAAGATCGCGCGCCTCACTCACGTGCATGCTAGTGAAGAGTCGCGTTTTAATTCATTACAGTGCTCGCGCGCCTCACTCACCTGCATGCTAGTGAAGAGTCGCGTTTTAATAACCTACAGTGCTCGCGCGCCTCACTCACGAGCATGCTAGTGAAGAGTCGCCTTTTAATACATTACAGTGCTCGCGCGCCTCACTCACGTGCATGCTAGTGAAGAGTCGCGTTTTAATACATTACAAAGATCGCGCGCCTCACTCACGTGCATGCTAGTGAAGAGTCGCGTTTTAATTCATTACAGTGCTCGCGCGCCTCACTCACCTGCATGCTAGTGAAGAGTCGCGTTTTAATAACCTACAGTGCTCGCGCGCCTCACTCACGAGCATGCTAGTGAAGAGTCGCCTTTTAATACATTACAGTGCTCGCGCGCCTCACTCACGTGCATGCTAGTGAAGAATCGCGTTTTAATACATTACAGTGCTCGCGCGCCTCACTCACGAGCATGCTAGTGAAGAGTGGCGTTTTAATACATTACAGTGCTCGCGCGCCTCACTCACGAGCATGCTAGTGAAGAGTCGCGTTTTAATACATTACAGTGCTCGCGCGCCTCACTCACCTGCATGCTAGTGAAGAGTCGCGTTTTAATACATTACAAAGATCGCGCGCCTCACTCACGTGCATGCTAGTGAAGAGTCGCGTTTTAATACATTACAAAGATCGCGTGCCTCACTCACGTGCATGCTAGTGAAGAGTCGCGTTTTAATACATTACAAAGATCGCGCGCCTCACTCACGTGCATGCTAGTGAAGAGTCGCGTTTTAATTCATTACAGTGCTCGCGCGCCTCACTCACGTGCATGCTAGTGAAGAGTCGCGTTTTAATTCATTACAGTGCTCGCGCGCCTCACTCACGAGCATGCTAGTGAAGAGTCGCGTTTTAATTCATTACAGTGCTCGCGCGCCTCACTCACCTGCATGCTAGTGAAGAGTCGCGTTTTAATATAAACAAACAAACAACGTTAACACACTCATACCTCTGCACTAGGATACCCTGTGTCGCAGATGGCATGGACAAACACAGAAACACAAGACAAACACCCAAGACCCGAGAACAAACTTCATGCTCACCACACATAGTTTGCCCCGGCCGGGAATCGAACCCGGGACCCCTCGCTTCGAAGGCAGGGCTTCTACAAACTAAGCCACGGAGCCGTCAAAGCTATATAGCTATATATTACAAAGCTCGCGCGCCTCACTCACGTGCATGCTAGTGAAGAGTCGCGTTTTAATACATTACAAAGATCGCGCGCCTCACTCACGAGCATGCTAGTGAAGAGTCGCCTTTTAATACATTACAGTGCTCGCGCGCCTCACTCACGTGCATGCTAGTGAAGAATCGCGTTTTAATACATTACAGTGCTCGCGCGCCTCACTCACGTGCATGCTAGTGAAGAATCGCGTTTTAATACATTACAGTGCTCGCGCGCCTCACTCACGTGCATGCTAGTGAAGAATCGCGTTTTAATACATTACAGTGCTCGCGCGCCTCACTCACGTGCATGCTAGTGAAGAATCGCGTTTTAATACATTACAGTGCTCGCGCGCCTCACTCACGTGCATGCTAGTGAAGAATCGCGTTTTAATACATTACAGTGCTCGCGCGCCTCACTCACGTGCATGCTAGTGAAGAATCGCGTTTTAATACATTACAGTGCTCGCGCGCCTCACTCACGTGCATGCTAGTGAAGAATCGCGTTTTAATACATTACAGTGCTCGCGCGCCTCACTCACGAGCATGCTAGTGAAGAGTCGCGTTTTAATACATTACAAAGATCGCACGCCTCACTCACGAGCATGCTAGTGAAGAGTCGCGTTTTAATACATTACAAAGATCGCGCGCCTCACTCACGAGCATGCTAGTGAAGAGTATGAGTCCAGTTATGTACCACGCTCTTTTGGGTCATCAAATACCTTGAAAACAAGCGATATGTGATCCAAGTATGCTGCGAAGTGTAGGGGGACGGGCGCGGCAGACAGGGGAGCGTCGTCAGCGCCATCCCGATCCAGCCAGGTCGGCAGCCAGGACCACGCCCATTCGGACCAGCTCTCGGAGCGCGCTGGCTCCGCTGAGTTCGACGCACTGGCATCTATACAATATTGCATAACGACACCTTTTTGGTTGGAACCCCCAAAAACCTTTAAGGTTTTTTTCCACTAAGATTTTACACAGCAAATTTAAGAACATTTAGGTAATAAAGTGTTTAAGAAACTTACGGAGCTGTGCGGCTGGTGCGATATTGGCAATTTTGGGTGATGAGGTAGGCCGCTTCAGGCCACTGGTGAGCCTCTCTCTGTAGAGTCTGAGGAGCAACGTCAGTTGGTCGGTCGTCACGCCCCAGGCCAGCCTCGAAGATCGCAGTTGGATGCTGAGGCTGCTCGCTCTTCGAGTGTTTGCGGAAACCAGTCGAGTCAGTACTCTGTCACAAAAAATATCAATGAATCAACTATTTACCGTTACAAAGAATAACATTTTTGGCAAACAATTCGATAGGTCGGCGATATTTACCGTAGATCTAGTTGACATCTATAGAGCAGAGGTTCTTGATAGAAGCGTATTTTGCCATCGGCGTCCGCTCTGTCTAGGCACAAAGTCAGGTCATCTAAACGCATCAGTCTACGGACAACAGGCTGGGCTTGATCTATGTCTGTAGGAAAATTCGAAGTTTTAGTGTAGTGTTTAACTTCAATAAACAGCTTGGATAAGCAGCTCTAATATGGTGTGCAGACGCATGGATTAGGATGAGTTCCGTTCAAATGTTGGTTCGCTCAGACCGCGGCTGAACAGCGACAGTTTCAACGATAAAGAAATAATTAAACGGTTATAATTTAATATACTAAAGTTAAGAAAGATAGTACACTTGTACACATCGTTTCTAATTGTAGCAACATTTCTTACTTACAATAGAATCTAGAATGAAGTTGTACGATGTGAAGCATGTGGTATATAAATAAAAGGATGTAGTGATCAAGTGACGTAAACATAAATATCAAGGTTGATATGAATGAACACTGAGCACGCGTTCCATTCAAGCAAGTATTACCGATATGGTAGTGAATCCAGCGGGAGATGTATATTACCTGCAAAAGAAGGCTCCCAATTGGTTCCAGCACTGTCAACCGCCAGATGCTTCACATTCAGAGACATCACGATATCATCCTGGACGTATTTGACTATCAGATGGTGCACTCGAAGTGCTATGTTGCTGACAATTCGACGAACCAAGGCTTGCATGTAACCAGGAGGAGCTTCAACCACTTGTGTGTTGCGGCTGTGGAGGAAACATTGTTGCTATTTTTAGGGTGATAGACACGTCATTAAGCAATTACAAATGCAGATTTTAAGAATTTCAGATTAGGTAGCAATGACACGTTAAAACAAACAAGCAACTAAAGTAGACGATAATTAACTCTTATCAGACACTTCTCTAACTTACCTCGGTGAATCAGAAGAAAGGCTATCGTCCGTAGAAGCAGGCGGATTCAAGCTTAAAACGCATTCTGAAATTGAATTACAAGGTAAAGTAACCTGTGGTATAACATCGATACAAAAAACCTACAAAAAGCTTCGGCTAATAAATACCTAAGCTTCAGCTGATGGTCCAGCTTGAGAGCTTATCAAGGTCATGAGCTCCCGAGTGCTATCGCCCAACAGCTGCAAATGAATCGAATGACTTCATACCTATGGTATCGATGGTGACGATAATCGGCTCCGACATGATCTTTGTCCACGGCACTTGAATGAGCAGCTCGTGGATGCGCCCGGAGACCAGTGTGAAGGGCAAAGCCACTTCCTTCTGCAGCACATCTGCCTTGAGTACCAAATTGTGTAACACCACACCTCCGCCCCATAGTGACACCTATCCAAACATTATATTATATATTTATAACGATGTAAAGCAGAAATGTCTTTAGACTTGACTACTTGAAATAAATATTTATTACAATAAGGAGTCGCCCATTTGAAGAGAAAAGGCGATGAATTTATGAAAATCGTAACTCTTTTATACAGTTAAATTTAATACCTGTGTACGTGCAGTTAATGTTACATACAACGACGAAAGAGAATAAAGATCAATGGCAATACGGGTTAGGTCCCCACCGACCGACGCAGTATCACACTTCCGACTGTTTTCACGCTATTTAAGTCACAAGTACGGAACTCTACTTTATTTGAAATGTATGAAAACAGGAACAAAACACATTCAAAACGTACGTCGAATATAATTTCCAGCACCAATTTACAAAAAGTTTGAAGGCAACTCCAAATGATAAAACAGTTGCTTCTCGGATTCCCTGCCAAGCAGTGGCCCGGTGGGTGTATGTGGATGAAATTAGAGACGCATAACACGTTAAATCCCCGAATCAAATCCTAATTAGGTACATATGTTTATGTATAGATCTTTAATCATGTTTAACATCTAAACATCCCTAATAAGATTGGTTAAATCATATTTATCGGATCTTTACTTTAAGGTTCACATAGGCAGCCATTCTGCTTTATCTAAACCCTGTTGGCATCCCCTAAGGCCAATCAATATTAGGACCTCACCTCTTTTTAGTTTAAATGACATACCTATCCCGCGGCACATCAAAATAGTTTTTTTTTTGCAAACGACACAGCTACATTCACGTCTTCTAAAGACCTCGATTTGGTTATCAACCGGCTGCAGCTATCAAATGATCCTTTTTTTAATGGATCATATGGCCACAAATGGCCCTGACAGCTTTACCCGGGCTTTTATCATAGCTTTGTCGCAATGGAAACTAAATAAACATTTCAGAAACTCAAGCTATTATGTTCACACGTAACACCTTCTCGCAAATTAAATATCAGTGGCCTCAAAATCCCTTGGAACACATCGGTAATCATTCTTGACCGCAAATTCAACTGGACACAAAATAGTATTAAAACCAGCATACAAGAGTTTAAAGCCCTAAATACGTTGAGCCCAATATTAAGTGGGAAGCATGCCCCGGCACCAATATTAATGTCAATGTTTACCGGACCCTATAGCGTATCTGTATCACTCGTATGTATGGTGGCACTTGCAAAAACAAAATTCAAAATCTCCAAGTCAAACAAACAAAGTAGTAAAATATGCTTTCGACACTCCGTGGCGTACTAACCTTTTTAAAAATAGGTTTGCCTCCATAGAACAATAAAACTCATACCTCTGCACTAGGATTCCCTGTGTAGGAGATGGCATGGATGGTATTGATGGATGAGAACCATCTTCCGTAAACTTTAACAGAAACAAAATCGCTTAGTAATTGGAAAATCGCTTTTGGATAGATATAATTGTTGCTTTAAAGGAATTGAAAACAAAACCACAGATAGGCAAACCAAGCTGTCAAGCTTACAACATCCCACTTTAGAAGAAGAAGAGTTAAACATTTCAAACGTACATAAGTGTATAATTGTAGTCCACCACCGCACAGTTAAACATTTACAAGAATATTTTTTTAAACAGATTCTCTGAGAAATTTAATATTATTATGTGGCAGTGAAAAGTGGCCGTTACCGACACGTCGTCGCGCGTCTTTCACTGCTCAGTGCACATTTCATTTTGAATGAATAGCAAGAGCTCCTGCGCGTGAAATAATTAGTGTATATAGTCTGCATTATAGTTATCGTGCATCATAATGCTAGTTAACAGTCGAGATACCAACCACTGCTTACGTGCCTTTTCTATTAGTCATGAAATGCACAATCAGTTTGATTTTAAAGTAAAAATGTCTACACTAAAAGTGTTTTTGTGTACAATCGTTTTAAATAGGGTGACGTAGCAGACGTCTACACGTAAAGTAATTTGTGTCAGATCCCTTTGAATAGGGTGACGTAGACTAAGGCTTTTGCCTTAGGTAATTGGGTCTTTCCTAACTAGTTCTAAGTCGCGGTTACCAACTGCCCTCGCGCCTCATTTACTAGTCAGGATTATGCACAATCGACTAACAAAATCAACTACCCGTGAAGACATTTGTCAACGATCGCTTTGAATTTAATAACGTTTATCCTGCACGATCGTTTTGCTTGATCTTTTGATTCTAAGTTCTTTGTGAAATGGATTTCCCTAGAGATTAAGGCATTTCCCGTCATTGTGCATCATCATCTGGTAGTGACTAGTAGCGGTTACCAACCACTACCCTCGCTATTATTTCACTAAGCACAAGTATGCACAATGGATTTTAATGCATAAGTCCATTTCAACTACTTGCATCGTATTACTTAAACGAGCAATTCTTGTATATTTATATAAGTATTGTACTTAACTATATCGCGTATGTCCGAAACTTTTTTTTTTTAATTGCAATTTAAGTTTACCTGTAATAATTATATTTCATGAAAAAACGCAGTTGTTTTAAAAAAAAAAAACATTTTACACAAAAAAAAGGAGGAAAACCCAGACTAACCTGTGCATCTGCTGGCCTGAAATCGCGAACATACTTGTCGACGTAACTCAGCAGAATCGGTGTCACGTATGATTCAACTTTAAACATTTCAGATGTCCCAGCTTCATGTCATTCTCAATGTGTTCTAAAACAAACTATACATACTTAAAGCCTACGCCATGGTGAAAACTGAACCCTATTTCGTCCTGCCAAACTCGAGAACCCTGTACTTGCCGTCGCTATTAATTACGTTCCTAAACATATTTGTAATGTGTACCGTCTCACTTATTTGTATTCAAAGCATATGTCCTACAATTATTTGTCTGGTAAGTGAATTATTTGTGGAATCTTTTTTTTTTACTTTTGTTTCACATTCATTTTTAGCGGGTCCCACCCTTTTGTTGTCTTTACAAAAAACCATGACGCTACAACAGCAAAAGAGCGATGCCATTATTACCAGAGTACGGCATGGATAGATAGATTTATTTATTGGGTGTGTGAATATGACTCCGCCCTTTCTCAACAGATGTCGTTTTTAGTATTGTTTACGTGTACTAATAAATGACCATACTTGTATTCGATAGTACTGAATGTCAGCTATCTAACGCATTTTATGATATTTGGTTGAAGTGTAAGCAACAATTGTTTTCACCTTTTCGAAAATGTTGGTTTTTATTCCAAATAAACGTCATTTGCGGGAAGTGTTATTACATTATTTTATTGCGAAGAAAACTGCAGCGGAAACTTATCGTTTGCTTGTGGAGATTTATGGTGAGCATGCTCCGTCTAATACAACTTGCAAGGAATGGTTTCGACGATTTCAAAATAACGATTTTAGTACTGAGGATAAAGAACATGGAAAACCACCAAAAAAATTTGAAGATGCTGAATTGGAAGCATTATTGGCGGAAGATTCTTGCCAAACTCAATCAGAATTAGCTGCAGCATTAAATGTTGATCGTTCAACTGTTGCAAAGCGTTTACAAATGATGGGAATGATTCAAAAAGCCGGTTACTGGGTTCCACATGATTTAAAAGAAAGAGACATGGAACGTCGGAAAACCATTTGTGAAATGCTGCTTCAAAGACAGCAAAGAAAAGGATTTTTGCATCGGATAGTCACAGGAGACGAAAAATGGATACACTACGAAAATCCTAAACGCAAAAAAGCTTGGGTGAAACCAGGCGAACCAGGCCCATCACAGCCAAAAATAAATATTCACTGTGCCAAGGTCATGCTCTGTATTTGGTGGGATCAGAAAGGTATTGTATATTATGAGTTGCTCAAACCCTCTGAAACTATTAATGGAGAAGTTTACCGACGACAACTAATGCGTTTGAAGCGAGCCATAGAAGAAAAACGACCAGAATGGGTGAATAGACATAACAAATTAGTTCTTCAAATTAGACAATGCCAAACCGCATACCGCAGAAGTCGTAAAAAGATATTTAGAGGGACAGGACTGGGAAGTGTTACCCCACCCGCCATATTCACCAGACATAGCTCCTTCGGATTACCACCTATTCCGGACGATGCAGACAGACCTTACTGGAGAAAAGTTTACTTCATGTGAAAGTATCAAAATTTGGATTGACAACTGGATAAGCTCAAAAGACCAGGACTTCTTCCAGCAAGGAATACGAAAACTACCTGAACGATGGGCGAAGGTTGTAGCTGCAGATGGAGCATACTTTCAATAATTTTTTTTTTTAATTTTGTAAGCGAACAAATGTGTTTTATTTTGACAAAAAGGGGCGGAGTCATATTATCACACACCCAATATTAACAGCAGTGCGAGTTTTACAAACAGAAGTGTCAAATGTAACACTCGTCACTGGTGTACTGAGACTTGTCAGTGAGTCAGTTACCACAAAAACATTTTAATAATCATAGTACTGATTAACGTCACATTCTGTGGCAAACGACCACACTAAATGTAAAAGTATTAAAACTATAGAATGGAAAAGTATAGTGGCCTCCCCTAAAAAGGAACACCAAACGTCGAACCCCGGGATAAGAGACTATCCAACATAATTATTTTGTATAATGCTATTTCCATAAATACCTAACATTGATCTGATAAAGCAATCAATACTACGTCAATGAAATAAATTAAATTAAAGAAATTAAGTTGTAAGGCTAGTTAGCCAAAATATTTTTTTAAGATGTAGTGTATGAAAATTAAATTGCATAAAATATATTGAAGAACGTCCAATGCATTATAATAATAGTTGTCGGATGCTAGTTATGAAACCTTCATACTTATTGTCTAAATATGTTTGTGCTGAAAATTGTTTTACTCAGAAATAATAATTTGACATAAATATAAAAAGAGTCAACATTTTCAATTGATTTATATTTTCTGGCAGTGTGTTATATAATTTTTGGCAAGTCAATTGAAAGTTTTATAGTAATATTGAGTCAGTGATAGTTTTAAGGGTTTTGTGACATGTGTTGTCCCTTGTGTTATAAGTTTTAATTTAACTTGCAATGTATGTATGTATGTATGTCCGGGTGAAATCTTGCAACTGAATTTTAAATCAGTTATCGTTCACCGATTGAACTGAAATTTAGTATATACGCTTATCTTAGATGACAATGCATACTTATCTGTGATGTTATTGTAATTCCAATATGGCGGATCATCCAAGATGGCGGACTAGTTGTTTTTTCTGCACTACCACAGTATGGTTATCAAATGAAAGGGCTTGCTGAGAAGAACACGAAAAAAAATATTGTTATTGTTATTTTAAAAGTTTCTTTTACCATTAATTTATGAACTCCTAAAGGTTTATTCCGGCAAAACTTTTCGTATACTTCCAAATTTTGGGCGACAGAGTCAAACGCCTTTGATGATCTAAAAAGACACCCACAATATCTCCAATCACGAGGCCTGGCTACATATGGCCACGTTTACTTTTAGACAACTCAACTCAACTAGCATGGCACCCATCCGCCCCACGTTGCATCGACCGTTGCGCCTGTGGTATCGCCAGTATTGCTGTCTCATTCTCGCGCCACCATTAGATAATCCCGCCCTGTCATAGCTACATACACCCCGCCTACCAGAACCACTGCCCACTGCAAAGTGCACTGCATCCGAGCCCAAGCATACATCAATTATCGTCCGTACGTATCCTCTGATGTATGAGCTACCCCTGCAATTACGTACGAAAATATGTTTATGATACATCCCGAAATAAAATTTATCCACGTGTACAAATTCTGTTTACCTATACCTTATATGCTTACTTAAATTGGCAAGTAAAATATAAATTCCAAAATGTTAATTGTACATCCCTCGTTTCACGATTAATAGTTAGTGGTGCTATGCTGCGCATAACAATAAATCTTAAACAATTTTGTTGTTTCGCAACCAGGCACGCTATCCCGTGGTTCTCCATTGGGATATTATGTAAGGTTTTGAATTAACTTTATTAGTATAATATTACATTCTATTATTATTTATTATCATTGAACTAGCTGCGGTGTTACGCGCGGTTGGCCATCCTTGCGACTAACTTTTCCGGGATCACAAGTAACGTTTTTTTTATCAGAGTTAGTGACGAAAGGAGCTGCTGGTAAGTTGTTACTCCCGCTCTCATGACAACAGCAATCCAACCCAGACTAAGACTTGGATCTAAGACTGTGTTGTATTTATCCTGCTGCGTCTATCACCCGAGACGGGGATGTAAAGTCACTTCCACCGGAACACACTACTGCTTGGCGGAAGATTCCAAGTGTGGTGGCAGTACCTCTCCGGACGAACTCTAAGGGAACTCTCTTACTGACGCGAGTAGCCGTATTAATCCAGTATATAAGCTATCCTTGTACCAAATTTCTTCCAAATCTTGTCCAGTTTCCAGATTCTGATTTATTTAACATTTAAATAAGTGCAAAATCATAAAATTTACACGAAGTTGACATCAAGATTTATTTTTAATGTCAATTTATTCGTAAATAAACAATATTTCTTTAATCGTAAATTCAACGCCTCTTCAATGTGACATCATCCGGTCGATGACGACTTGTCAGGAACGCATCTTCTCGTCTAGTAAAAATAGATTTGCAACTTACAATAAACTAGCGACCCGCCTCGGTTTCGCACGGGTGCAGTATAGATACTAATATGGGGCAAGGTGGAGTGAATACGGGACGTCAGATCTCTGGTATCTTCTAAAATTTCCATTTTAACGAAATGCAATGAAGGGCAGTTTTGATTTAGGGTAAATTCGGGGGAGTTGGCCATAGGGGAGAGATGGCGAACGCAAATATTTCTAAAGTTTCTTGCTAAATGGACCTACTTTCGCTTTAGTTCACTCCGAGCCGTGAGTAAGAAAGAGTGTAGTGCAAAACCCCAAAATAATGAAAAAAAAATCAATAAGTAAGTAAAATCTGTGTAAGTTGGTTTCCCCACTGCTCACATTACATAAAGGGTTTACGTACACTACTGTATACATGTGTTTTTGTAAAAATAATGAGTTACTAAGGATTCATTGATCAGTTCATGAGTTGTGTTTTTTAACAACCTCAAATATTCGAAAATTTAACATATTAATATTTTTTTGCCATCCGGAAGATTAGGAGAGATGGCCATAATATTATATTGTCAGTGTATGTCGGCCATGCTATATTGGTGAGATATTGATTGAGATTAACTTTTTTTTAATCTATTTCAGATCTCTAACAAGGCACTTGATTTGCAAGACACATTTTTATGAAGGATGCCGACTGTAGCTGAATCTAAACCCCAATCGTCACATTACAAAACTTTTGTTTGGAGCAAACCTAAACAAAACTTGGAGAAAGGCAGTATCAGCCGAAAATGCAATTTCAGTCAATTATAGCGACAGAAGTTTATTTCTACCAGATACCTCAGTACCAGATTATACTTTTATGCAAAGATGTGACAGGATTGTAAGGACAGGAGGATTCCTGCTTCGCAAAATGTACAACGTGCAACTGAAGCTCCACTAGAGGATTATGATAACACTGACTCAGATGCGTCTATTTCTGTCTTGCTAGATATTTCAAGTTGGAAGAATTGGAGTTTCAGTCCTGAAATAGTTCCTAGAAAGTATACGACTGCAAGAAGTACTTTGACTGTGATTTTTTAAAGCATTTCAAATCTTCTTCCAAGGGACCATTCCTTCCCCTTGGAAGGATTGCGAGTACGTGTTTCGGTGCTGTTCCACCTACGCTATGGTTTGCATGCGCATGAAACAGCTTTAAATATCAGTATTTTTAGGACGACATCAAATTGCTCTCATATGTCAAACATGTGTCAGGGTGAAATCAATAAATGTAAGATTCAAGCCGGTGCCGGTGTCAGGAGGCTCCTGCTTCAGTGCGCAGCACGTCGCATCTAAACTCGTTTGCTAAACATTTCTTACGAACCTGATTTTGTTCGTTTTTATGAGTAGGTACTGGTAATCGTTTCTAAATTCTTTCTCCTGTAGAAAACTACATCTTCCTTGCCTTAAAATTAGAAAAAGTCGACCAATACTTCGATCCCCAATTTTATCGCCATCAAGGGGTGGACAGCACCTTATTTGCACTTGTCTGGTAGAAAGGCAGACTACAGTTAACGACTGTCTATTACCACAATTGCTAAGTGGTGTAGCGGAACGACCAACAAGGGCTATAAAGGTGCGCTCACTGTCGTGCCTGTGAGCACAGCTAACAAGCAAACAATGTAATATCTCGTCAGGCCGACTGTGCTCCCTACTTCGTATGGGTCCGTCTCTCGCGCTCGCCTAGAGCGGAGCGCAGCTCTTGCTTCAACGAGTATGAAAAATACGGGTCTATCCGTATTTTTCGCACACTATCGCACAATATTTTATGTCATCAAATTATTATGCACTAGCTGTACCCCGTGACTTCGTGCGTGTGGAAAACATTTATTGACGAAGAACCCTAATGGTTTTTTCTACTTCTGAAATAAATGTATCTTAAGTTACTCCTTATAAAATCACCTATCTGCCAGTGAGTCCTTTGAAAATTGAAGTTATTTGGACCTAATACTGATGGTCATAGAGTGCAACCAAATCAAATTTTTCAATTTTTTTTGTTGAGTGTCTTATTTCTTTTGGTTTCTCTATGATCGGTACTAAAGCCAAAACTGTGTTTTTTTACATTTATGTCTGTCTGTCTGTCTGTATCTTGGCCGCGCATCACGCCGAAACTACTGGACGGATTCAAATGAAACTTGGCACGATTTAAGGTCATACTCCGAGGTAGGATACTTTTTATCCTGAATTTCAGCACGGTTCCCGTGGGAGAGGGGATGAAAGTCAAAATGTGGTCATCATTGTAATTCATTAACGCGTTGTCCGATTTCATTCTTTCTTTTTGTTAGAAAAGAAGTACTTTAAAGATTAAACCGTTAATATTTTAAGGCAATTTTTTTTTGTTTGTTTAACTTGCTTGTCTGGGATAATGGCTAATTATAATTATACGTGTACGTAATACTTAGTGATTTCTTTAAGTTATACGAGGGTGAAACCACAGGGTACAATAAATTTCGGAGCAACAAGATTCTGCCAGACAGAGGGAACCCGAAACAAACATACGTTTAGCTACATCTAGAGTTCTGCCCCACAAAATGCATAGGACGACTTTTTGTGAAGGTGGATTGACATATAGCCGAGCAACGCTCATTTATAGCAGCCGCCACTCTCTTCCCCCTATATTGTCCATTCTCCCACTATTCCTCATTTTTAATTGAACTCGTAATAAACATTAAATAAGGTTCAGTTCCAGCTACCCGGATGTGTTCATTGCACCGACTCCGCCGGCAGGGATTACCATTTAGTTTCTTAGTCCGTCAAGAGCCATCTCATCTACTCTCAACAAAAGCCCGGGTAAAGTTGTAGTAAAATACCATCTACGGTCAAAAATTAAAAAAGAAACAAAGAAAACATTTTTACCACCATAACCTTGGGTAGTTTTACGTTATTTTAAAAATCGCACATACTTATTTCAGTGCCGTCCCCAAAAGCTAACGTTAATACGTCCCTAATATGTACATGTAAAATGTAATTGAGTATAGGATGTATCACATGTATCACATGTAATTCTGTATAGGACGAAACCAATATTTCCTAAGTGTTCCTATGGAAAATAAACTATATGAATATGCATATGAATGGCTGATAAGCGATTGCAGCGCCACACCGAAATTTCAGAAGAAACATAAAATAAACTTACCGAATATCCTGATTGGTCACCAGACACAACGTTTTTTATAGAGAAAGGAATCATTTGTTTCACTGGCTACTTGCAAACATGGGGAGAGCGGGGGGACGGTGGTGACGCTGAGCCCATTGTCGAGGGCTCACCGCGGAGCCCCCGGTGGGCACATGTGCGGCTTACGACATCGCGAGCACGACTGCCATCGCGATTCGCGATCCTGCGCCGGGCCGTGCCGGCCAGCCGGCCGGGTTGCCAGGGAAACGTAGATTCCCGATCGATACACTCAGACAGCCTCAATGCGCAGCTGCGAGGAATCCGGCCAGCGCGCGCCTATGGATGCCTACTATGTCTCTTTTTACCTAGGGTTTCAAGTAGTCACCACGTTATTTCTATTTTTCAACCGACTTCCAGAGGAGGTTATTAATTCGGTTGTATATATTATATATTTTTATAACAAGCTTTTATTTAATTTGCAATGTATGTATGTTTGTCTGGATGGAATCTTGCAACTGAATTTTAAATCAGTTATGTTTAACCGGGTGAGCTGCAATTTCGTATAGGTACACGCTTATTTTGGATGACAATGCATGCTTATCTATGTGACGTCATTCTAATTCCAATATGGCGGATCATCCAAGATGGCAGACTAGTTATTTTTTCTGTGCTACCACAGTATGGATATCAAATGAAAAGGCTAAGGACAACACGAAAAAAGATTGTTAATAAAAAGTTTTTTTTTACCATTAATTTATTTAATCCTTGACTGCTGTATATTGTATATATATGACGGACAGCTGAGGCAACAGCAGTCAGAACGTCAGGATCAGGAACGTCTGAACGCAATAAACTAAAAACTTTAAACTCATAATAAGTTCGACCGCTAAGTGTGTCTGTGGCACCGTAGCTCTTTAACGGGTGAACCGATTTGGGTACGGCTTTTTAATTGGTTAAGGATTAATGCTGTGTTGGTTAAAATCGCTTCGAAAATTAGCCATTATTTGTCGTAAGAAGTAAATGACAAAAAAAAGTTATTGTGGGTTATCCATAAGAGATAGACATATACCATCACGGACTTTTCTGTAGACCTTTTTAATGTGTACAATACTTAGTACATTATTTTGATAAAACTCGTAGGGTTCAGCCTGCGTTTGCAATGTAAGCGTAAAAAATGTAATTATTTACGACATCACATTAGAAACCTCAAAAATAACAGTACTTCTCCACTATTTAATGTATGTTATTATACATATAAACCTTCCTCTTGAATCACTCTATCTATTAAAAAAAACCACATCAAAATCCGTTGCGTAGTTTCAAAGATTTAAGCATACAAAGAGACATAGGGACAGAGAAAGCGACTTTGTTTTATACTATGTAGTGATATTAAGTAGGTAAGCCTTTTAACGGAATATAAAGTTCCACATAAGCTTACATTCCCTATGAATTTTGAAAAATTCTTCCTTAGTGGATGCCTACATCATAAGAGGAATACGTGTGCGAAATTTTGTGTTTCTAGCCCTAAGGCTTTGGCCTGTGCGTTTACTTAAAACTTTCATCCCTTATTTTACCCTCTTAGAGGTTGAATTTTAGAAAACGCTGAAAAACGTAACTCATTATTTTTGCCGTACTCAATTCATACGAAATTTCATGCAAATATGTCCAAGAAATAAAAAGTTTCATACAAACTTTTATCCCCTATTTGACCACCATGGGGGTTGAATTTTTTAAAATCTTCCTTAGTGTATGCCTTTGACATATGAGGAATAATGTGCAATATTTCAATTTTCTAGCCTTAAGGGTTTGGCCTGTGCGTTGATACATCAGTCAATCACTTTCACCTTTCACAACATTTTTCATATCGCTGTCTCGCCCAAAAATAAGCATAGCTTGTACTAGAATAGGTACTAATATTATTCTTTGAATTTGTTAATCCTTACATAGTAAAAGTCGCTCCCGCTGTTTGTACTATTAAATCTTTTAAACTATAATACACTGCGTATTTTAATGCAGTTTTCAGCAATAGATAGTGATTCAAGAGGAAGGTTTATACGTAGTAAGTACTAGCAACTGACCCCGGCTTCGCACGGGTAGTTCCTGATACAACACTGATGCTCAACTAACCGCGTGAAGCCGGGGCGGGTCGCTAGTTGGTAAATAAATGCAGCACATTCACATTGCTGTTCCTGAGGTTACAGGTTACAGGTCCTCCTGCTGTTATTATAGACGGTTAGGATACTTAATGATGTTAAGTAGGCCATACTTTTTATTTAGTGGTGGATTACCAGGTACGTCTACAGACATACTTAGGGCCATTAGTTAGTTATGTAAGGATTTTGACGGTTTTTGACAATTTCAAATGTTATATTTTAATAGAACCCTTATGTAATTAAGGTATGGGCCATTCATTAATTATGTAAGGGTCCCTTTAAGGACTCGGGGTTGTTGGCAGCACTGTTCCAGCGATTGCTGTGGTGTGCTAGAATTTATTAACTATATGTTATATTAACTATAGTGTCTTGATTCTGGTTTCTTTAGTGGCTATGCAATGTATGGTTCCATGTTCCACCATTTCCTCCTTCAACATGCATTCTCTGCACAAACCACTGTTGGTTGCCCACTTTAAATAAATAGTGGTTTAGTTTGCCTATGTCCTATGTGCAGCAGTGGATGAATAAAGGCGGATGATGGTTTAGTTTGCAGTGACTGGTAATGATGCCCATCATCATTGTCAAATCCTCGCATTTCATTTTCACTTTTCAAATTTCAAGGTGTTGGTTGTTTTCTTATTCATGCTTGGGAACATGGCTTTCGTGTGTGTGCAGTCCGATCTACTTTCCCAGACTGTGCTCTGATTCAGAGTATATTTTTTTATTAATGTATAGCCAAGCATTTGGCCGCCATCTCACCTGATGGGAAGTGAAGATGCGGCCGACGATGGAGCACGCTTGTCTAGGAGAAACCTATTCACTCTACTCTTGAAGACTCCCAAAATGTAATGGTCAGGGAACACAGACTCAGGCAAAGCATTTCACTCCCTTGCAGTACGCACAATAAAAGTAGTTTCAAATTGTTTGGTGCGTATTAATGGCATGTCGATTATTATTAATTTTAAGTCAGTTCTTGATTTCTTTGGTGGGCAGGAGCGATAGCTCTATATCAGATTGTTATGGAGCAAGTGTGGCCACCTCCTTTGCCAGGTTTTGGGCTTTATCATTGCCCGAGCACTGGCTGTGGCCTTTAAGCCATATGATTCTAACATTGTCCTTCCACCAAGGGCTTGGAGTGCATGGTGACAGTCTGGAACTGAACGCTACCTTGTTTCTGACCAATGTAGCGCATTTAGGAGACCTGCACTATCGGTTACAATGTTAAGAAGCGTTTTCCCCTTATCTTCAGCTCTCACATTGAATTTGTTCCATGTCCCAGTTTACTGATAGCAATGACAAGCCTTGTCTTTGGCCACCAGACTACTGCCCCATAGGTGACAAAGGGTCAAACCATAATGGTGTACATCAATAGGCAAAGTTTGGGTTTAAGACCCCAATCCTTGTCCTACCAACCTCTTGCACTGTTAAAGTATGTTTGTAGCTTTGGTTATGTGGTCTAGCTGCTTACTTCATAAGAGTTTGCTATCTAGCCAAATTCCTAAATATATAATTTCTTTGCTAAGAGTTAATTTGGTTAATTTGTTGGGGTTCACAGAAAAGCTCTGTTTATAGCACCAAGAAATCCTTAATTGTTTACGAAATATAATTATGTAATATATATTTTTAAGGTAATTATGTATTTTTTTTGTTTTAATCTGAGAAAAGTGACATTTGGCACACATTACAACAATAGGAAACGCATTCATGTCATGTAAATATGGTTCCAGATGTGGTACTACTATAACTAGAGTTCTATAGGACAAAATATCTCTCAGTTTTCACCATGGTGGATTGCTGGTGTATCAATAAAATCCCAGCTTGTACCCCAATTTGAACCAAATATCAGAATAAAGTAAACAGGTCTACTACCAAAAGGCCAATTACTTCATTCCGATATTTTATTCAAAAATTTACTAAAATAAAGAAATGGGAGTGAGTCAGATTTTTTTATCATTTACTACGTGTACAGAGCATTTCCTACGTGTGCAGCTGAAGCCGGCGTTTTTTTTTGCTGAAAATATTACATACCTGATGGAGCCAGTCAGGTGCAAGGGATCGCAAACAATTTGTAGGCACGACACTTCGTAATACAGCTGAATTTTAAAAACTATACAAAAACTTTAAAATATTTCTCAAGAACGTAAACAATTCAACAACAATAGACTGAAAGTCGATCAAGTAGATAAATGTCAAATGTCATCTGCATTCTGGTGTCACTGTCAATCTCGCCTATCTCCACTTAATTTTATACTTTCGTATAGCTTGCATCTCTGATAAAGCCCCCATAATTTTGATTTTTCCCGCGGTTTTCCGGGATCAAAAGTAGCTGAATGTGTTAATAGGGATTTAAGCTATTCCGCGATCTCTTTTTCGCTTGTGAAGGTTTCTCACGAGTAGCCTTTCTCACTCAGAGATTAAAAAACGGAACATTATATAATAATGTGCACCGAATAAAATAAATGTATTTTTAGATTTTATTTTGATTTTGACTTAAATATATATTATAAAAAGGAAACAAAATATTATCAATTTACTTTTAATTTTATTTTACTTCGAAAATTCGTTGGTTTTTTACTGTGTTTCTATTTTTACTATTTTGATAATTATATTATAGTATAGCTACTTGTTTCAGGCGATTTCACCAGCATGTTTTTTTGCAAGTTCCATATTTGAGTTTCTTTTTCATTAAAATAAAAGCCGCTTATGGAACTCCTTATAACATCAGCTATCTACCAGTGAAAGTCCCGTCTAAATCAGTCCAGCAATTTCTGAGATTAGCCTGAACAAATAGCCAGACTAACAGATAGACAGTCAGGCAAATATTTTAAAACTTGCACTATTTAATTAATCCCGTGTACACATTCAATTCAAATGCCTTTAGTATAATAGCTGTTATTTGACATTACCAACAGACATTAAAATAATATTTATTAGTAAATATTTAAAAATTATTATAACGTAAATAATTTAGACATAATGTAAAAAACGAGCAGAAATGCAAAATTATTTTGCTAACTGTAATAAGTACAAGCCGCTATTTGAGATACGTTTCTATAATACGGTGGCTTAAAACTTGGGATCGTTTTAATGGCTAAGTAGACAAGTTCAATCGCTTATTTTCATGCAATACAACTTAAACTCTAAAGAAAACATAATGTATAAGTACTACAAAAATTAAAAATAAACTCAATAATAATATTCAAAATGTATAAATCACAAGCTTTACATTTTTAGGTTGATTATATAACGTCTATCTGTGTGTTTTACTTTTAGTAGATGTCCCTTTGTGAGTTTAGGTAAATACTACCATATATTATTTGTCATGCCATATGTTGGTGCCACTGTCACTGTGATAGCTAGCTGACTTCAAAATGAAACATCGTGATTTTATTTTTATTTTGGATGAGACGTATTGAGAGGTTGGTTGTTGATGGCCCTTGGGTCAGTAAAAATGTATTTTTGCCATAGAATTTAGGTGCTCGTCATGGTTTTTGCTCGTTGCCTTCACAACTCATTTAATATGGCTAATGTGCATGTAAGTGGTTTTTCAGTTCATTCATCATACATTGCATATAGAGGTTACGTAGGTACTTGACTTGTTGTCATACGATCATTGGATGTTTGATCGATATGCTGTGTTGTTTTTGTATTCTATTAGTCGAAAATAAGTTATATAACAGTGTATACTAGTTAACGACGAACCAATACAGATCACTTTATTATGTGTTCTCTAATAATAAATGGTTGTTCAAGGTCTCGTGACTCAATTTGATAATGTTTTAAGTTTTTCCCACTTGATTGGGAGCCAGATTACATTGTTTACACTTTTTCATATTATAAATGATAGCTTATATTGTATATTTCTGGGGTGCTACACTGACATTAATTTATCATTATCAATTTTATAAATGTTTATCTATTAAAAAACATTACATGTCCTTTTTTTGTTTCAGGATAGTAATTTCTAAGAGCAATATCCATGCCAAAATTATTCAGAACAGGCTAAATTTTATAGTAATGCATGACCAAACACTCAATAAATTATTGGTGATGTAAAATGTTATGTATTACTAACATAAATTCATAAAAGCTATGCTGAAATTGACAAACAGTTTTTACAGATATTTCACGGCCACATGTGAAAGACTTGATTGCAAGGCACATGTGAGAAAACTTTCCCATTTGAGTTGTAGAAGGGAGAGATGTGGTGTGGATTGTATACAGTTGGAAGCCAGGAGCCAGTTCCACTGTACACAAACTGTACACAAACACAGTGGTCGAAAGGGACTGATAAAAATACCACCTCTGAATTCCGATGAGCTTGATTGTTCCAGCCCAATGAGTGAACCGGCACAGTCTTCTGGCAACCATGTCAGTTATGGCGGGCAATTTGATGTGTAAGTCAATCTTCAAAATCAAGCAGTTACTTAAATATTCTTCAAGAACTTAAAGATTTGTGCATGACAGTTCCACAGATGAACAGGTACCCTCTGAAAACTGGCAACAAAATGAGTCCAGCTGCTCAGACGGGACAAAAGCACCCCTTGAGATTCCTCCAGACTTCAGAGTGTGGGAGGCAGTGGGCAATCAGAGCAATTACGATAATGGTATGTTGATGGGTATTATTATTATTATTAGGTGATTGTAGGTGATTAGGCAACCCATATCAGAACATATCTGTAGGCCAAACATATTGTACAACACTGAGTGTAGCAAAATAATTACTTGATCTTTTGATATATATCCACTTTTTATTTCCAGGTAGCAGTTTCAGGTTTAAAGTGGTGTCATACAATGTTCTAGCTCAGTACTTGCTAGAGTGCCATCCATATCTATATACTGAATGTTCACCCAGGAACCTTAAGTGGAAAATAAGGGCGCCCCGGCTTTATGATGAAATAGTCCGTCTCGATCCTGATGTAAGTACATAACAAAATGAATGCCTAACAGTGCTCTTCAGGTTACAGACTTGCCTGGTGTGAAACCCACAGGATGCCATTTATATTTCAATTTCAAATATCATTTTTAATTTTTTCTATCATCTCTAGCCAGATTATCCAGCCATGTGACTCTAAATAACCTAATGTTTAGCAATAATATAAATCATGTATAGCAAAGATGCATGAACAATAAAAGCCTACAACTAAAATAAAAAAAATACCCATTTAAATTGCAGGTCCTATGTCTACAAGAAGTGCAGGTCACCCACCTGGAGAGCTTCTATTCGAAGTTTGAGGAGCTGGGGTACACTGGCGTTTTCAAGCAGAAGACTGGTCACAGACAGGACGGCTGCGCTATTTACTTCAAACAGTCTCTATTTGATTTACAGGAATATATTAGTGTGAGTAGCCATTTTATCGGCCTCAGGTGTACGCGAGTGCGCGTGCATGTGATCCTAATCGGCGCGTTAGGCTTAAAGGGACAAATCTTAATTGCTGTTGCAATATATGTACGTGTACGGAATACTTGTACTAGTATAATACGGAAATCAGTGTAAGGAGGTAATGATCACGCGTTCTTATTACTAGGTTTGGCGCTTATTCAAATTCTAATATTGCGAAGTTTAGCGCCTGCATAAAACTGCTGTGCAGGAAAGAGCATTTTTGTTGAGACATGGTTGTTATACTAGCTGCGGCACGCGGTGTCACCCGCGGTTTTGATCAAATAGTCTGTGTGTTAATCATAGTCTGTGTGTTAATCCAGGATACAAGCTATCCTGGTACAGAATTTCATCTAAATCCTATGAGCCCTTTGAGCGTGAAGGAGTGACAAACGCACACACACAACAAACTTTCGCCATTATAATATTAGTGATGGTCGTGGGGTCTAGTACTTCGCCCTGGTGTTGGGGTTTGAAGCCTCCCGGAGGCCGGAGCCGGGATGGAACGTGCCCTTCGAAGCACGGAACCTGTAGGGAAAAGTAGCGATCTCAAGCATCGTTTGGACTCGTCAAATTTGACACGCACATTTTGATATTGATGAGGTAACGTGTGCCAGGAGGTTCTTTGGCACATTACTTGCACACATACGTCACTGACTCGGCAGGAGCTCTCCCATGGGGCTGTCGACTACTCGACAAGCGAGCGGCACACCTAACCTAACCTAACCTGTCACGGAGCACAATCCCTATTGTTATGTCACTCGTCACTGTTACTGTTGCGATCGTACGTACTGAATTTTGAAAGCGAATACCTCGTTTGTCATGTTGTACTAGTCATTAGACCATGGCTGGGGATGTTGGTGGCACGAGCAGGTGCGCGGGCCGCGGCCAGCTCCGGCCAGCTGCGGCCAGCTCCGGCGCCGGCTGGGCGGACTGTTGTTGTCACAGACATGTTCCAACCAACCCTGGCACCTATGTGCGATTGTTGAAAGTGTACATTGCTTATTATTTGACTCATTGCTTATTATATGGCTTGCAAACTCATTGCGAATAATAAGGTTTAATCTTTTACGATTATGTAGTGCCCCAACAGCGGCGTTGTTACTATTGTAGAAATCCAGTCATCCGGCAGTCGATTATTGGAACTGGCTGTGTTAGTGACGCTACGCAAGCTAAACGGTCATCTATCGTGCATTTATATATTACTAAATGAGAGTCTGTGTTGTTTGTTGCAACAGAGGATCCTATGATAAGCGTAGTCATTGTAAATGTTTATCTGATGAACTTTGGACCAAAGCCGAGGATTCGGCAGTCGACGAACAATGCACAGAGCCTTATCTGGCGAGAACAAAGGGCAACGCGCACTCAGTCTGCTGTACTCAATATATATCAATATATTACTATATAATGATGTGGCCGGCTGTTACTTGCGAATTTTTTTTTACTATAAATGTTACACGCCCTCTCATTATCCTCTCCGCCATCACATCCCCATCACTGCAGCATTGCGCATTACTTAGGTCCTCCTACACCGAAATATGAGGAAAAGAGATAGCGTACAGTGATAGGAAGGTCTGATCGCCGTTGTTCGCGGGCCGGTGTAATACCGCCGGCACTTGTCACTTTTTGCCAATGCCCCTTTAAGTTTTCCGTTCTCATCCCAGTGGTCCACGTGGGCCATTGAAAGGGGCATTGAACCTGATTTTTGCGGTTCGGTCCTGAGGTTCTGAGGCATCAGCCGAATAAATAAAGTAAAATCTTACAAAATATTGTTTGCGTCTCGGAAGTAAAATAGCTATGATATATAACTGAGACTTTCAAGATTCTAGAAACCATTTTTAGTTTGGCTAAAATGAATGCTGCTTCTTCAACCTGAAACATCATCGGTTCAGATGAAGAAATGTTTGAATATTGTAGTTGTGAAGGAACAGGTGTAATCTCAGCCACAGCACTCTCTGATCACTGATCACTGATTGGCACTGACTGGCAATTTTCAATCAGTTGTAGTGTATTAATTATTTATTTACCATCTTCATGAAATCTGCTTGAGAGCCAGTTCCTACAACTGTTTTATAAACAGCACGGGTCCGGTACACCAAATATCCTCCACGAACAGTGGGAGAACACCCAAGCCACGTTTTGTGTTGCTCCTTTCGCACCACCCAGGGGGTCCGTGTAGTGAGCCAAAGGGTACTCACCTATAGACGCTTGCAATATAGACAAAGTCAATTTCAATCATTTAATCCTAACTAATATTATGAATGAGAAAGTGAGTTTATTTGTTTTATACAAATAAACTTTCACAAACAAACAAATTCATAACTTCAAAAACAAAAAACTAGAGCACTGAACCGATTTTTCAATTCTTTCACCAATGGGAGGCCACATTATCAGCGAGCACAAGCCATATGTTATCCTCGTATTCCCACGGGAACGGGAACTCCGCGGGTGAATCCGCAGGGCGCAGCTAGTATATTTCATTATAATTCCACAATTATTTTTCTAGTTTCAGTATTTGTTATTGTTATTATTATTATGTATTAGCATCCGTACTCAGTGATCTAACCCCAAATTGTGTTGGTCTGTTTGCGGCTGTAAATATGAACGTGTATCGAGGTCTCCAATAAGAATGAGCTTAACAATTTTGGTATCCACCGGTGGAAATATCATAAGCCCTGAAACAAATAAAACCATAGCTTCCCATACACGACGGTAATTTTGAATTGAATTAGTAACTGTCGTTCCCAGGTGGAATTCTACCAGCCAGACCTGCCCATCCTGAACCGGGACAACATAGGCGTGATGGTGAAACTGGCGCCGAGGGGCCCGTGGCCCGCCATCGTGGTGGCGACCACGCACCTGCTGTACAACCCCAAGCGGACCGACGTGAGACTGGCGCAGTTGCAAGTGCTGCTCGCAGAGATCGACCGCTTCGCCTATTACACCGCTGGGATGGAGTGAGTGCCCCCCTGATCCTCTCGGAACGGACGCGAGATAAGTCCCTCGAAGGAGCAACTAACAGTTGTGGTCGTATCGTATCAATGTTTCAGTCAAGTCAAACGAAATCGCGGTAAAACTTTGCCACCTCAATAGCTCTATTAGTGGCTTTGTGCAGATCATCCAGTGTGAGGTCGTAGGTAATGTAGTAGTGAAACATGGCCGCGCGTTGCCAACATACCTGAGAATCCGCAAGCAGTGCTGCACACTTGCCCTCGGCTGTGCTGCACCCGTCGCCGGAAGGCGTACATCTCCGTGTCAGTGCGGGTGCCGGTGCCGACGCGGCACGACTTGGTATGCTCATAGTTCGGTAGGTGAGAGGCTGACTGATGCGTCGTGGTGTTGTTCGCTACTTCACACGCAGCCGCCCGGCGCCTCGTTGCGTTGCCTTAACGTGTGACGGGACCTTTCGTTTAATGTCATTTCCAGATATGTGCGACCGACCGAGGCATTACATTTTAATTTTAAACGATGTTTCATTTCATTATTATACATTTCTCTAAACAAGTCTAGTTTCTCAAATGATCAGTTCCCCTTTAGTGGGCTTTAACAAAAAAATATATTTTGATGTTGCACAAACCATTTTAATTGCATAAGTTTTCAATAATCGCTTAGTAATATTGAGTGATATATAAAACACGTATAACAAGACTGATGAGTGATGTAATAATTCCAGGTCCGGCCACCTGCCTATAATACTGACCGGCGACCTGAACTCGTTACCGGAAAGCGCTGTGATCAAACTATTGGACAGAGGACATGTCAGGTAAACAGTACTCTACGAGTACAGGTGGGCCCTTCCTGTGTTACGATACTAAGCCGCGACTAGGATTCATATATAGATTTTCGGGGCGTCCAGTTGCTCGCCAGTCCAGTCCAGTCCGTAGATGTGTGCCCTTTGATGAGCAACCAAAAGTAACAGTAGAACTTGTGTCAAGTTCGTCCGGAGAGGTGCTGCCACCACACCTGGAATCGGCCGCCAAGCAGTAGTGCTCGCATTACTGTGTTCCGGTGGAAGGGTAGAAGATATGTATCCCAGATGCAGATGCAGATGCAGATAAAAGTATAATACTATTTAAGTATAATGTCAGTGGTTCATTTCTAAATAATTTGAAAGAAATCAAAAGTTTATATATATTTATTTGATTTTATAGTTTAAGCTGTATAATATACTCTTTTACTCTTATAAAACTTTAAACATACCGAAGGTTTAATACCAGTGTTTTTTATTAATCCATAGAAATAAAACCTTCATTCTTGATTTGATTATGTTTTTCTTCCAGGGCTGGCAACTTTAGAGACGATTCGGATTGGGAGCGCATAGGCGTTATGGACAACTGCCAACATCTGTCTGTGTTCCTCAACCGGCAGCAGGGCAGGCCGACGGATTTCAGTAGTATTAAGGTGAGACACAGATACGAAGATTATTTAGAATAGCATACTGCGTTCCAACACACAAACCGCCGACGGTCATAAAACGGACAGACTATAATGGAATCGGGTCTGCCGCATGTCTAACGAGTTGTGGGCAAATATTACAAGCGCTTAGCCACTACATGCTAAACGACGACGACCTTTGTAACAGGAAATAAATAAAAAGTAACAGACTTCAAAATCGACCATTGAAGTCGGTTTCCTGCACCTGCGTACTTGCAAAGTAAAATACTCAATTTCGTTTCCTTGGATGACATATTTTTTCCAGTTGTTTTGATTTAAGAAACAAACTACTGAAAAAAAATATCCAAATGGGTGAGAAATCGGAGGAAATACATAAAAATAATATACTTACAGTGGTTATTATAGGGTTAGATTTGCTAACTGCAATAAATTGTCTCGGGTTAATAAAAGTGTTTATTGTTTGTACTACTGCCACGGCAGATAGTACTCGCTGATTTATACAATGACTATGAATGATTGGGAATGCATTAAGACGATCTGAAGAGGGGTATACCAAGTACGCCTTCGCTAACCTTGTAATAAATGGGTAAATAGTGAACAAGAGAAGCGACAGGTGTTGCCCTCTCGCCGGACGAGGACTCCCGCGACGAGCCTCGCCGGCGTCACGTCTCGACTCCACGCGCCTGCGCACGTTCGTTTAGCCGAATTGTACTAAAAATATTACCCCCTTTTGGATTTCTATGGACTTTCACAAAATAACTCTTTTAATGACACCGTCTACCCTCTTTACAAAAGTTGTCTGGAAAAGATCGCTCTCAGCAACGAGGCCGCCCATTGTGCCACTAGTTATTTTTACTTCGTATAATGTTTATGCACTGTTATTTCTGGTGTTACCATCATCACCATCATGTCATCATGGGCATAGGTCTCCCCTCGGATTTCCAAATGAGCCATCTCCGTCCACCGCCTACCCGCGACCTTGATGATGTCATCGGTCGATCGGGTGTTACCAATACAGCGTCAATTCATCATCGTTGGGGGGTTCAATTGCTTGCGTCCGTAGGTGTGTTGTACCCTTTGATTCTCTACACGTACCCCCTGGGTGGCGTTAAAGGAATAACCAAAAGTAGCAGTGGAACTTTGCCAACTTTGCCAAGGCATATCATCATCCCGTCACTTCTTCATATAAAAAAAAGATTTATTGATAAAGCGCTTTAAAATAAAACATTTTGCAGTATGGTGCGATGCTTCCCATCTCCTATGAGATACGTGCGCCTTGGCATGCGACTGACTACCGTCGTGTCTTTTTCAGCTCTTCAATTCAGACTACAACGCGAGCCCGTTGGTTACCGATGTGCCATTCACCCAAAACCGTCAGTTCAGTGGGTACTTCAACGGGGAACAGATCGGGCACAACTTGAAACTCATATCCGTGTACGACAAGTACAAGCCCGACGGGAGCTGCGAGACGTCCACGTACCAAGACTACTGGGTCACCGTCGACTATATATATTTTAGGTAACATTCACGACTTAGCCTTTCCGTGTACTGTTGTGCAGGCCGTCAGCTCCTTGTGGGTCCACTGTCGACCTACCCTGCCGTCGCAGCCATTCCATTCTTACGAATAATACATTTATTTCTATATTTGTAACAATAAAATATAGCAACGAACCCGCGGCTGAGTTGCTAGCATCCGGGGGAATCTATGAGTGGTGAGCGTGAAGTCGTGTGATCGTGCGTGTGTGTGTGTGTGTGTGTGCCGCTTGCGACACAGGGAACCCTCGGGAACCCTTGAGTTTGATTGAGCACTAGCGACGTGTCGTGGATGGCTAATCCCGTCCATGTCACCTATTCACATTAAAGTTGAGGAGTAAAGGTGTGCCAGTTCATCACTGTTGGAATGTGTCCCGTGTGTGTGACGTGTGCTCGTTGTGGCCAGTTGTTCCGGCGAGCTGCGGCTGGCGTCCCGGCTGCGGCTGCCGACCGCGGCGGAGTGCGCCGCGCTGCGCCGGCTGCCCAACGACGTGTTCGCGTCCGACCACCTCGCGCTCGCCGCCGTGTTCGAGCTGGCCGGCCCCCCGCCCACGCCCCGCCCCGCTTGCAGCCCCCGCCACCCCGCGTCTCATGTGTGATGTCATGTGCGCCGAAACACACAGGCCCGACAATCTCGTGTTAAGAAAAGCGTTTGTCTTTGTCTTCCGAAGAGCCCTTCTAGTTGAGTAGTCCCCCCGTTATCGGCTTGAGAATAGGCGAATGATCAACACCGGGAACAATATATGTATATAAAATTTGAAACGGTGATTTTACATAAATAAGATAAGGGTATTTATGTAAAATCACGTGTACGAACCGACCGCCGTGTTATAGACCATATTATTTTTTATGACACCTATTAGTATATATTGGCTCCTACAGAATCGCCACATACTCGAACTACTCAATTATGACAGCTCTAAAAGTTAGTATAAAACAGGAATGGGATACTTTATTAATGTAAAATAATGGTAAATAGCAACATTGATGAAAAGATTGCTTCCATAGATGTAAATATGTTGGCAGCGTAGCGCGGATGCATGCCGTTGGTGTAGTTGCGGTTGGTTGAATGGACACACCAGGTTAATGCCAGCCTCCACCTGTCGCCGTGGTACATGGCTTTTTTAAAGTTACTGTTGGTTTTTGTTTTATTACTTTGGTTAGTAATTATTGCTCCATTTTTCACACTTACAGTCGAAAATTTAGGTCGAGTTGGCAATAAACGAGGTATAGGTATAGTTTAAGAGTCCTCTCCTGCAACACGTCAGGGGGGGCTGGGTGTGGGGGGGTTTCTGGATACTGCTGGTCACGGACCGCCCACTTCACAATTAAAAGTCACATGAACCATTCCAATATTACGTTGTTTTGTTTATAAATAAACTCACGAAGATAATTGCCTATCATGGCACATTTTCCTCTTGGACAACCTATATAAAAATCTACTTATTGTAGGTACGCATAATTTATAAATTACCTCGTTTTTAGATGTCTATAATTAGGGAACTGTCGTTGGTAATACGTAACTGTTGTTGTGTTTCTGCTTGTTATTGTTCTCTCCCAAGCGAGCGTCGCGAGCCGATGTGTCGGTCGCGAGGCGGGAACTTCACATCTCTTACTTGACCGGATTAAGTTTAGTATTTCGTCTGTGTTGTGTACTCGGTAAGCTAAAACTGATCGTCTGAGAGTCGAGGCTGACCAGTCTACTAATATAGACCCAAGATAGACAAAGAATGATTATTTTGTGATACGAATTAACTTTAATTAATTAATATGCTTTGTTTATTTTGTTAATATGTTTATTTTATGAATAAAGTGACTTGAAAATCGTGTGGCCTTTTGTTTGAGCCGTGCTCTGACGACCGCTCGTAGTGCGTGCGACACGACGAAGGTGTGACGTGCTAACATAGGTGAGGCACCGCACCGCACACGTCGCACGAAATCGGAACTAGTAACTACCTCTATAAGATATTTGTCGGCGGCGGGGCAGTCTCCTACAAGATGGAACGTATAACGTGTCTGGTACAAGTCCTTTACTATGGCGACGTATGGCGGGGTTTTATTTAATAACTTAAATGTAAATTAACCGAACGTTTGAAACGTGTCGGACACCGGATGAGTCAAGTGCGGAGTTTTGTTTGCAGTGACTGGACTTGCTGGAGGCCCACCTGATGTGAAGTGGTTACCTCCGCCCATAACAGCAATATGACATAGGTCCTACCCGACCGAAGTATTAGAAGATCCAAATCGCACCCTGTTGCGCCCATCACCCGAGACGGGGGATATAGCGTCTCATGCACCTGTGACTCACCGGCATCCACACGCTTCCACCGGAATACAGCAATATGAGTGCACCACTTGCTTGGCGGTATATTTCCAGGTGTGGAGGCAGCACTTCTCCGGGTGAACTTTGAACAAGTTCTACTGCTTCTTTTTGTTGCTCCTTTAGCACCACCCGGGGGTTGTGGTAAAGGAACTTGTAGGGACCTTCGGACATGAACACCTGGACCTCCCTGATGCTCCTCCTCATCCTTCAGTTTGGGAGGATCTCAGTTGGATTCAGTTATTTATGGGTTGCAGTAGTCACTTAACATCGGGTGGGCTTGCAAATGGTATAGTCACATTTTCAAATAAAAAAACAGTACTAGAATAGACAGGAAGGTGTATTTAATGTGGCTACCTACCTAGTAACTAGCAAGTACCTCGCCCCCCGACCCGCGTACCAATGACCAATGTACCTTTAGGTATTTGTTACTCTTTCTTCAGCTGTCTGATAGTTGAACATCGAAATAGGATCCATTCGAATATGTTTTCTGTTTGTGTCCTTATAATATGCTAAATGTGAAGGCAGGAAAATAAAAGACCGATGTAATTTTATTGAATCATTTATACAATGGATTCACAACTTATTCGTTAGAGGAAATCATTCATTACAGCGTAGCACTGTCAGTTAACTCAATACACAATTGGAAAAGCTTCCAAACAAACTATGGAATTATAGAAAGAAAGCAATGATATTATTTAAGCAGTTTTGACGTAAGATCTCTCTGCGGCTATGATCGGCGTGTTCTATCGGCCCCGGGACGACGTCTGCGAAGTGAATCGTGATCCGTCTTATGATGGATTTCTTTAATATGCATGCTTCCGTCTGCATATTAGTTTATAATTCATTTACAAGCAGACTAGCAAGCCCACCTGATGGCTAACCATCAGTGATCACTGCACAAAGCTATTTTTTCAAAACCTGAGCGTCGCTTAACCGGAATAACTCGCATTTATGAGAAAAATGGACATTTTGTCGAATAATGTTGCAGTGTACGGATGCAATAGCACATGTTATAGAAATCCAACATACGATTCGTTAGTATAGATGTACTTAGGTATGTTGTATACCTAGTTATGTCGGTTCACTGTTCATGTTCAGAGGTCTGTTTGTCGTTTTCTTTATGTGGTTGTGATGTTCCATGCTAACATTAGACCAGACCGAGACACTTTATAAATATTTTTATGAGTTTTAGCAAGTGCACTAAGTTTAAGAATATTAATGTCGATTAAGATTAATCTTTGAGTTTCGATTAATGAAATAAAACTTTTTATGAGGGTAAGTAAGTAACATAATTATTACGAACAGTAAAGTGAAGTTATTGTTAGCAGAGTAATCTTACGTCAATACTATTAAACAGAAGATCCTCCTACAATAATGTATTCTGAAATGAAAAACTCTTTAATTCCACATTACATATTCCTTATCAGCGTCGACAGAGCGAGACAAAAAATGGCATTTTGTAGATCCAACTACCACATTTGACGCCATTCGAGGCGCGTTTATCATAAGTAATATCTTACGGCTTAGTTTTAAAAATATTTAGCCAAATTTTGTCTCATTCGCGTGCCGGACGCGGTTATCAACCTCCATGTTATACTTTTACAAATAGTAGTCGGCCGAGCCTTCTCTCTTATTTACAAAAAGCGGCATAATATGGCCGACTAATTAAACACAATTGTCCTATGATGTACAGTGTAGTAAGACAAGTTCTAGACAGTAGAGTGGGCGGTCTCGACCGGGCGTACCAAACAGCGGTTTCGAAGCGGTCAGAGCAACAAAGCTCTCGCGCGTGGTGATGATAAACATTCCAGCCTGCAGGCCCAGGGCCGGTCGGGCACGCCTCGGTCCCTACTACCGCAGAACGTGTTTCAATCGCCAGCGGCTCGATCAGCGTGTGGCGGGACCGTTTGTTGCATGCTCACTTCAGGGAGACTACATTACATACATTTTCATAACATTACATTACATTTTTAAAACGATCAAGCTTTGGTCGTTTATTCACAGTCGCGATACCTTCACTGGTGTTTTACAAACTGGTATCTTCATGTACGTACACACCTACGGTTCCACTTCCACCTGTTGTCAACAACACGACGTTTTCAATAATTAACTTTAAAAAATATTAAGTTTAGATATGTTTTATGGGTTCAAAGGGATTTTACGGCAGATCCACGTAATCACAGATAATTTAATTTAATATTGGTGTTATAGTTTTCGGCTCATTAATTAGTATGGTTAATTCAATTAACTGAAAAATAAATAAGTAGGGAATTGCCCGTAAAAATATACTTTTCTAATTTTATAGTGAAACTTTTACGATCAGAGTAAGTGGACTGTTTGGAGGGTTTACACTCTGGTCATGATCGACTTTTAAGAAATATTTGTAAGGAGAAAGTAACTATGTTTCCTTTTTCGCAGTAGACATTTCAAATATTGAATTTTCATGTGTGATTGCGTGGTTCTTTGAAGCAGTTAACTGTAAAATATACCTCAACCCTTTTCGTCCCGTGGGAGGTGCTAGGACGTCGTTATATTGACAACGTCAGAAAACATTCTCCATGGTACAAAAGTCCCACACACATACGCTTTTAAAATGAAAAAAATAGTTATATCTCAATTTCAAAAGTAAATATTTTTAAATTTACAAGATTCTAAGAATAGGGTCGTTTCGTGTCATCAAACGTAGCGCGTTTAGAGTTCCGGTGGAATAAAGTGAGAAATATAAAAAGTTATAGATAATTTAAGTGTTTGGGTCCAGCTATTTTTGATTATTTTAAAGATGTTTACGCTTGTATTTTACAAAGTGCTTCGACTGGTAGTTATACATACCTACTAGTTTATGTTTACGTGTTGGTTAGAATTAGAATATATTGACGTTATCGTCAATATACTGTACGTATATACGTAATATCGCGGGCGACGAGAGCCGCATTAAAAACAAATGAAATGGTGGAAATACTTATTTTTTTTTTAAATTTCTTGGCCTGTTTAGTGAACCTATGTTACGTACGTACACACTATAGGAGCTAAAAAGGCCCTTAAATTAGTACACGTATTACTATTTATCTAATAATACTGGATGGATATTAAATTTATAAATTATCGCGAAAATTGTGAATATTTCATAAGATTTTATTAAGTATTTTGGTAAGTATACTAGTCGAAAAGCTCTTAACATTAATAAATACTTACGATATTGTATGGGGATAGTGTAATTATGTACCTAGAGGCCACTTCGCGCTTACATTAGTCATTCATTACCACACGATTTGAAAACTCGAATTAAAAAAAAATAAGCTCATAGCCAGCATCAGGTTTGTGTAAATCTTAATCAAAATGTAGTTAATAACAAACCCATATCACGCCTTAACAGCCAAAGAGTCCAAAGTAGACTTCAATAGTTACAAAATTTACAAAATGTTTAGTAATAAAATTAATAAAAAATGTAGGTAAACACGTTACCGAAGCTAGTTTAATTATGATACCATTTTAAATCATGGAAATATTTGTTAATATGAACACGGTTCATCTGGACGGAGAGGGGCTCATGAGAAGATAAGTATTCCATTAGACCGCGCCTGCCTAGCTGGAGTGATTGTAAGAGGAAGCGCAGTGAGCGCGGCGGCAGCTGGTGGAGGCACGGCGTGTCCGCGCGAGGCACGGGCGCCGTGCCGCGGGAGGCTCGCGTCGGCACCGCCGGAACCCCGCGCCCGCTACACAGAAACGACCCCAGCAAAATATTTCGGGTGCCCCTAAAAAATTAGGCACACCACGCTAAAAGTTATATCGCAGGTTACCTAACTATTCATCTTATAACAAATAAAATGTATTTTACAGTAATTTTTTACCGAAGTTGTTTTTCTCTAAAGACTATATTTCATATAGTCAGTCGGACAGTTTCAGACTTTAATAATTTTTTTCCCAACTCCTTTCTAACTACAAGATTGATATAGGTTTATTTATGGTTTCAATTCAAGAACACATACAATGTTGATTTCCTCGCCGAAATCTACGTGGGTACTATGTGGTACAAACATGAATGAAGGGTGAACCTTTCTGCGTGCACCGGGCCCGTGCTGGTATCCGCCTCGTTGGGTACATACACTACGTACGACGTAACAACTAATAATACTGAGCGAAAATCATAATACGCCTTTAGCGTGACTACAATTTTGGCCATCGCGAGTAATTCACTTTGTGCTGGCGTTCAGCTTGCACTCGCACTCGCTCGGTGAGCGGCGGTCCCTTGTACCCATTCACTTCCTAGCCACTTCATGGATTTGTGACTTTGGTACTTCCATTTCTACTCTATTGCATGCTTACAATTGCCTGGGCCACCTTCCGCTAAATATCAATTTCAAATGTTAGTTTATTTATTATGCTGTTTGTTTAAACTTAATACTTGAGATCTAAAGGAATAAATGAGTTTGAGTTATTAATTCCAGTGCAAACTTAAGATACTTCTATATTCTTTTATTATTGTTTTTTTGTTTAGTAATAAGTATTTGCGTGCATCCTTTTTAACTTCCTACTTATTCATAGCGTAGAAATAGAATGCAGTCTTTCTAATGGTGAAATGTTCAAAGCGCCGGTGTAAAGAAGTTACTCCAGACCTCCCGAGTCGTGAGACACTCGTCAGTTGACTCGGCTCGGGGCGTTGCCGTTGATGTGGTTACATTCCTCCGCCGCCACCCCGGAAACCAGCGCCGGCCAGAACCCACGCGGTTCTGAGCCTCGATACACGTCACCAGCGCGTGTTTCCCAAGAACTTTCCAAATGTACGTAAAGTCACAAATCGATAAAGATTACAATAATTCTTCACATTCAGATAAAGTTAAGACTAGAGACATAGATCGTACAATATGTTGAGTATAAACCACTAGTGCCGTGCTGGCTAAAGAACACAATACCACACAGGATGCACGACGCGACGGTACCTAACACCGACACCAAACCTAGCGTTTGGAGACACAGTCAACTAATACATATTGATCAATGACAGCAAGTAATACACTGTCTAGCCAGGGTCGCAGGGTAGCGAGCAGGAGCCTAGCTCGGTGCCACGCTTGGGGAGCAGCACAGCTCGGACCAGGCGGTGGGGTCGCGGAGCCGGGAACCGGTGCTAGGTAACAGGCAAGACGCCGTCGGTGCGCTTTCTCGCCGTGACTAGATAAATAGTACCAACGGTAGCAGCACTAAGCGTCATATTATATTAAAACCATGTTATGTCACGTAGCACGCGGTACGCTACTACACCGAGCACAGCTCCTGCCCGTACCTGGTCATACCAATTAGACAGGTCAGGATGTCAGAATCAATGCACAAACGATGAAGATCTACTCTATCTGGCATGTGCCAGCGTCATCACCACTTTCTCACTGTTGTTATTGTTTCTGGCAGATTGGTGCTTATGTAAATTGACTTTATTTAACTTTCTAGCAAAGTAAGAACTATCAAGGTTTTATGAGCTCTCCGCATTTAACCAACTGCAAACTGCATTGTAAGGAATCAAATGATCTAAAAGTAATCACGGATTTATGCCCGAAGATGTAGGCCACAATCTACCTCTCTTCATTCTGGGTTACCATAACTTCCATAGAATTCTTACAGTCAATAATAAAACCGACGTGGGATGCCTAATAACTATTTAAAGAAACACATTTGTGCATCGATTCGCTAGACAGTGTGAGAATATAAAGTATTTTTACTATAGTTTATATATGGTACGAGTAGGTATGTTAATTCAGAGTGCACGTTTATTATTATTTCTAAGGATGTTCTATCATAAGGATGGTTCTTTAAATGAATAGGTAAACGCCTGCGTAATAGCAGCCGCGTCCAGCCCAGTTGAGCCCAGTTAGCTAGTCTAGTCGGTAAGTATCAACTTTAAAGCGCAATCATCTATTTTATTAGATCGGATTTTGATTCTTAAACTGTCGAGACTTTAATTTAATTCATGTAATCATTTGTATTAAAAGTGTTGTTTTACACAGAATAATATGGACGCATGGCGATTTATTTCTGTAATAAACAAAGTATAATAATTATATTTGTATTGCTTTACCCTGCTGTTAGCTTGTGTTGGCGGAATGCATGTAGTACAAAAGCATTATACTTTCGAGGACATGCTGGTAGTGCAGGAGCCCAGGACATGTAAAATACTTTCTTCGTATACACAATGTGCATACTAAATCGCATGTTCTCGAAAGTAGCATTATTTTGTCCTACAAGAAAATCTGTGTTTTTCATGTAAGTTAGTGGTTAATGAGTAAATTAATGATGTTATTTAAAATTCACCAATTTGGCTGCTTTTATTAAGTTGCTCACCTAGTTGAAACAGCGTTACATTTGCTTTCAAACTGAATACTGAAGTCATTTGCCAACAGAATAAACCTTATTCATTCAAAGAACCACCCAAATACCCTCTCATACACCGTCTAGGAAACAGGAGCCGAGTGCTACTTCATATAATAAACATCTATAATATAGTGCGACATAATTACAGACATCGAACACTGATTTTACGATTGCGCGCAACTGTCTCGGCTTCGCGACCCCAGGCAAGCTATATTCGAAGCCTTGGTATCATCAATTGCCAAAAATTTACGGTACATCGGAAATGTCCGCAGCGTTTGCCGATATTTAATTTTGAAGTTGGTTCTATATCGAGCCAGTGTTTGTCGCGCAGGACTGAAACACTGCATGCACGTGAACTGGCTTCTAGATAGATCGTAATATTACGCCTGGCAATTGGATTTATCAACGCCAGAAATATATTTGCCTTTGGGTGACCCTTGCTTCAAGAATTACTATACGATATTCTTTATTCGGGCACATCAAAACAACCCAATCACTATCTTTCTGTCTCAAGTTATTAACGTTCAATATTGTCTATCTCTTATCCAAATTACGCACGCGCTTTTTTAATTGTCAGAGTATTGTCTCGTTCTTAAAGATCCTCCAACCGTCATGTGACGATTCAATTTAAATCGAACTTGAATAGCAAGTATCCAAAGTGATTGAATCGCCTCCAATCGTACCAGATCCCGACAAAGAATACCACCTAACGACAAACGAATTGATTATTTAATTGACAGTTTACCGAACATCAAAGAAATCTAAAAATAGAATACTACGTATTTAGCGAATATAATGAACACCGATTATGTCTATGCTATGAGATGTGATTAATTGCTGATCGTTATATAGATATCATCTAACACCGATTATAAAGATTCAATTTATTATTTTAACACCGATTATAATATAGACCCTATCGGATTATAATTTAATAAGATGTACAATCGTAATTAGAAAGCAAATCGCAGCTATTGCTTGCTGAAATAAGTTTTGAAGTTGAGCAAAATTTAGGCTCTAGGGCAATTATTTAACCAAATAGTTTAATAAAAAAAACCTAGTTGCCTAGTAACCTAGTATTGAGATAGAGATCATATGAACATAGATTTCGCATAGTGGGCGTGTTTGATAATATTTCGCTCTTTGAAAGTGCTTGTAGTTGAAATGGAAAAGCTTGTGAGAAAGCGTACGCCTCAACTATACTATCAGAAAAGGAGCTGGCGAGAGGCGTCAAAATAAATGTTAGGCCCAGTATAAGGGCTGTACTTATTCTATACCTAACCCTAAACTATTCTACAAATATGGCATAAATATGTCTTTCAATCTAGATGTTAACGCTATGAGATGTGTTTGAATGATATGAGATCATGCGGGTGTAGTAGTGACGGTCACTGCCCCCACGCTTACTTACATATAGCCATGGACAGACTAGGCGAAAACAACAAGTGAAGCCAAGTCACTGACGAAACCTTGCTGATTGATGGGACTAATTGATTGCGTAAGATACTAAACATATCTATGAGAACCAAAGATGTCAGTGGAGCTGAACCTGAAAGCGAGTAATTGAGTGTGGTGTAACATGAAGCACCAGCGACGTGACGGGGAAAACTCCGGGTAGCGAGTCTGTCGCATGGCTACCAACTTACAAATAAACATTTAATATATTCACGTCTAACTGGATATGTTTATATGTAATATAATTATTTAAGCTACTAATTGAAAGGCAGGCCCGCAGCACATAGAAGCCCGTGTCCGTCCGCTGACGGCGGGAAACGCGCGCGGCCTCGCGCCGATCACCAATATTATAATCTTTGTATTTCTATTACAATCAATAAACACCGACTTACACGAATATTATCGAACTCTGACTCATTGAACAGACTATCGCTAAAACATTTAGATATTGTAGTAAAACCGGCCGAGACAGTCGCACGCTACAAAATATTCCATTGATTATAAGTATACTGATTAAAATATTACGTAACACAACGAATGCAGCTACGAGTATATGCATCACTGTCTTTGATAACCGTATTCACTTGGTAGGGGCTGGAGGGGGAGTCCCGATCGAAACCAGAGGTGCGCCGGCGCTCGGTGCCGCGCGACAACACGCGACCAGCCGCAGCACACACGACTCGATGGTGGCGGTGGAAGGTGTGGGTATCCAGCAGTACTGAAGCTATTCCGTATATACAACAGGGGCGCGCTCTCGTACAAGCTTATAATTAAAGATTTTTTTGTATTTTTTTTTTTTTTTTTTTTGCACGTTGAATGTCTATTACTATATTTAGTCAAACTCGAGGAGTTCTATTGAGTCCAGTGGGGGGGTGGGTGGTGGTCGTGTCACGAAGGGGTTGGTCGAATAGGATGGTTCGTCGAAGGACCGGCGGCGTCTGCGTCGGCTCGACGAATCTGAAACACCAACACAGTTCACATTTATTTTCTGTCTGAGGCTCCCCTAAAACTTATGTCTTCAGGTCTCAAATGGGATCAGAAAATCACTGGCAGCAGTTACTACTACCACACCTGGCAGGGGCTTACTCTGGGATAGTATCCTGAGCAGACGAGCATCAGTGAATGCGTCACACACAATGGGATATCTTTCAAACTATGAAGACTGACGTCATTATTAGTACTACATGAAATATGATGTATGCCATAACAAACTCTAACTTATTTATTCCTATACGCGTAGATCTCAAGTATCATTTTACACACACAAGTAAACATATTCGTGAGTATAGTTAAAAAATTTCGTGTATTTCGTGTTATATTCAGATTGCGCTGATTTTTAATTATTTTTCATTATAGAATATTCAATAGTTGGAATATTCAATTAGTTGGAACCAGGAGCCGTAAAAAAAGGTGCTACAAGTGTAACCTTTGCGCAAGTTCGCGTTCAATGGTGATCTCCTCAGAGGCGGTCCCATACAAATATCATGAAGAAATTCCACCCATAAGGGTGTAAAATAGGTGATGAAATTATTGAAGTCGGTTTAATTGATTTTTGGATCAGTTAAATATTGATATTTTAGCTACAAGGACAGGAACAGATGCTGTGAATTTTAAAATATAATACTAGTTCGCCCCGCGCTGTTACCCGCGGTTGGAATTCCTACGGGAATCGCACATTTTTCCGAGATAAAAGTACCTTATGTGCTATTCCAGACTATAATCTATCTACCAAATATGATCCAGATATTATATATAAATTCGTCTGTAGGTACTACTATTGACCGTGGTCTCACTTGTGTTCAGGTTAAGGGACCACTTTCAACTGAGTACTTTCCCTTTGGCAAGACTTCAGCGTAAAGCTTGCGTGTTCAAGTCCAAGCTGAAGTTAATCGGAACGAACTACTGACAATATGAATGTCAATTGCAAAACGAGTTTACCGAATACGAAACCATAATTAGCTCGTCTCGTAACTGATTATTATCAAATATGAACTGTTTGCCTGTTATTAATTTAGTTACAGTTTGTTTGTGTTTGTCACACACGTTCACTAGATAGATAAATGTGCACCGCAGACTGCCACTAGGCAAATGTGACGTAAATTATTTCAATTCTGCACACTACTTATTTAACTCGTATAAGTTAGTTACGGACTGGAGCTAAATAATTTGTTTGATAAACTTATTTATTGGCCTAAACCAACACGCTATAATGAGATTTTGTGTCAACTTAAGAAGAGTATATTTGCGAAGACGTGTGTGAAAATAATGGGATTTCTATGTCGACAGCAACAATATCACTTCAATCCGATAAAGTTTACTTTGGTCGGTCGCGGGGGAAGGCGAGCGCCCTCAGGTCCCCGCATGCGACCTCCGGGCGGTGCGTGAGCAACTCAAAGTAACAGTATAACTAGTGTCCAGTTTCTCCGATGAAGAATGGTCACCACACCAGATAATCCACCCCCAAGCAGTAGTGCACTCGCATTGTTCCGGTTCAAGGGAACGGGGCAATATTACAGACACGTGAAACATTAAATCCCCGTCTTTGAGTGGCGTGCGCTACGTGATGTGACTTGGGTCTATTGATACTTCAGTAGATAAGGACCGGAGTCGTTATGTTGTTAATAGTCCGGTCACATGAGTCACATAAAAAATATCCCTAAAGTACTATTATATTAAAATGGGTTGTAACATTTAAAGATATTGTATGATACATATTTAAATGTAAGTGACAAAACTTGATCTGGAGTGACGTAATCGGGAGTTATCAGTTAATTAGATGGTTTAGAGATACGATATTGGCCGATGACAAGTGTCGGCCTTGACCCGCTCTGCTACATCTGGGAGAGGTAGTCGCTTCCCGTTTACGCGTTGCGGAATAATCTATGAGCGTCTGGAATTTATATATGTTTGGAGTTTTTCTAAAAGAATGTGAATATGCTGACGCATTTAAACTATTTAAGAATGAGTTATAATATTTTTGATGAGCTTATTGATATGATAGGTTATTTATTAGGGATTTGAACATGTCTTTTAAACATTGGAATATTTTGAACAATAACACTTTCTAAGTGTCTCATTTGTTTTGATTTGAAAAGTAGCTAGTTCAAACTTTTAAACCCTAACCCTTTATATTATAAGTTGACGACCGTGTTTATCTGTCTGTCTACAGTTTTGTGACAAATTATTGTATATGTGAAGAGTACGCACCGGACACGATGATTGGTGAATCCGCATTGATTTTTTTATGATGATGAAATACTGTTGATTATATTATATATCACTCATTCTTAATTTCTCCTTATGCATATTGTAAATGTGGAGCATTGTTGTAATGTCGTGGAGCAGGGCGACACACCTGCGACACATTACAATACAATTTTTTTTTTCCACCATGTTTATCTCGAATAGAAAAAATAAAAAGAGAGATTATGGCAGAGGGACATTACGCTTATATGTAAAAGCGCTTACAGTGCAAAATGGAAACGATACTACCTGAGTATTCCTTTTTAGGTATAGATTAAAGTTTTGTCTAACGAAACCAAAATAGCCAACCAATATACTCAATAGAATTTTTTTAAAATTAAATCTGTTGTCAATTTATCTTTTGTCTTATATGGGTTCTAGGGTGATATGGTTCAGATCTTCCAGAGCTGGTATCTTCATTATGTAATCTCTTCGAAGCTATCTTATTGAGAGCATCGTTTTTATTTTGTTCCATCTGCGTAACACATATAATATCACATTCCATCTCTTCCGGTAGATATCTTCCACTAGATAGTTTTGACTCATCGCTTAGTTTAGAAGTAAACAAGTGCGTTAAGAATGCGCGCGAGCAGCCAGGAGCCCGGCGCCGAGCTTATCGTGTGCCTATCGGAACTCAAAACTCAAGAGTCATGTATTTTATACGCATTCAAAGATGAATTAAAATATTTGGAATGTCATTACCAAGCTTGATGCGTGTTGAATCCATATTGCATTTTCCAAGGGGAAGAAGACATTGTTTTATGGTCTAGCTTTTGAAAGTATACGTAAATGATCAAATCTCACGCACGCATCTACGAGAAAGAGATGGTTATATGTATATAATTATCGTAGCAGTGCTACGGCGTAGTAGATCTACACTCAATTGTTGTGTAGGCATATTATGCCTACACAACAAAAAAACACATTGTGTTTTTCATTGAACCTGAACTTGATAATAATCATGTTTAAAGGGTTCAATAGCGTGGTGGCCCAGGGGCACAGACGCCGACTTTCAATCTGAAGGTCGCTGGTTGAAACCCACACGTGCACCAATGAGTTTTTCACATGAAAAATTTATGTGCGCAATACCACGTTCTCAAAACGGTGAAGGAAAACATCGTGAGGAAACCGGCATGTCTTAGAACCAAAAATTCGATGACATGTGACATCTACCAATCCGGATTGGGCTCCCGTGGTAGTTCAGAGCCCATTCACTCTCAATTATCGAGAGTAGGCCGGTGTCCCTGCAGTGGGAATATTAGAGGCTGGTACGTGTACGTATGTGTAAAGGGTTCAATTAAATCTTGTCTGTCTTATTTGCGAGCTATTAACTGGTGGGTAGAGTGCAAGTAAACTTTTATATATGACTGTTATGAACGACTACTTTTTCGCAGCTATAACTTTTAGAGTCGATAGGCGAGCTAATAGATTCTCCACTGATTTAACTAATTAAGTTACAATTATAGTAGCTTGCAATGTGAATTGAAAACTAGGGAATTATAATATTAGGAGTACAAATAAGATTCCGCCGTTTTATTGTAGATGGCGCGGCACGGAGTTTCGGTTAGCTTTCGCAGATGATAACCGGCTTAAAAAATAGTTTGGACATTCAAGAACAACATAACCTATTAATATCATTGATTTTATATTGGTAAAATATAATTTTTATAAGTTGAAAATGTCAAAATTTGAGCCAAGTAAGCGTCATTTGCGGGAAATATTAGTTTACTTCTTTAATTTAAAGAAATCTGCTGCTGAGGCGCATCGATTGCTCGTAGAAGCATATGGTGAGGTTGCTTTGAGTGAGAGAACGTGTCGAGAGTGGTTTCAAAAGTTTAAAAATGGTGATTTCGACGTAGAAGACAAAGATCGCAGTGGAAGGCCAAAAATTTACGAGGATGCAGAATTGGAGGAATTATTGGAGGAAGATTCATTTCAAACACAAAAAGAACTTGCTCTAACATTAGAAGTCACTCAGCAAGCAGTCTCACATCGTTTAAAATCATTAGGAATTATTCATAAACAAGGAAATTGGGTTCCGTACGAATTAAAGCCGAGAGATATTGAACGCCGATTATGCTTAAGTGAAATGCTGCTAGCTAGACATAAAAAAAGGGTTTTTTACATCGTATCATAACTGGTGATGAGAAGTGGATACATTATGACAATCCAAAAAGAAGAAAATCATGGGGATTACCTGGCCACGCGTCAACATCAACAGCAAAACCGAATATTCACGGAAAAAAACTTATGCTGTGTATTTGGTGGGATCAGCTAGGTGTAGTGTATTATGAGTTGCTTAATCCGAGCGAAACAATTACTGGAGCCCTCTATCGAACACAATTGATGAGATTGAGCCGAGCTCTGAAGGAAAAACGCCCTCAATACTATTCTAGACACGAAAAAATTATTCTTCTGCATGACAATGCTCGTCCACATGTTGCGGCTCCCGTGAAAAAGTACTTGGAAACACTTGATTGGGAAGTGTTACCCCACCCGCCGTATTCACCAGACATTGCACCGTCCGATTATCACCTGTTCCGGTCCGTAGCACATGCTCTGACGGCGCAGCGGTTCACATCTTATGAGGATACCAAAAATTGGGTTGATTCGTGGATAACCTCAAAAGACAAGGAGTTCTTCAGACGTGGGATTCGAATGCTGCCTGAGAGATGGGAAAAAGTGGTTGCAAGTGATGGGCAATATTTTGAATAAATTTATATTACCGTTCTTCTACAATAAATATTTAATTTGTGTTAAAAACGGCGGAAACTTATTTGTACTCCTAATAATATATTATTCTCATCTGGTAAATAAGTTTTGCTGGTTAGTAGTCCTAGGAACAGTGTAGTTACTAAATATATTTACGCCCTTAATATATATTTTAAACATTTATGGGAGATTCAAGCCGGTTACGTCCAAAACCGGATCTCTCACGGTTTCTCCTTGGTACACACTCGTGCCCCCCCGTCGGTAATAATAGGTTAGTCACCACCCACTGCACAAAGCCGTGTCGCCAACGTCTTGTCATGTTCCGGCGTGACGCTGATCAAGCCATATCCTACTGCCACGTCTCTGCCTTATCTATATTCGACCACATTGACACTGCCACTAGATGAGATAACGGTCAAAATATAATACTAGCAGGCTTTCATTGGAAATAGCCTGTTGTATAACAACAGCGTCAAATATTTGACATCGACGGGACCCAAAGTAAAGAACAATGCACTCTTGAGCCAGAACCTGAAGAGTTTAATCTTGCGTCGAGGGCTGCGATACACTTCAAAAACCAATATACTTTCTTCGATAGGGCTTATGCATAAAAAGGTAAAGATCGCTCAAGCTTGGAAGGCTTATCCCTTTCTATTTACATCTTGAATTGTATGTACTCGTGGCCAAGCTTGCCTACTTGTTATCAAGTTTATATAGTTTATAGATCATCAAACTAAAGCAAATCTCTACCCAATCAGTATATGTATGGGTTGAAATAAAATCAAGGATGAACAGTTGAACCTCGTAGAGATCGAAACGTTCTTAGGATTCACTTTAGACAATGGGCTTCAGTGTCAGTGTTAGGGTTCAGGCACATTTTAATAAATTACAGAAGAGGCATGCGCAGTGAAACAGTCCACGCTTACAGACGTCAATACTAGCGGCAGATTTTTTTTGTAAATACATAATGAATTTATAAAATATTGTGTGAAAAGTGTGTAAATGATTATTCAATTTATTATTTTTTATTATGTTATCTTTATTGCCATTATTAATTTTTAGAATATTCTAGAACGGCTAACAAGATTAAGATTATATCAGTTTTAATTACGAGTATATTTGTGTTGGTACAATGAACCAAGCTGGCCCAAAGAAGAATAATGTATAATGTTTTAAGTGACTGGAAGTAGCAACATTATTAAATAATAATAATGTTGCTCCGTGACAGATAACAGTGTGGCTACGGTAATATATCCACAGTAATCGGTTAAAACCTAGATTTTAGGGTTTGTTATTAATTGTTATAGCACAGTTAAAATTATTAAAACAAATATATCAACTTAAATATTGACAGCGTATATTCTAAAATTATATGCTTTTGCATATAATTTTAGAATATACGCTGTCAATATTTAACGGGCTACGTTATTGCGTAAAACCTTACATTGGCCGTAAACGCCAGCAAAATATCGAAAGCGGATTAAACGTTAGCGGCGGCGGCGTTTAACGATAACGGTACTAATAATAGTGTCATAGGAAGCTAATACCCGATCCCCGACGTGGGCCGCCGGCGCTCGCTCGCGCGCTCGCTATTGGATGCACTTTAGTTCATAGTTAACCCCGTTACAGCCAATTTCTCTTGTCAAACTTATGCCATTTTCATTATTAATTTTCATCCAACAGTGACATCGTTATCAAATTATAATTATGATTTATGCATTTCGAATAGTACAATAATCAGATCCATAGTCAGAGTCTCAGTCTCTGGTTCCCTCCCGGGTGATGCGAAAGGAAAAACACAAAGTAAGAGTTGAACTTGTGCCGAGTTTGCCAAGTACTGCCTGCACACCTGATAATCTGCCGCCAAGCAGTGGTGTACTCGCGTTGCGTATAACGAAATCAACCTACTTTCACAAATGAATACTTTCACATATGTCATGTGACTACTTTTAAATTGAAATATTAAATCAAAATTATCGTAATTTAACAATTACCTCACTTTTTATATCAAAACCAGTGAAATAGAATAGTTGTTTATCGGCTTTGTTAAAAAAATCATGGGATAAATCTGTAATAAAGCAGAATCAGACCAAAAAAAATAATTTGAATTCGGTTATATAATTAAGGTAAGTAAATAGTAGTAGTAACCGTAATACCGGGACCAACTTGTGTTGGGCACAGTAAGTTATAAACACAATTAATGATGTTTTAGTTCTTAGATAGACTAAGAAGACTCTTTATAGACGATACTTTGACACAGGCAAGTCAATTCATATGTAATACAATATACGTTACCTTGGCTAATTTACATAATTTAAAGGGGAACAAGGTTTTCGTCATCAAAATTTTATTTAAGGAAACACTTTTACAACATGTGTTAAATGGATACCAATGAAAATGGTTAATGGTTAATTGTAACTAAACAGGTGGCGTAGCGTAGTGTAATCGAGACGGGATCGATGTACGTAGTAGATGCGGATGTAAAGGTCGGAGGGGTGACGTCACGGGCAGCGGCCCGCGCCAGAGCCTGTATCGATCCCCGAAACTTGGGGACTACCAACCCGGAATGCGGGCCATCGTGTGCCTCCGCTACCATTCGGACATTCGGTCGCCCTGGACCTTTGGAATTACTCCCATTTTGGAAATGTTTAAATCTTCTTTTAAGAAGCTCTACTAGCTATAATATCGAAGGTAAATACCTAACGGTCCCAAATTCGACTTTAGAAACTAACTTGCTTGTTAGCACCATTTCACATCGCGATCAACAAAACTTAAAAATCTGTTATTTCTCGTCACGTATCAAAACAAGATCTCACATTAATTAGTAATACCAATCACTTATAAGATGGTGAATGCAATCTATCTCAAATACTATTCTGATTTAGCAACAAAATCCTTTCCTCTGAATATAAAATAACCTAAACCATCGTCAGTTTGTTTGTAAGTATGTTTGTCTTTCATTTAAATACGTTCGGCGACATATGGTTTATAAACAATTACCCTATACTACTGGTACTCTAGCGGATGACCTAACAAAGATTAATGGTACTATAGGATTATATTAACAATATATTGTATGAGTAATCTGGCGGCCATAGTTCAATTTATGATTAGTTTCTAAATTCAGAGCAGCTTACACAGTTTTATAGCTGTGTAAAAATGTCCGAAATCTTAAAAACACTACAATCCGTATTCTTTTTCTATCGGAATGGAACGCTCGGAGTGTGAATCGTAGTCGCTATAAGCCGGCTTTCCTTATGTAAGATCCATACACATAAACGGTTCACGTTATCCCTGGTTCCGGAACCTTACAAAATGGTTCTTATATTTTAGCAGTGAAAGTCAGACGATGAATATTTAATAGAAATAGCCGCGTCTTGGGTGAATACTTAAAGAGAGATTCAACTTATACTTTGATAACTCTGTAGTTATCTCCCCTAGAAACTCTGAAAAAGGTGACAAAATCTTTGTGGCGTTCATGTTTTCAACGCACTCATTATTTCATAACACATTTCGAAGGCATCTTCTTGATTCTCATGCAAAAATGAGACGAGCCAATAATGATCGGGGCTGATCAAATTGGTTTCATGGCTCATTACCTATATTACGAAAATCATCCCATGATTTAAAAGACGTTTGAGAGATGAGGGAATCAATAATGACTACTATATATGCGAGTTTAAAAAGGCAATAATTATAAAAACGCTTCGAAAAATGCAATCTGAGCTGCGGAAGTCACGACACCAATTCTATGGCTAGGACTGTCTTCTATTATATAAGCTTTTTTCTGTCATGGGATCGGTTCCCATGACAGAACAAAGCTCTATCCCAGTTTCTATCTACCCAGTACACAGGTTGACACAAGTTGTCAAATTTATCAATACTTTTAGAGAAGTACAAATTTACGAAGTTGAAAAATTCCGGGTTGTTATCAAAGTTGATTCATAAGTGTGCTCATCATAAATCCTATTTATTTGAACACAATTTTTCCGGTGATAAAGCCAACTGAAAAGCTTTCGAACTGCATTTCAGATGTAGTCGCGTTGCTGTGCCAACTACAGTTCTGGATTCGATACGGTCATGTAAGAGCCATTGGCGTTTGTTTTACGTCAATTTATTGATCAAGTGAATTTTATCCCCATGTTTACGATTTCATGTGTTGCAAACGCCAACACAAAATATAAATAACGCCCAAAAAAGCTTTTAGCTTATCAAGTTGGTATAGGTTAGCCCGCGAATCGAGCCCGGGGTCTCTCGTTTCGCGGGCAGGAACCAATTATACTGCAGAATTTTGCGCTTCTACTTATTTTTCTTTCGTATTTATACTTATTATATATATTTTTATGTTTTAAACTTTCGCAGACTGCCTGCTATTGCGATCTAATAAGATTGTTAACAAATCCCAACTTTTATTCAATTGTTTTTTATATGTAAAAATCGTGGCCTGGTTTCGTACTAGAACTCCAAGTGGCTGAACTTCCCTCTCCCTCTCCCACTTCCCCTTCACCCGAAATCTGAATGTGGAATTCAAAACAACGTTTTATAAAAAGTCTTGTGCCTGCGCGTATCGACCACGGCTCTCAATCTAATCGCAACTGTTCCAATTTTCGGAACCAATTTCAAAATGTCATTGTTGACCAAGCTTATTCGTTAGTCACAGGAAAGCAAAATTCGCAAATTTGTTTACATATTTTTTCCATTTATATTATTTTGACAACAAAACTGTAAAACTGATTTAATTAAAAAAAATTGGGATCTGATATACTTTCAAATGAACCTTCGACATACCGAGCGTCCGCTTGGGGTTCTGTAGGTTAAAAAGAATTTTCGAAATCGGTTGATAAATGACGGAGATACAACCGAATGGACAACCTTTGGCAGTTCGATCCTGGCCGAAGTTTTTATCGAGATTTAGAAACTATATTTTATATTAACTGCTATTTTGCTACTGGCTCTCGGGATAAAACTGCGCTCTTGCTGTCCGATTCAACAGAACGAAGGAATTCAGGATTTTATAAAATTGCATTGGCGGCGTATTCTGCCGATTACTGTCGTTCCACACAGGAATGTGGTATGTCGGCAGACGGTTGAAACGTATCGTAGTTCAGTGTTTAGTTTAAAGGGCTTTTGTGAATATTCTTGCCCATGGAGGTACAGACAATAAATTTGAATTATCTTATATGTTACGATTTAAAATTATAAACTTTACATTGTATACATTTAACAATAATTGAACAAAGTAATTGCAATGTGTTACAGTTACCTATGTCGCGTCTTTTGCCATCGAAAGTGCTTGTTTGTTGACTTGAAAGCAAAGTGTAAATTCAACAGCTCCGCACTCTGGGAGCGGTGAACCGACGCTGAGACAAATACTAAAATACAGTGGACGGTGTAAACACACACTCAAGGAATCAAGTATTCAGAGACGCTTCATGTACAAGACATGCGCTCGTCAAAATAATCGCCAATTCTGAGAGCGTTGCTAGTTCACGTCATGTTGGCTTCGTGCGGTTAGCATATTTAAGTTTTTTTTTGGAATGAAGGAATTTTCAGGAAATTATTTGAGTACCTATGTATACTCAAATTTGTACAAAAAATATAATATAAAAACAAAAGTTACAATACAAAAATATAAAATCAAATACTATGTACCTGCTGATCTCCATTAGTATAAGACTGGATAGGCGTATATTATTTTCTCATCATTTATGCATGTTTGTTGATCGCGAATGTTTATGAAACATTCGCGATCAACAAGCGTCCAAGGAACGAAAATGTTCTTAGTTTACTTCGATACACACAAAAAATACTAACTTAATTATTAATTTTAGTTACAGAGCTGTTTTGTGTCATGAACCAACATCGCCCAACGCCCGCATATACGTCACACCACAACTACTCGTATACTACTGGGAAGTTTCCAGAACCATCCGAAGAATGTGAGCGACTACGGTACCGTCTGGGACTTCGGTGTCTCAACCAAAGGACCAAGGAAACGGAACACTTGTAAAACTTTATGCCGAAAACATTGCAATTCATCGCGATTAAGCAAAAAGAAGTCCAGATTAAGCGTTGATCTAAGTTATCTACAATTTCAGTGGAGCAGAATTAAGATGTATTAGTGTCGGGTCAAAGTGACAGTGGTACATTCAGCACTAAGAACTTGGCGCGGTTACGTGTCGCGCCACAGCTTAAGACATTTAGGAGAGAATACATATACAATACCGTGGCTGGGCTCACGGCTCGGGCTCGGTCGGCAGTAGCGCTGCCTTCTGCGCTGGAGGCCGTGAGCTCGATTCCCACCCAGGACAAGCATTTGTTTGACGAACATAAATCTTTGTTCTGTGTCTGGGTGTTAAAATACGTATTTACAAAAAAATACTATATGTATCCTATCAGACATCTAGTGCCCATATTAAACGCTATGCTTAGTTCTGGGCTAGATGGCGCTGTGTGATATATATCCATTAAAATTTATATATTTATATCACACAGTTCACCCTAGACCGAAACAAAGCATAGTTTGTATAGGAACTATAGAATACTGACAAAGTACTTTTTTCTAGTTACATACATATTAACACCTAGACACAGAAAAACTAGTATGATCGTCAAACAAATGGTTGTAGTGTGTGAGAACCTACGACCGACGTACAAAAGGCAGAGCTAACACCGACCGCACAGTGAGGCCAGTCAACACTGGAACAAACATAAATCAAGGATTGAACTAATTTGTACAACTAAGGCAACTTTCAGAGATCAAATTCGAATCAAAAACTATTATCATGGATTTTTCATTAAAAAATTTGTAAACGTCACTTTTATAAAATGTAACTACGAGATCGTTCGTTTTTAAAAATAAGTTTAGCTCTTGTTCAAACCTATCATGGGGAGAACAAACAAGAAACCTGAACCAAACGACCTACTTCGAACAAAACCACTAACGGAAGGATAACTGACAGTGGTGAATTTTGATAATTCACCACTGTCAATGGAAACCATAACCATATTGTGAAAATAAATTAAAGGCATCGAACTATATTAAGCAGGGTATCATTGAATAAAAATTTGAAAATCATTTGTAGGTTTCTGTTATTATTTTTCATTTCAAATGCCACACTTCGTGATGGACTTGCTACCATTAATGAAACGGTACACATATTGTCAGATAAGCTAAACGCTTAAATTAAAATAAATCTGTATAATGTCACCTTGTTTAATATACACAACTGCTTTCGGCATGGTTGGTTAGATGCTCAAAGATAATGTCCATTTAAATAAATATGTCATTTTCAGTCGACAGTGACACAGCGCTGGCCTTGGGGAAGTAGGGCGGCAGAGAGTTTACTTCTCGAGATGCCATCTGTGCACGATGGGAAGACATTATCAACAAGGTTATGTTGTTATTTACATGCATTTATTGTCCTTGTAACACTGCGTCTGAGAAATTTTTCTTGAATATTAACGGGCGCAGTGAAAATTTTGATGCGTACAGTCTTTTCGTTTATGTCACTAATTGTTTATTTTTCAGGATAACAGCCACAACAACACATACACTATTTTTTTTCTATACTAATGAAGGCCTTCCGAGAGTAGGCCGGTGTCCCTGCAGTGGGAGCAGTAGAGGCTGGTACGGACACTGCAACCGTTACACTACACGTCATCACCGCTCTCTCTCAATTAGCACCCAACTGGTACAAATCGAGCACTAGTTTTATTGAAATCATTATGCGGCTGCTTCCTACCGAGTGGCGCCTCTCGTTACTCACTCCTCAACTCCTCCCCATTCATGTCAGAGTCAAAAATCTTTATTTCCGTTGAATTCCTAAAAATTACTTGCCAACGTCAATTTCCTTTTTAAATAAATAGATAAATAAGTACCTACGAGAGCATGCGTTCTTAAAACCAAGTCTAGCGCTTATTCAAACCCTATCTGACCGCAATGGGGAAGAACAAGCAAGAAACCCCTAATGCAAGGATTACTTTCTATTCGCGAGCATGATCCCTTTAATAAAGTAAGTACTTAAATCTAAATAACATTTTCCTTATTACTATGTAAACAGATAATTACAAAACATTCTGCTTGTCGCGGAGCAGAGCGACATCCCGCCACGGAGCTTTAACATTTATATAATCATTAACTGAGTAATACGCTTTCTTTATGAAATTATTTCTTTAATATGATTTAAATCTTTGGATCTTAATGTTGTTTATTTGGGGAGGCTCAATCAAAACCTCCATGGTACAGCTGGTACGTGCACGGCGTGCAGTTCTGGAGGTGATAACACGTAACACGAATGCCTTATACTCAAACGCCAAGGTATTAAGAGTCCGTCAAGTATTGGTAGGTACTTAAGGTTGTGACGTCAGCGCACTAAAGAGTATTTAGCCCCAACGACTACGACGATATCATCTCCCGACGTGTTCCAAGGTTCCGGTTAGCTCGACTAACACTAAATTTGCTAAAGGAAGCCCTAGGTCCCTTGTGTTATAAAATTACCAAACTGCATCAAAAACAGTTTAACATTCTCAATGATATTATATGTCATAAAGAAGGGCTCCTGGCAAAGGGTTACACCGAAACCGAAAATATTATTACATAGTGAGAATAATGAAACTAGGAGATCCAATTCTGTCCATTGAAGATAATTTGGATTTTCGTTTCGATTTCGAATTAACTACTGAATGAATGACGTAGTTACTGAATGAATGACGTAGTTACTGAATGAATGACGTAGTTACTGAATGAATGACGTAGTTACTGAATGAATGAAACGAAACTTGGCATGATTTGAGTCCATACCATGAGGTAGGTCACTGAATATTATTTTTAACGTGGAATCAGTTCGGTTCCCTTGTAATTCATCACCGCGTAGTCCGATTTTGTTCATTGTTATTTGTTACAAATGAGATACAATACTTTAAAGGTGTCTCGTAAATATTTCATGGCCATCGTTCTTGTGGTTCAGACTAGTGGTTTTGGCTCTTCTTAAGCTGGCGTGCTCACTGTACTGTAAGCCTATAGGCTTAACGGATCGGCCAAAATCAGACCACTTCAAAGGAGTCAAATATTGCCAAACGATCATTATAACTCTGTATGGAATTATTCGACCTCCAAAATACCTTGAAGCCTGGAATGTATAGGAACCTTCCATAAGTACCATGTCTCATCTAAAGCTGGCTTACAATTTATTATAGTTGTATTGACAAAGTTACCATTGTTTTTATAGCTACTTAATGCGAATGATTAATCTGCAGGGTAGGCCATTGCGAACGAAGTCGCGGGCAGAGCTAATAACATATAAAATTACTATTATTAAAAGTAAACGTGCAAACTCAAACTGAAATGTATAAATAAGTGTCCTTTAGGTCGCAAGTACACGACACTTCGAAATGAAGGCGACTGTCGCCAACACCTACAGTTTCTACAATTCAGCAAATCAACTACTCCGTATCCTGTAGCGTGCCGCTACACATATCTTTCGCATCAGTTTGTTTGCTTATATATATTTTACATCAGTTTTGAGATAATTTATTATGTAGACAGATTTGTAGCAGTAAATGACATACGAGTATATATATTAATGCGCCTTCAATGAATCCTTCCAGCGAACCAATCCAACAGAGAACACTTACAAGTGTAGGAACAAGAAATAGAAGGATCAGCCGTTAGAGCGAGGGGTAATTGCATCAGCTTCACCTCGTTATCTGCTACTCCAGGGCCTGATGAGTTTGTACGTATCTCAGAGAAGTGGCGCAGCCGTGTACGGTACTTAATTTACTACCCAGAATGAGACCATTTTTCAGTAATAACGCTATTTTCGTCACACACATTGTATTAGTATTGTCGGTTCAGTTGGCGATTCGCGGGACGGCCGCGGTTTCTTTAGTTTCCTCCAGCCCGCGACCCGTAAGCTGGGTAATTAATCAAGTGTATGTAATCGTAAAAGTGTACATCTGCCATCTCATAGTAGATCCCCAAATACAACATTATTATAATTAACCTATATTATTCCTCGTAGCAAACTTAGTAACCTTGCTCCTAAAAATGCGGCTATATCTCTTAATGGTTCGTTCTGATCCGATCTGCCTGGATAGGCCATCAAGTTGCAAACGCAATATTGGTGGGACAAAATTTGCATCGACCTGATGGGACTGCACCGTGCCTGGCACAGGGCCCAGGGTCAATGAACTCTGCCCAATTACTATCACAACTAGACAAGAGACTCGCAACTTGCAAAATAAAATCAGCAATCGTAACGCAACATGAAAACATTTAAATAGTTGTTTGATTCTATTATATCCTTACCTCTTTTTACTCGTATTTAACGGTTTAATTTTTTTACAGTTCTCTACACATTAATTGCTACAATGGTATTATGAAATAAATAAATATTCATGGACATTTCATGCAGCGTCATATAGCCCTAAACTAAGCATAGCTTGTACTATGGGACCTAGTTAATAGATAAAATACAAATTATTTTTCGTAAATACATAATTTTTTACACCCAGACACAGAACAAACAGTTATATTCGTTACACAAATGCTTGTCCTAAGTGGGAATCGAACCCACGACCTACAGCGCAAACGTAGAGCCACTACCAAGTATGTTATGTTATGTTATGTTATGTTATGTTATGTTATGTTATGTTATGTTATGTTATGTTATGATGCCACTCCAATTATTATTATTGTTGGTATATAATACATACTGAGTTTCATATTATGGACCCTCGTCAATGTCAATGACCCTTGGCTGTCTCAGACAGCCTGTATTGACACTATCTAGAATGTACTACACATTCTAGATAGTGCGTAGGTATATATTGTGTTTAGAATATCAAACTATTTAATGCCATCTAACTATTAATCCGCATTGAGATTGGTAATTTCATTTTCTTGTATTTTGGTTTATTTTAATTAGTTGCCTTTTTTAATCAACACCATTCTTTGAGACACCACATATTATTACGTAGCGCAAGTACCTATTCACGAATTAACCTAACCAAACGAATTGATAAGAAATCAGTTCCCGCGAACAGTCCTCCAGCAGAGGGCAAATTCATGGTAGATTATAAAGAGATTTCGATTGCAACTGAACTCAATCTGACATTGTGAACATCAACAATAGAGACATTGAATATAAACGGTAAGTTAGTCGGTTGCGTGTCGCTCCTCGATCGTCAGGCTAACCACGACATGCCTCCTCGCGCATTTGAATTGCTAACTCGATGGAGGGACCTGTCTTCCGAATGTGAATGATATGGTTGACCAGCATTGATCACCAATTATACATATATTATGAAGTAATTTCGTATATCTTGTATGTGTATCGAGCTCGAACCGACATTTCGTAGTGGTTTGGTAATTGCTAAGCTAACGCATCCTACTACTAACCTAACAGAGAGTAGCCTACCATACATAGTCTGTGACCCGCTTAGCACAATTTGCCACGCTTTATTTATATAAATAATAAATAATAATTAAATTATAATGAAAATGACACCCAGGGAACTCATTACGGTGGTACGGCGGTGTTGCCTGCAAGTTACTCCAGAACAGGGTTGTGATAATCTACAATTGATATTATCGATAGCAGTTTATCACAACTTAATAAGCTTTGATATCATAATAACGAAATTTATAGTATTGATGACAACCCAGTCGAACCAGAAAGAACATTATATTAATAAAAAAGTTTCCAAGTCGAAACTATAAAATTAGAGACATCTACCGACTGCTTCAAAAAAATTTAAAAATTTAAATTAATGTGCCTCCAATTTTACTCTTTTTGTGAAAAATATAAAATTACTTGATGAAGCGCAATGTGGATTTACAAACTATTACTCGATCGGATTAATGCTGGATGTGACGAAAGGCTATGTAAAAGTACAATAAGACATTCTGCTAAAGACATTACATGACACAGGAATAGCTTTCTATTGGTTACAATCATATTTACTTACAAAATCGCGTGCAATATGTAGGAATTGAATATATTGACTTTGACTCTGGTACAATTCACAGTTAAAAAACGGATTCACATCACAATATGTGCATTTGAATACCACACTTTGGGGCGTTCTGTTGTTCGCGTTACTAGGAATGTTAATACTAGGACCGTTACTAGGAATGTTAACAACGTTCTGTTGTTAACATTCCTAGTAACGGTCCTTATGTAATATGTAATGGCCATTAAATTGTACAATAAACTACCAAATATCATAAAGGAACTCATAAAAATACGCAATTTATAATTATACCTACTAAAGAAATGCTACAACGAAACAAATGAATGTTTGGAACAGAAACCACAAAAATACTGAAAGCTATTTCATCAGACCCCGTTAAAACAAAACAGAAGTTGGCCCGCGTTTAAAAAACAAATCAAATAGATAATATAATAATATAATAAAAATAAGGAAAATTTTAGACAAAACAAAATGTTTTTGACTTCAAAGGCTCGCGTGCGTACACGTGGGGTACACGTAAGGATTCAAAGGGTGGTTCAAACTGGGTGGTGCTCAAAGGAGCAACAAAATGTAGCAGTAAAACTTTTGCACTTTGCAAAAGTTTTGCAAACCTTGCCGTAACAGTTTAAACTTGCACGGGACGTAATGTTTTCGTACCTGCCGTTATTATTTTTAGTTTGCGAGCTTTTTATTTATTTTATATTTCGAATGAATATTTTTTAAGTATTGCTGAATAAATATTCGTACATAAAGTTTGCCCGGAGTAGTACTGCCTCCGCATCTGGTTATCTGCCGTCGCAGATAAAGGATGTCTACCTTTAAACTTTACTAAGTTGCTATAAACAAATTCATATATTTAACACCACCGCCCAACAATGTGATATTAAAGTTAAGTCATTAATAAGTGGTAGTTGTCACCATGTTATATATGGAAACCGAAAATATTCTTACTTTATATTGATTAGTTTGGTATGTTTGTGCTGTGTTTACTTTTTCACTTGTGTAATTAATACATTAGTCATCAAGCATTGAAAGATAACCAGATCTCCACGACGCAGGCATGTGGAGTGCTAGTGTGGAGATCATGAGAGGATCTGGCTGGGCGGGTAAATAAATAAAATTCCTGCGTTAAATTCATATTATTTTAATCAGGTATATATTTATTAATATTTTCTTGTATGTTGTGTGTGTTGAAGCAATAAATAAATACATTTTTTACTCGTATTTCTCTTTGGTGGTATCGTTTGCACATGGCTGTTTATGATGCCTTTAAAAAGAAATATACGGAAAAAAGTAAAAGTAATTGTCTTGACAGTTTTTAATTTCTTTGTTGTCTAAAATGAGTTAATTTTTTATGAAAATGGTTCGATAAAGGTTGAAGATTTATTACAAGAAAGGAAACACGCGACTCAAGCTGCAAAAAAATTGCGCCGATTAAGGACCTAACGCGGTGTCGATAAGCAATGTTGCTCTAAGTGGTTTTAGTCGGAAAATTTTTATTTAAAAATTTGTAGTTTGCTCTCGTCTCGCTGTCATGGTTTATCATTGGTTTTTTTGAATGAAGCAAGATTAAATGTAAACATTTTTAAATATTTTTTTTTGCTTCTTAATTGTCCCGTCGTGCAGACGACCCACCTGATGTTAAGAGGGTACCTCCGCCCTTAAACATCATAAACATGATTTCGATCTTCCCCTACTAAAGTATGAGAAAACTCTTTCTTCATTTTCTGTCACATCATCTTTTAATTTCAAGGTTTAGTCTTCCATAGTGATTTAACCACTATGAAGCGTTAATGCCTCCCCTATACAGCCTTGATCACACACACACAGATACATTTATAAAAAGAATGACTTTCCGAATGATTATATAAGAATTCCACGGAAGCGGAGGGTGCAAGATCAAAGTCAAAGTCGACTCTGACTTTGACCTTGACCTAAATGTGAGGCATTTACACTATGTTCGGTCTTTTCAGAATTCTTCAGAGTAACGTCACGGACTGGAACTACTTTCGTATTTTCATACATTCGTAATTTCGTAACCGATTTCAAAAAAGATGGAGGTTCTATGTTCCACTGTATGTATAATATCTTTATGTATTTTCACCGATTTCTCCGCCTTTTATCAACCGATTTGGAAAATTCTTTTTTATTTGCAAGGATATGTTTTTAGATTGGTCCCATAGAATGTTATCAAAATCAATTGAATAGTTTGGTTGTTAAATCACAATAACTGGAATAAATGTCATCCCACTACGCGAAATCGGGTATTTTGCTATTTACTTTGAAAGTATTGAAGTCAGTTTAATTCGATTTTTAAATCGGTTTCTTGTTTTTTGATTAATTTCCCTAAAACTTCCTCAACAACGGGATCAGGTCACTTTTTTAAGTATGCAAAATTATTCGAGCTGTTCGCCACATTTTTATTAATATTATGAAACCAAAAAAAGTTTTATTGGTATATAAAACACGAATAATCTTCTCCACAACCTAGGTATTAGTTTTTTAGCGATTGTTTAAGAGCAAGACCGGACAGCGCCAGCACAAGGGGCCCCTTTATCCATTTCATTGAGAGAATATATCATACTGGCTTCTATTCTTCATGACTATACGAGTATTTATATTATCATTTTTTTTTCCCTTTAATTTTAATTAATATTGTTTAGTGACCGTTTAGTGGCATTTGATGAGCGTTTTCGTGCTTCAGAGGGTACGTTAATATGTCGGTCCCGGTTACAACGGTGTCGGGTGAAAGAAGAAGAACGAAGAACTTTCTTTATAAAGGACGGCATCGTGGAGAGGTCGTAGCTTAGTGACTGTGTTTTATGGCAGTTTTTTAGGGATCCACGCGTAGAGGGTAATAAAAACCGTATAATGAAGCCCGTAATGTCTGTCTGTCCTATCTTTAAAATATATTGAACAATAAGTAAGTCGTAGCGGTCTTAAATATTCTTTAGCGTACGGATGTCCTAACAATGAAAGATCATAAGATATACAATTAGTGGTACAGGCTTCTCAGTTTCACAAGAATGCAATCAACCAGTTTATTAATTTTGAGTATATTTTTTTATTTTTCTTATATCTGACTCAGAATCTTGTTGTATGTAAAATTTATCGCTCGTTATAAAATAATATGTATGATTTATGCATGTGCCTTATCGCAGGCACCGCCACACTCTGGGGGTGTTCCCAAACTGTCAGAGGTATTATTTATACCTGTCTGACCTAATTCCGACATTCGGTAGATCGGGGCCGCGAATGCAATCGTTTTCAGCTGCCTGCACTGAGTGGCCTCGGTGGCAGATTGTGAGACGGTGCACGGACAGCCAAACCCTGCAATCCACTAGCTGGATGGGAAAAGAGAACGTGTCGTGCTGACCCCACCTAGTGCGCGATAAGGTCAACAACAAATTGGAGACATCCATATACGATGGAGTACGGTGACTTTTCGACAATTTTACATTTTTATAACTAGCTTTTACATTTTAGGTTTGGAACCTGGGGTAACTACCCCAGTGGGGGTAAAATTGGTATTATGCGAGGGTAATAAAGCCCAATCTTTACTGATTTTTAAGCATGAAGGTGTGTCAGCCAAAGTTGCATTTCTCGGACTACGTGAAGATAGCACCTTAAAAGTGGAATTTTAAAATTATGAACTCTGTAAAATTGGCGAAAAGTTACAGAGTTCATACCGTTTAAAGAGTGATTTTTTGATTTTCAACTGAAGGCCAGAAATTGTCTCACTGTAAAACATGATTTGAGTAAAGATAATAATTGATAAGAGTAATCGGCCAAGTGAAATTCGGACTCGCATGTTCCGTATAAATAAATGCACTATTGCAGCCATTGCAAGAATTTAATTTCTGTTAGTTCTTTTTTTTTACATATCTTAGTTACATGATTAATTAAGGCATGGAGGATTGATCTGCATGCTTTTTTTTAAAGAGTAGCGTGCAATTTCAGCTTTGTCCCGTAAAAATGTCATAAAGAAAATTGAGGGCGCGAATAGGGGATGAAAATGTTGAAATCACTTTTTTTTGAATTTAAATTAGTAATTTGAATTTCAGTTGAACAAAATCTCAATACATAATAAGTTATCTATGGTTTAAGAATGTTTATAAACATTTAAAACCAACATTTAAGGCGCAGAGAGAAAACCTTTTGCTTCAGCTCTTTGATTTTGTAAATAGAGTAATGAAAGGCATCCCTTAGGGAGTCTTGTTTGCTCATCCACTCGCTAAAGATTCGTAAATTTATAATGGCATCATGAACCTACCGTTAGTAGGAGCAACCATCTCATGTAACAATATAGAATTAGTTACACGGCTCGTTCTTTATCGGAATTAATTGATAAGTATACTTCAGCTAGCTGAACAAACTTTGCTGCTAAGTATTTTTACTCGTTTGCAAAAATGAAGGGAATGATGGGAGCAGTATATTTAATTTGCATGACCTCGGCAGATGCGGACCGATTCCTGCCCCCCGAGACATGGGACATCTTGCAGAGCAACAGTAGTGGAAGTGAAGTGGAAGTGTACTACTGACATAAAGAAAGAGCTCACCATTTAGTCAGACATCAGTCTCAATCGCATCTGCGCCGGCCACGGCGTGGAGGTTGTTGACCCGCACGGTGCAGGGCCGGCGGCGCGTCTGCGAGCGGCCGGCGGCCGCCACCGGAGCGACCTCCTCCTCGTCGTCCGCCTCGACCGCCTCGGCCGCCTCGGCCGCCATGCGCGCCAGCCGGGCCGCGCGGACCGCGGCCACCTTCTTCAGCTCACGCTGTTGAAGCTGCGGACAAATGACAATTGAGTGTGCGAAACCAACAACGGTCGTGTCTGCAGCTGTGGCGATGTAATTCAACTATAGGAAGTCTTTTGTCTGTGAGACGGTGCAAAACAAAACGCATTTTTAGCTTTTGGCAAGGAATAACAAGACTAGTAGAGAGTTTAAAAGTCCATTTTAGTTTAAGTTAACGGCAATAATAATCGAAACCGGTGAATTTAATACTAAAAGTGCTTTAAAATTACAAAGAATTCAAATGTAACTACAATTGCGGTGTTGGTGTAACGAATAATATTGTAAATATCTTCTATTGTTTCATTTAGAGGAGAAAGCCGCTCCTTGAACAAACGTTGCATACAGCATCTACGTATTAAAAGCATAGCTTTACTTCTTTAAACGACGTACAACAAGTATTCTGACTTGTAGATCAAGACTATAAGTTCAAGTGTTGATCTACCAAATCATATCAAAGACAAAAGACGGCCTAAAGTTTTGGAAGCATTGATCCATAGCATGACACTTGCTGCTGGCACTAACATCAGCCACTAGAAATTGCACTAATGGTGAAAGTTAGACAGCGGAACTATTCAGAGTACTAAACCATATGTTTTATGAAATGTTACTAACTCTTCATAATCATAAATAACTTATTTAATCTTTTTTGTCGATTAATACAATATTAATCCATAAATTATTTCAGTACGACTATTTTATTGTGTAAACTATTGCAATTATCTACACAATATTTTAAAAATAAATGTTCCCCGTTACAGCCATTTATGTGTTTGTAAATATTGGATTCGAAACTCTGCAAAAGAATCGACAAGTATTGTTTTCTTTATAGTTTTCTTTAGTAAAGACTACGCCACAGATAAGGCTTTTATGATTAAGTGATTAAATTTACAGAGCCATTTTTTTTGTTTTACGGCGAAACATCCGAAAATACAATACTAAAATACTATAAGTTAGAAGAAAGTACTATAATAATCATTATTCGGATAGAAAAATATAAATGGTCGTTATGAAGATTTACCCATAAAAAAACCCTCCCTGTTACTCGAGTAGTTATTTATGTGGCAAAATATAAGTGTCATAAAATTAATATCTCGGAAGAGAAACATAGAGTCGCGTATGACGAACGTGTGCGAGTGAGCATGAGGACGAGCGGAGGATACCTTTTGTACATTGGTATGCGATCAGAAATGGAGCACTAGGATATTTAAAACCGATGTCCTTACCTCAGTGTGTTGCTGGTGCGCGCAGCTCTCGGCGCCGAGCTGGTTCCCAGCAGATACAAGAATATGTATAAGAAAATAGGTTACAGATCCTTTCGCAAAAGCAACGCTGGCAGAATCATAATAGTAGGAGGTCTTACTTGGTTCAAGCGCAGCAGATCTTGGTGTTCGAGAGCCGCAATGTCGTTGCAGTTTCCTGCCTCCATGGTGGCCTGCTGCTCCAGCAGAATTTTCTCCTCGTCACGGAGTCGCTGAAGATTCTGCTCCACGTTTGGATCTACGACCAGCGCCTCCTCCTGCTCCATGGCATCGGAGGAAGACTCCTCGCTCATTGATGACTTCTTTTGTATAGGTCCAGATACTGTTTGGAATAATTAAGAATGTAGTTTAAGTACTAGTAGATTTAAGTTGCTCTCAAGTTAGTAAATATAGGTATTGAAGTTAAATTGTAAGTATGCTCGAGCGATACCTTTATTTTAATATGTAAGTGAGTACTGAATGATAGCTGCGATATTAAATTCCTATGAATGAATTATTCGTGTCTACTTAGTAATATAACGGTTTAGACTACACACTAGATGATATTAATGGTTATAAAATATAATGCACACACAACAAAAAACCAAATTGGAGGCTAACTACTTGATTATTAATTGTAATATGTGTGAGACTTGATCTAACACGAAGGTAAATATAGAAAGTCCGTCCACATTACTAGGACTTGTATAAATGGTGTGTACCAACCAATCATCACCGACAATTTAGAACCTCACTTCCTCGACGACGAATACGAGCCGTTTTGCTTACGCCCAGTCATTATATTGTTATTGGCCATCATTATAGACGTATCATATATATTCAGGTGTTATAATTTTTATGAAGATATACAATACGTTTTCCTGAAATTTATCTATTTTTTTAGACAGATTACGGTACAATTTAATATAAATAAATATACGGATATAGGTTGTCTATGACGTATATTTGGGTGGTATTTAAATTATATTTTAATTAAGTATGACGTGTAGAAACAAAGTAATTTAACAAATAGCAATCGTTCTGGATCTGAATAAATAGAACGCGCTAAAGAATTCCAGTGCATTTGTGGCTCCAAAGACGCGGACCAAACAAAAAAATATGTTTTAGTATTGAAATCAGAGAGTCAATGAATAATAATGTAGAAATCAGCCAGTTGGCTAATTACAGTGTTATAGTAACATCTGAATTGATAAACGACTGGATTCAACAAAACTTCGGCAGGGATTGAATACAAATTATAAGATTTACTAAATAAAAAGTCTGTAATGAAGTATCACAAAAAATATCTTTTAGTAGATGCTTTACGCAAATACTATGGTATACTGACAATTACAGAAGATAAGCTGTAAATAATATAATAAAACTGCTATAAATCTTAATATTCCAGAGGTCGAAACGTAAATTGCGTCTCAGTAGAATTCGCTTGAGAAGCTCTCGGATGGAGTAAATGGGGTTTGATATAGTACAGGAGCCCAATCCACATTGGGGAATGACACATGACTTTCGAATGTTTGGAAATCTTCACCATTTTGATAACGTAGTATTGCGCTCATACATTTTGTTTATTGACATCATCACGTTAGTGCCAAGAAAAACAAGAGACTGCTGAAAAATTGGAAAAGCCGACTTCAATACATGTTTCTTGTCTGTTTCTTCCACTCGGATTAATAGTCGGTTAGGGTTGGAACAGACGTAAACCTAACCTGTTGTTACTTAATATGTTATATATTCGCGAATATGTTTACTTGTGTGTGTAAAATTTGACGTGACCAAATGATACTGGAGATGTAAAGGAATAAATGAGTTTGAGTTTGAGTTTGAGTTTGAATAGGGACGAAAGATCCCTAGTCTCTCGCCTGAGGTAACGAACAAAACATATACCACCGCATTGATAACCTCCTCCGGAAGTTGGTTGGAAGATCTTTTACTTCCTTACAGACCCTCGGAGTCGAAGTCGAGTTCTAAATCCGTGATCGAAATTGAACTATATAAACATACCGGGACCTGCTCGATTAGAACCATTTAAATTACAATAACTCTGATTTCCCCGAATATCAGCCACAGTCCTCCCCTTCACTCTATCCATATATATTACTCAAGAAAACTCCCGTTAAAGACCGGACTGTTCCCAAGAAGCAAAGTCCTAATTCCATTCCTATTCGGGAAGTGGCTTTGTTAGAATTGAATAGAAAACAATTGGACAATTTCTCGTTGGCGAGTAGTTTCATGGCAAGTGTGCCACGTGCAGGGTTGCTGTAATGGCTTTCTTGGGGTGGAAATGTGGGGTTATCGAATATCAATAATTGCCCACTGCGTCCGTTTTGATGTATAACATAAGTGGATGTTACAGTGCAATTCAAGGCAAGTGTTTGGTCAGTCTATGTATTCTGTTACGAGACTCTTACGTCACCATTCAACATAAGTTCAAAAAGAGCGTAATAAATATTATTTTGGTAATGTGGTTCAAGTTCCGAACTATGCATAACTTGTAATCTTGAAATGTCCGAGAAATATTTGTTTATTTATTTCTAGTATAATGTCAACGCTATCTACGATTCCATTCTACAGATTGTTTATGAGAAATTGTATTCCAGAAGAAATGTTGGCACCATTAATACTAGCCAGTCCATGTGGGATGGAAACTATTACATATTCAATTAACTTTGACGTTTTAATTAATGTTCACCACTGACCTGATTTTTGACTGAGAATTATTTCTGAACTCTGTGTCTGTCTATTTTTTCTGATGTGATTAAATTTCAATATTGACCTTCGTGTCTAACATCCCAAATCAAACTAAAGCAAATTAAAACAATGTATTGTTCTATTAAATTGAATGATTTACAATTGAAACGTTATTCTACAAGTGCTATGTTAGTTTATTTATTTTGATTCGAGAACGGGTCGTTGTCAAAATTCCTTATTAGATAATGAATGTAATAAGGAGTGTATTAAAAACTACAAATTAAAAAGTTGCAACTTAAGTCATAAACAAATAATTTATCACATAATAAAACATAATAGTATAAAAATACTTACATGATCACGTTGCATGCATAAACTTAAAAGGCCTAAAAACAATGAATCAGATAACTGAATAAAAAATATGATTGAGGAATGAGCGTCTGATGGAAGAGTTATTTCAGGAAACATAAGATGCCCAATCGCTGGCAAATAGAAGGAATATTCCTATCCATATCCAACGTCATCAGTGATCAGATACTCGTACCTCAGCAGCTCAAAGCTCAAATATGACAAATTATAATAACGGCTCGAAAGTAGTTCAATAGAAGCGCCATTGTGTATGAATGATGTCGCACTGTGAACGTGTAGAGTGGCATTGTTCGCAACGTGTCGCAATATATGTAGTGAGCTGGTGGAGCATCGCTCGAAAATGTACGGTTATTTGAAGCCACTTTTAAAATTATATTTTATATTCGAGACAGACCTAAGTATTAAGATTGGTGTGCACAGAATTATAATTGTACAATATATTCCTTCTTTTGGTCAGTTTTTTATAAAGGTTGGTTAGTTTCATGCGGCAATTTTAATAACCAAACATCAAATCAAATTTAATTAATGAAAAGAACTTACAAACTGTAGATAATCACTCAGTTGGAAGTTAAGAATAATTTAAAGGATTCGGGGCTTGAACCCCCTGAGCTCCCAAACGTTAATATAATAAATAAAAAACGTTGCCGCTTGGTTTTAAAACCATGGCACCGCAGAGACCACAAATCTGTTCAACTTTATTACGTGACGTCACTGGGGACGAGAAGGCTGGCTCGTTCCTCGCCCACAGATTATCTTTGGCCGTCCAACGCGGGAACTGTCACAGACAGTGACTTGGTAGTAGGCTAATTTTTTGGATTTTTGGAATGCAACATTTACTTTTCTATTATAAATGTAAATTTTAGTCATATGCTAATTCTTTAATGCAATAAAGAGACGGAACGAGCAGATAGCCCGGTGGTTATTGTCGGCCATAACCAACAACAATACTACTCAGATCTTCCTGAGAAGACCCAAACCGCTTCGCGATGCTGTCTCTCTGGGACGGGGTGAGTCTCTGAGAGTAACTCTTCGAGTGTCCGTAATTTCACCGACACCCAAACCCTCCTCAACACAATTTAGTATAAACAATACCTAATAAAACAAAACATAACAAAATAAAATAAAATAACAATTTTATTCAGTTGTTTGTCTACACTTAGAGGCTAGGTATTTACACGAAACACTTGTCGTCCCTTACACGTTAATATCACAATGATCGTCTCTGTCGACTATTTATTTACAAGTCCGTAAGAAAGGCTAACACTAAACAATCACGGGTCGGTCGCGACCTTGTCATCGTCATCGTCTTTTCCACCTGAAATTACCGAAAACAAATATAAAAAACAAAATACAAAAAAATATATCAACAATGAGTGTAATGCGTTGATCACGTGTGGCAGCTACTCTCCGTTTGAGTTGAGCAATGGAGCAAGCCGAAACAGCTCTGCTGACGATAATGAAAACATTTAATTACGTTTTAAATGTACATTAAAAGTAACTCGTTGAACACTTTTCAATGTATAGGATGAAGTGGAAACGAGTCGAACCTCGTCAAGCCAATTTAAATTACTAAAGAGTTCGCAGCGAGAGATGCTTGGGGGTCATGTCCTCGCGAGCTCCGGCAAATGTTGGAGCAGGCGGGCGGGCTGCGGGCTGCGTCACTTCAACGATGTGTGGGAACACATCGTTGAAGTGACAACAAACGGAATGCACTGAAGCCGTAACGGTCAAATCAACATTTGTAAGTGAGTAGCCGATCTCTGATGCTACTCCTCGTTTTTATTTGTCAGCGACACGTAAACAACGCATTACATATGGCCGGTGCTCAAATGGTACATGGAAAATATTAAAAGTGAATGGGCCGTCACACTGTCCCTGTCACTTGCAGCGGCAGCAATGAACGCGATGTGAACACACATTATTAAAACGTTACCCGACTGTTTGTAACTCACGTATAACGTAGTGTTAAACATGCTTCGTGTCTCACAATGTATTCATATGTATTCTAGACAAAATCCATCGGTATTAATTTGAATCATATTTCTGGACAAATATGAGCAGGTTTGTTACCACTGATCTCAGTCTGCCCAAAAAAATGTGACATGACTTAAGTCAATGGAGGCTGAAATAAATATCTATTGCAAAAATTTGTATCCTGCTAATAGTCTTGAAGCGATGAAATTATCATTGTATTTGTTTATTTAGAACATGTCAACATGATCTCATAGTGACGAAAATATTGGTAAACAAATAATTAATAATAAACTAAAAAACATTTAAAAACAAAATATATAAAAAAATAATAAACATAAATTTGCATTAACTTTTACCATCAGTCAATCAGTCATTGAAGCTATTTGATTGGTGCAGTGTCTTACCGATGATAATTTCTTGAAGCGTGCGTTTGAACCAGAATCAAGTAACACTCACTGAGATAAGGTTCGCCCATAGTCCCGGGCAGATACGGGCAGCTGGTGACGTGGTTAAAGTTCTGCGACTGCATTTCCTCCTGGTCGGTCTCGCGGTGGTAGAAGTAGTTGAAGTTGGACACGATGACGGGCACCGGCAGCGCGATGGTGAGCACGCCGGCGATCGCACACAGAGAACCCACGATCTTGCCCCACACTCCCACGGGCCTGTGGTGAAATTAATCATAAGCCCCCATGCGCACGAGCGCTTTTTCAACAGCCGCATTGAAGTGCTTTGTACATACGGAGTACATGGTCCGTTGATAAAACGCTCGTGCCAGTTTCCGGAACTATATTACATTTAAGCCACCGTTTGCAAATGATCGAATGACAGAGTGCCGATTCATTAGAACGATGCGGCAACGTTCTAATCTAAAGATAAATACTGACCACGGCCACACTAGTGACTCCATCGCCTTTGACGGCGGTGATCTGCAAACTGGTTTGAGAATAAGAGAGATCTTAAATGGACTATCATCGGCAACTTGATCAGTAAATATAAGCGAGCGTTAACGTTAGCGGCATCGTTATTCTGCGAGGATATCTCACTATGATTATTTATGAAACATAATCATATCAGATCTAATTATCAATGTAATATATATATATGAAACATAATCATATCGATAAGATATTTTTAAAAACAAAACTTTTAATAATTTATTAATTTACAATCAACACTCTGGATATCTTAGCGAATTGAAAATTATTAGACGAATAGTTTTCGATGATTTACCCACGATGAAATAAGTTATAAACACGTGGTGATGATACATGCATTCAAATTAAAAGAGTCACAGTCTACGCAATCTACGAAATAATATAAAAGTAAAAATGGGGGAACCGTCTAACCACGCGATTTCGCAAGGCACACCAATTTGAGTTTGTTTTCCAATTCCATACATCACCAGTCACACTCGCCAGCCGCCGCGGCGAGTCCGCGACTTGTACTATCTGCTCGCTCGGGCAATGCGCTCGTTCGCTTAGCCTTCGTATCCGACACCAAAATAAAGCATATCAATAAAACTGATTCATTGAAAACAATATTTTTGCACATGCCAAAAATAATACCAGTTTATTGATAGGCTCTCCTTGACAGCGTTTTTTCGTGCGGGAAACGAATTCGATTCATGTACCGGGAAACGAAATAAACAACTGAACTGAAAACTAGTGAAGACATAAAACTCTAGGGTGCGTTCAGGGCAGTCATCATGCACTAACGACGATTACGATCGTGACAATCGAAAATGGTGTGAAAGCTTGTGATCGACAGCCAATCAAAATAATGGAATGGTAGTACTGAACACCAATTTTACATAGTAGCAATGACGCGTATTAGTTGGAATGATCTAATCGGTTCGGAAGTCGGAGAATGCAGGATGAGTTACGCCCTCTAATGTGGATGTGATCTTATGAGCGCTGGGCGCGCAGTGAATGATCTGTGACCACCATTTCCGATAAGCTACGGTGAACATCACCACAACACCGAAACATTACAGTAACAGTCAAACAACAGTGACGGACGGACGGGAGAATAGCAAAGCGGACAGAGAGTGGCGTTCACTTCAACTGGGCGTGTGAGAACACTCCTTGATCCTGGTTGAGCGCACTCATCCGGGCGAGTGTGGAACCATGGGCGATGGCGACACTGAGGACGGACCTGCCTGCGTCTGTGTCACTGACTGTCGTGTGCACCGATCGTGTCAGTTAGTACTACGTGTATACTTCCATGTAAAATTGCGACAGTTCAGGAAGAAGATGACAAAAATAAGTGTAAAACATAATACTGACCAAAAAAAAATGTCTTCGTACGTGCAGTGGTTTGTGGATCGTGAGAGGTGAATAAAAGTGTGACAGTGATCTGTTTAGTCAAAGCGACCGAAGTAAAATCAATCGAAGCGATGTATGTTGAGTAGTTGCAAGATGCGAGAGGTGACGAATGTGTTAACGAGGGCGATGCGGAGGCGAGCTCACGGATGCATGACGATAAGGCGGAGATGATATTAGGGGTTGATGTTGCTGAATCATACGTCATGTCGCCGTATCCTACGGTCGTCATTGTCACGACCGCCCACCAAAATGCGTCTGGGATCGATTTGAAGAAGCTGTTCTCACTCCCGGCTTCCGCGAAGTACACCGCAGACGAGAACAGGACGACACCTATAATGAGGAGCAAACGACGACATGGGAGACGGGTGAGTGCGACACACAGTAGCGGGAGCGAGCGAGTGGAGAGCGCGGGGCACGCGGGGCACGCGGGGCACGGGTTACCTCATGTCTCCGTAGCCGACCGTGGTCATCGTAATGACGGCCCACCAGAATGCGTCGGGTATCGAGCTAAAGTTGGTGTCGGGGCGTTCTTTGTCAGCAAAAAATACGGCACTCGAGAATACCACCACTCCTGCGAACACAAACACACATGTGCACCGGCGCCCGCGCCGCCGCGCCGCCGGCACGCCCCGCTGCCACACTCCCTCTCCCACTCATAATAGTACCTCCTAGCGAAACGTCATTCATTTATCAGTATTCAGCGTCACCTTTACTCTCCCACCGAACTCCACGAATCCACTGTCTGTTTCAGTCTAGTGAAAGAGATCGCGCACGACACGCGTCAGCTGCTGAGCTGACATTAAGCTGACGAGTACAGTAAGTGCATAAACAATCATACCATTCGATTATAGTGTAAAGGAATTTCCATCCTCAACGTGTGATTTACGGCTTTCAGATCTGCCGAGGGAAACTGGATATAATAAATTGTTGTTGCGAGAGATTAAGGGTAAACTCATTTTGGAATTGAATTCAGTTATGCAGTCGCTTGCTGCAAAATTTATCAAAAATTGTTTAGCTATGCGACAGGTTCAACAATATTTTCATCGAGAAAAGCATTTTACGTAGTAAGGTTTTCCAGATCTGTATTCTTCTTCTTTCGTGTCAGTAAATGGCCAACTCGGTAGTCGGAGTTTTCTAGCCGCCCGGAGGCCTCCGACATGGCTTAACGACTACTATAGCCGGGACCAACATCTTAACGTGCCCTCCGAAGCACAGAGTTATCAGTGAATATTAGGATATATGTTAGAAAATATGAATCCAAACATCCAGGCCAACAAACAATCCAAACGTAGCAGTTGGTTGGGAAGACTTTTGGAGAAATAACTTTATAAACGCACTTCGTACTGAAAGTGCGGACTGGGTCGGCAGTATCGTTTCCGTTTCTGCATATCAGGATGAATGATTTCCATTTTGTGTAGAAAGAAATTGAGATTTGTAGGTTAAGCTTTGTCTAAATGTATAACGCCCGATGAAAATACTGAAAGAACTAGTAATAAAATGTAATGAGGGCTAACATCAGCTAATGAGAGAAAAGGTACTAATACCTTCATAAACATATCTTTCGTTGAAATGATTCTCGTCATTTCTAAAGACTGAAATAGATTAAATAGGATATATTTGAATCAATGAAAAATGTTGACCCTCATGTGTTCGCGAAATACCGCACTGGAGTATCGGACGGCCTCTGAATGGGAACACCAGACTCACCGATGAATAAGAAGAATATCAGAAGTCCGAGTTCTCTCATGGACGCCTTTAGCGTCCGCCCCAATATCTGCAAACCCTTGGAGTGGCGAGACAGCTTGAAAATCCTGAAGACTCGCACCAAACGGATGACTCGAAGGATGGCCAGACTCATGGCTTGGTTGGTGGATTTGTCTTGCGGAGACACAGGAGCGCGCGGCAGGTTCAGCGTATCCTCCTCCTCGGCCACGACGGTAGCCAGGGTGATGAAGTAGGGGATGATCGCAATAATGTCGATTATATTCATAACGTCCCTGAAGAAATTGAATTTGTTCGGACAGGCGAGAAACCGCACTATCAGCTCGAACGTAAACCAGATGATGCAGAGCGTTTCTATCAAGAAGAAAGGGTCAGTAATGTCGGGGACCTCGTCCTCTTCGATTTTGGTTCCGTTGGTGGTGGTGTTGAAGACCTTGTAGTGCTTGAACTCGGGCAGCGTCTCCAGGCAGAAGATGACAATGGAGAGAAGAATGACGAACACGCTGATGATGGCAACGACGCGGGCCGCCTGGGAGCTCTCGGGGTACTCGAACAGCAGCCAGATCTTGCGCTGGCGCTCGTTGCAGGGCAGGGGCTTCTCCTCCTCCTTGATGAATCCCTCGTCCTCGCTGCGAATGCAAAAAACTTATATTTCTTCTATATTGTATTTGGTTATTAGAGCGTTAATTGTGATCCCAATCCATTTTGTTTTGTATTGTAATAACTTTTTTTTTATTAAATTATATTTATATGATGACTTTTTTTATTTTGAATTTTGTATAATAAACGTACAACGCAAATTTTTGACTACTCTGCGAAGCTTGATGAAAAATGGCAAACCCCAATGATAATGAGACTCTGTTTATCCAATAATCCCAGACCCTATTTCCGGACACTGGAAACATGGATGAACATGGATGAACATATTTTTTTTGGTATCAGGTACCTGCTAATTATAAAGTAGATGTTGTACTTAATGAGCAAGTATTTATTTTTTTACATAATGAGATAATATATTGTACCGGAACTTGTTGGTGGCCTGTTCTCCAAGTTCGTAGAACTTGATCTCCTCGGAGAACACGTCCAGGGGCACGTTGACGGGCCGGCGCAAGCGCCCGCCGCTCTGGTAGTAGTACAGTATGGCGTCGAAGGACGGCCTGTTTCTATCAAAGAAATACTCGTTTCTGGAACAAGTGAAAAGCCTGCGTTCAAAATTTCTGATTGGGTGAAATCATATTATAACAAGTCAGTAGCAGGATGTTCAGTTTTTTTAATGTATTATAACTAAAGTGTAATGAAGTGGTTACCGCCATAAACCACACAGATACGACTCAAGTCTTCCCCTACTAAAGTATAACATTTGTGCCCGTCATACTGAAGCGGGGATGTTCCGCTTCAAGAGCCTGTAATTTCCCCGGCACCGACATCCTTCCATCGAAACACGGTAACCCGACTGCACCACTGCATAGCGGCAGATTACCAGATATGATGACAGTACGAACTTGGCACTAGGAACTACTAAGAAACCTTAAAGGTTAAACATTTTCAACATGTTTTGTGCGTTTCGTCTTGTCTTTCAGATATTCCGACCAAAGCGATCAGTCGTAACAACAATAATAAACAATCAAAATAATTTTGAAGTTTAATTATTTCCTAAGAGTAAGAAAACCTAACGAAAAGCTTGCGGATAACGAGGCAATATAATCTATTCAGCCCCCATTTTTATCTGGTTGAATTCGTTATTTTATGAAACGTTTACAGCTGTTGAACTGGTCCTCCATTCCACCGGCTCCTTGAATGGAAAGGAACACGTTACAAATAAATATGGAAGCAGCATTATGACGACATAACGCCGCAGTTTGTGTCTCTCGGGTACCACTTGGCTTACCTTAGTGGATCGAAGTATCTGATTCGTCTGGCAGGATCTCCCAAAAGTGTTTCCGGGAATTGGTTCAGTGTCCTTAGTTGAGTTTCAAACTTTAACCCGCTTACCTGTGGACAACGAAAGGGAATGATTTAAAAACCGTAAAAAAACGATACTATTCTTTATTTTCCGCCTTCTGGGGGTACACCCAGCCATTTTGAAAAAAGAGACATCCATCTACAATGAGCGAATAAGATTATATGACATATTCCAGTTCCAGTTATTTGGAATTAACAACCAAACTATTAAACTACGCAACACATTTTTATTCAGTTTTCAGAAATAAATAGAATGATACAAGACGAAAGTTTATTTATGTAGTACTAGTATATCACCACGGCTTCGCACGGGTAGTGCACCGATGCTCCACTAACAGTGTAAAGCGCTGATAATCAACTAATGTGTTGTTACGGGTGCAGCTAACCACTTAATATCATCATATCACTTTAAATAACCCAGGTTCGATCCAAACCTATTCAATGTACATTGTACACTTTTTATCTGGAAAGTACGATAGTTACACGGCATAAATAGTCCAATTTCAAGTATGGATCTTGTCACGGTTGTCACCACGTCTTGTTTCCACGAATTATTTGTCAAGTTTACTCAGCTAACATTCCTGAACCACCATAAAAGATGTTACGAGCCAAGTAATACAACAATTACGAGCTAGCGGGCCGAGAATTGCCACTAATATATTATTCCTCAAATCCAAGGTACGTTACGGTATCTGAAACACATTTACCGGTAAAACTTTACTACTGCCTGTCACTGCAGTGCATCGCGAGATATCGCTTTGTAGAGTGTGAGCTTTGTTATGAGTAGGTATGCAGTTGGATAAGGAATTGCAGTCTTCGGGCAAGCGTCCGTTTACTCTCAGAGTTGGTGAGGATAATGCCTCATCGCTCATCGCAAACTACCTCAACTCTCAGACCCAACTCAAATTCGATAATATACGGATTAAACAACTTTAAATAAGTATTAAAACTTGAAGTTCTCATATACAACGTGCAAGCTTCATCGTGTGCGCTTTTCAAATAGGCCCCTTGACCTTTGGGTATTTATAATTTCACGTTGTTTCATAACATGAAAGAAATTTCGATTGTTATGAGATTTACAGTCTGACGCGACAGCGGTATCCAGAAGGGTATGCATCAAAATCGATTCACGAAAATGGGTTCAAATTGTGGTTTACAAATGAATTTTAGCAAAAGAAAGGAAAATATTGTGCTTATGTTTGGTAGGCTTATGTCTAATAGTGGATTAATTAGCTAAACCAAACCCCGAAGTGAACTGTCATTGAATATACAATCAAGGTGAGTTATCCACTTACAACTGGTATAAATGTCATGTCGCAACTATTCAGTGCAATTCCAAGTGGGAACGTCGAAGTTGAAAGCATCCAGAAATAGGTGACAGCGCTGCGGGCCGGCGGCTCTCGACTGGAACTGAAGGGCTGATGTTATTATTACCCGTGTCAAAGTCACTTCCACTAACAGCTTCTTGTTCCGGTACGTTCCGAGTGCGCTCATTAGTTACTCAATAGTACGTACTGTTTATTTATCATGGGAGTAATGAGCGCTCCCAAACGCAGCGGCACTTCGACTCGCGCTGCAAGTTTGTTGGCAGCGCTCTGTGTCCGAGGCGCTAATTCACAGATTGCGTCTAAGCGCCATTCCAATCAATCTAGTGAATGATCATCGCGAGATCTCCATCTTTAACGATCTCCATCTCTAACGTTAGCGTAGAGCTCGGTGCAGATGCATAGAGTTGCGAGCGATGTTTTATTTACAGGGCATAAGATTTTTCAAGGTGATTGACCGGTTAACGGATGCCGATAGAGCAACAGGTGGAAATTGTGGAACGGTTTCACCGGAGACGATACGGTTATAGGATTTGGTTCGACGCCGATAACCGTCGGATTCCTTCCGCCAGCGCGCCGTGAGCGATGTCGTGTTCACTTCGCGAACGTTACGTATACATTTCAAAAGTAAACAAACGAGCTTTATGCCGCGGTATTTTAGATATTCGACCTACTTATTCGCTCACGAACAATAGCGTGAATACAAAACAAAGCGTGTGCGCAGCGAAAAATTAATCGAATCAATATTTACTACCGTCGCGAAAATGCTTACTCGCCATAAATTAATTTTACGATTCCCGCGGCGCGCGTGCGTTTCACACAATATTTCTTTCGTCGGCGCGGATGTTACTCTGTGGCTGGCAATGGACGGGGCCGAAAATACATTTTACTGTGTGTTTCCCAAGGGCGCGCAGACGCGGGCGCGGCGGCGGCGCGGCGGCGCGGCGGCGCGGTGGCGCGGCGGCGCCGCCGACTGCAGCGCGCGCACGACGCGGCCGCACGTTTCACTTTTCCGCTGTAAATCTGACCGCTGCGTGTTGCGTCGCGACCGCGCGCGTGCGGCGGACCCCCCGCCCGAGGGGAGCTACTGGTCACACGCCACACATTCCTCCTACATTCCGCAGCAACATGACTCGCAACTCGCAAGAAAGAAACGAAAGCTCTGAACCATGTTGCCAAATTTTACGATACACTATAGTAAGCGACACAATAATTGATCACGTAATATAAGTGTATGCTCGATGTTTAAATAAGGTTACTTTAAGCTATGTGGTTGAATATGCTTCTGCATTTAGATAAACTTTGCATTTTAACTAATATATCTTCATTCTTAAATATGGGTTAAAGTGAAATTCATTCGGTGTATGTATGCGATACAATAACACATTTGTTTATGAAACAACAAGCTGATTCCACGTTCCAGTGTTGCTCTATCCAAAATTTAAAATTATACTTCACACGCGTAAATTATACTTCACACGCGTAAATTATACTTCACACGCGTAAATTATACTTCACACGCGTAAATGTCACAAAGGCTGATGTCCCCTGTAAATTTTTTGCAAAATTCATTTCGAATTTTACTATTACTTCAGCTAAACAATGCCGAAATCGATTGCTTTACATAATTACAACTAATTACCGCATCTTTTTTAAGCGATCGCTCGATCTGTTTTCCGGTTTACTTTTGGTTGTGTTCGTAATTGTCAGGACAAAGATTTCAAACTTCATATTTTTATTGCAGAGCGTAGGTACTTCTCATTTTCATCATTTGTAAATTTCACCCGTTAAAGACCGGAGCGCTTCGCCAGTCTATACATAAAAATAAATAAAATTGAAACGCCTGTTTGTAGTTCCAAAATAATACTTTTCACTAAAAAACTGTAATTTTTAAATGCATTTGAAAGTATATACAAACACAAATCAAAAATTATTTGAATGAATTTGAATTCATATTTTTTTTATTGTTGTCTTTTTATTGTCTGTCTGTTTGTTCCACCAAATCTCCGTAACGACTACATAAACTTTGATTTTGAAATTGAACTCCATCATCATTTCATCCCATCTGGATCCAACAGGTAAATTATCTATAGTGGGTTGATCGGTATTAACATATGTCAGTGCACTCTATATATTTCTACAAACTCGGTATGTACAGGTACATACCGAGTTTGTAGAAATTTTCAGACATTTGGTCAAAAATTTACCACAAGTAGTTTTGATATATTGTATCTTAATGTTACCTTACACTACCTAATTAATTTTGAAGAGAACGATACTAGTATATCTTAGTGTCAGACTTAAATTGTGAAAGCATTAACATAAAGAAAAAAATTCCTAATAAGTTTTGAAAATAAAGATTACAATGAAAATTATCTGAGAAACTTTTGATTTTCTTCCATGAGAATGTCCCCATAGAGGACTATTCTGATAAATCAATTATGACCAAATGCTATACGAGTAGTAAAATGTGCACGACAACAACTTCATCACGCATTTTGTGGATGTTATATTTCCATCCGTCAACAAGCTGTCAGAGGCAATCACGCAATCTCGTGATTGATTTCAACCACCAATCAGGAAGCGAATCATGTTCAATCTAAGGGGAGCGAATGTCTACCGACTTTATTATTTTTGTCAGGTATTTGTTAGAGCTATAGCCTACACGATGCTTTTAGCGTCGGTGATCGGAGTTTTTGTGACTGTATCGATGCTGCATATTGTTGTTGCCCGCAGATGTCCTTTCCTAGGTCGCACAGGCTTCTGGTGAGAGCGTAAGGCTCTTGGCCGGCTTAAACTAATGATGTTAAAGCAGCAAACCAAGGGCACCACCTAGTCATGGACCTCGGCTCGGTTCGCTGGGTCGCTAAACAGATTCGTCCGCCGGTCGGGGCAAAGGTACAGAGCATCTCTGTCCTGTCTGGATAACAAGAACACGACAAGGTAGGTGGTAGTGACCTCGTCAACGGGGTCACTGGGAGTGTATCTCGGTTTACGAAGAGAAGATTTATTCAGGGGCTCTAACGGCCTGACGAAGCCCACTTCTCAGCCAAGATAGGGAGAACCACTTAATGCCATCATCTAATTTTGAACCATTAAATAACTGATGATCGTGTTATTATATGTTCTTGATAAATTGGTTTATTTATGTAGATATAGTTCATTTGTAGAATATTAGACATTTAACAGATATTTGTGTAATTTGCACGGCGTTTAAGACGGTGAAGTGTGTGATTCTCAGGTCCATGTTTACTTTTACTATACAATACTTGTAGCCGATTTGATTTGATTTCATATAAGTTTATGGGGTTTTGGTAGTTGTGGCTGCTATAAATATTAGTTTTACTTCTAAACCATTTAAATTAGATTAAACTAGAGTTGGCAACAAATAAAAACTCTTTATAATTGAATAGCTCCACCGATTTGGTTACTTTCTATTTATGTTATGTTCGTTATTGTCAGGACAAAGAGACAAGATCAAATATCCTAGATCCAGTGTGAGTGCGAAGCTAGTAGTCGCGCTAGTGACGTCACACCCGCGGGCGACAACCTGCACGCAGGAGCACCTGAACTCAGCGAAACAGAACGGCGAACAAAATGACAAACACTGGTGTAACCTAGTGTACTAACATACTGTGTAGTGTGATGACATACTGTTGAGACTAGAACAAGACGAACAGGTATAGTACGAAAAAAAACTTTTTGGAAAATTCACGGGGATAGTTGGAAATTGGGGAAGAACTGAACTGCCTTTTACTGTCGGATTTTACCAGTACGTTGTTTAACAGCTGATTGTCAAATTATGAATCTGTCGAGTCAGATAGCAAATAAATATTCGTGGACATTTTGAACAGAGCCATTCAGCCTAAAATATACTTAGCTTGTACAATGGTAACCAGACTAGTGTGCTGGTAGAATGCTACTTTTTTGTAAATGTAACACAGACTCGGGTACATTCAAATTGTGAAAAGCCGAATTTTAAATAGATCTGTGTGGTGGTTCAGATGATTTTGTTCTAGCACTGTGACAACAAATCGTTATGTTTTCTATTCCATAATAAGATATGGAATAGAAAACATAACGATTTATGCCTTATAATTACATGCAGAGCCAGGATTTGAAGACTCTTTAAATCTCTTCTTAAAGTATCAAGTTATAAGTTCAGTCCTAAAACAAAATCGAACTTATATTCTTTAATATCTAGACTATTCCATCATATTAATCACCAAACAATAATTACCAATGCAGCTTCAAATCTAACTATAAAACGGACCTCCAGCTCTGAAGCTTAATCGCTAAATCTCTTACCGCTCCGACTGATTGAGTTTCCGAACCGACCAATCCAATATCATACGAATGCATTTGCGTTCATCTGACATAAATAAACAAATTTACTCTCTCGAAAGCATTTTTATTAGAAAGTGCAGCTTCATTTTCTATTAAAAATCTTTTCGTTATCTTTCGAATTATATTTGTTGATGTTGCCTTGCCTGGTATTATTGAAACAAAGACATGAGATGATGAGATAAGATGAGCTGTGCAAACTATTTAATGATCCCTTCATCAATGAGAAGCAACGAAAAGGCAGGAAGACTGCAGGGTACGCGAAACTATAATATATAAGGTGAACAAAACAATTCACGGCATGTTTTGATCAGAAGTCGATATAATACGAGTGAAGACGTACAACCCATAGCTAACCCCAGTGCTATAAAAATAATTTATTTATTAGTTATCATAACTCATGTTCTCTGTACTTACGAAGTTCCTGAAGTTAAGACTAATATTTTGTATGGACAAGTTAATTGGCCCTTGTGACAAGCTCCCTGAACCTATTTCTTAATACAATTAATCAAAGACGTTTCAAGTTGATTAATTGCCAAGTAAATAACCTAAATCTCAACTAGATGCTATTTGTTCCTACAACCATCTTTACCCGGATCGAAAGATCACAGTTAATTGTACAATTTCGTAACATTTCCTTTGAAACTCGAGGACTTACTACATTACTTATTTATTCCATTGATACTGAGGATGTTGCCCCGCCTTTAAATTACTACTACTCGTACTATGAAATGTCTCCAGAAAAGCAACGTAACATTGTTGAGTATTTTGACGAAATGTCGCATTGTTTTCATGTAGTTGAACGATATCATGAAAACAATGAGAGTTCGTTCTTCTTAAATAGTGGGAACCGGTTTAGAATCGCCAGCATTGAACTAAATTCCACACAGGAAAAGGTGTTGTTTTTCTTATAAATCCCAAATACTAAATAGAATATGTGATGCAAAATGACTAATGTGTTTTCACTAAAATCGTTTCTATTACCGATTCGTGTCGATTGAAGGTAAATTTCAAACTCGATCCATCGCTCGAACATCACGGGAAGCTGCCCGCATTCACCCGCAACCCCACAATGTAATCTCGCTACAATTTCCAATCCTTCCTTTGTCGGTCTCGTTGCAATCTCCGCCGGAGCTTCGTCATGTGAACGCAATAAACACTAATTGTTTTCAAAGCCTTCGAGCGTTTCAGTGATCACGTACTTTTAATGTATCTTGTTCTCGATGTTACATTCTAACGGCGCTAAGTGGAATTGCTGTTGTAACAAGCGCAGATGACCTTCATCTGTTATATTCTATGTATCTCTCTCCAGGGCCGTTCAAATGTGCTGCCATACTCGTCGTGTAATCGAATAGGCCAACATAATGTTAATAATGTTTCAGGATGATTTATTTCACTGACATGCCACTATATATATATGGAACGAGCCGATCATATGTATCAGATGTACTACTTTAAGCCACGACGTATTCTTTCTACTTACCACACAATTAATATTTCTGCATACTGCTCGGGAGTATAAATACTACCCTGCACAGTGTTTTTCCGAACGAATTACTACTAGGAACCAATTATATAAATAGACTTATCTTATTCAAATGTCTTAACAAACAAATTGAGATATTTGGATCCCTTAATAAATCTCATCTCATAATAAATGTCTCCTGTAATTTAATTATCGTGAATTTCGTTTTGAAGTATAAGTAAACCAATCCACCAAAATTAAAGTTGAAATAGTCCTGTTAGCTGGCTTTTTGCTGAAAATAGCCGAGAGCAATGAAACAAAACCTATAACTTAAATATAATATAATAACCGCAAATAGCAATGAAAATAGCAGAAAAATGAGAGGTCGATCGAGTTAAACAGTTTTATTTGGTTTAGTGAGTGACTTGATATTTCGAAATAGGCATTACGTCTCAAAGTGGGCTATTACTTAGCGAGCCTTGGCTAAACTTTAATCTGCGACAAGAGTCCGTCCTTATAATTCAAATGAACCTGAACCCATCAATTTACTCGTGTTTACTTGGGCAGGTAGAGGCTGGCGGCCGCCGCGCCGCGCCGCGCCGCGCCCGGAGTCTCGACCGGGACCCGCCTGCCTTGACCCACAGCCGCAGGAGCGCCCTACTTACTCAAGGACACGCTCATCAACAGGATCGAATGAAACGAGACAGCAGGAGAGCGGGCCGGAGGCGGGTGCGAGCGAGACACTACCTCGGTCAACGGTTTCACTTTCCTTATTGGGTGTGCTAACTTTTGGAGCTTTCCCTTATTCTGCGTGTCGCACTGTTTGCAAGTGTTGGATACTTTCAAGAAGTTGGGCTGTTTGAAGTAAACGTTTGTAAGCCTCCGAAAGCTTTTAAGCTTACATTGTCAATAGAGCAGATTGTATTAATGCCACTCATTAATAATAAACCAAATGGCATCGTTCTATCCATAGCTAATTAGACAAAACTAGTTTTACAGCTGTTATAATTTGATTAAAAAAAAATATTTTATCGAAATCAAATAAACCAGGTACGGATAACATACAAGTGGTTATTTAGAAGCAAAATTTTTGGATTTTTGTTTTTAATAAAAACATTTGTCAATTTAAATATGTACACCATCACTGTTGCCTGTGAACTTATTAAGTCTCATTTTGTAAAGCATACATTAATTGTACATGTTGTTGAATAATCGCATGGATTGTATAACAACTGGTCCAATCAATTAATAACACAACTTGATTTTGTGATCACTGCGGTGCAAGCGCACATATCGTAGAATGTTTGTCAATTTTCATGTATTTTCAAAAGTATTCCACTTAAGTTCCAGTTACTTTTAACATTTCATAAAACTGTCTCACAACTAGTCTCAGTTGTGTGACAGCGTAATCGCGGTTCTACTTTCATATAAAACTGTGGTACAGTTTGGTGTGGTACAGTGTGGTGCCTGCGGTTAAATAACCGATAGAATTATACTATTCACCCACCTCATTACTATTCATCACCCCGCTTAGCTTCAGTGACTACTGTGAGTTGGTACCTAAATGGAGGATAAACTCTAGCTGATATGAAGGGAAGACGGGCGTCTTCCTTTTGGCCGATCTGGGGCCGTACGGTGGGCAGTAATATTAATCATAAATAATACATAATTCCAATATCAAACGGCGTCGACTAATACGCAGTGAAACTTGATTTCACGCTAATTAATTTTAGACTTGAGTTCGTGACTTTGTTGTATTTTTCCAGTTTCTTATAGTGAGTAGATGGCTCATTTATATCTGACACGCGATTCTCAGTGAGCACTATAGGGGCTTTTTTCAAATTTATATGTTTGTGTTCCTACTGAACAAAAGTACATATACTCTTGAAGTGCTGAACTATGCCCGTGTCTGTGTAAACAGATTGCTCGCGGCTTGTGTCTAAAATCGACCGTGAAATTGGTCGCGCGGCCGCTCGCTACATGAACGAAGGAATTTTCATTACTGCAACGAATTGGCACGCGATTCATACGTAGTATATACTGAGCAAAAGGGGTGGCTCTGCCACTGTAACATTAAACTAATCTCAAAAGTGGTCTATGGAGGCTTAACCTAATCTTTTAAAGAAAATGCTTGAGACTATCTATTTATCTATGTGTTGCTGCACGAGATACGATCTGCCATTATATTGTATGAGAGCACCATCCGAATAAAATAGATAAAAGATATCCTCTCATTTGAGGTTCCCCATGTCGCAGGTAGCATGGGAATACGCAACACAAATACCCAAAACCCTAGTACGGAATGCAGGCGGGCTTGTTTGGAGGCAGCGTTACTACACGGATCACTGACATCATATCAATATTTAACCGAAATCCCATTGAAACAGAGCGTGGACTTCAGATTTGGTCTGAAGTCCACGCTCATTTGTAGGTAACAAGCCGTCGATGCGCGATGTGCGTGTTCACTCGGGACTCATATATAACTAGTGGTTACACACCTCCACTAAGCGCGTCTCTGTTGGATAGTAAAACCATTGGTTCGTTGAAGTCACCCAACCTGTGTATTCTCAATCATTAAGTGAAGCTACTTAGTGCGGGTCGACCTTTGTGCCCAGTCGCTCGGCGGAAATCGACCTTTGTACATTCCACATAACAGAGATTACCCCTGCCCTATCAGGCAGCCTTCCGGAACGGTTGGTTTATTTCGGGCACGGAGCGGGTGAGCACCCCGACCGCGGCTACCGTTTTACAATCTACCGTCCATATCAAACCTTTCACACATTATTCACATTCGAGACCGACTTTGAAACTATCGCGTAAAACCAATATCACTTTGTTATATTACAGTTTTTATAATTACTTTGTTATTCTATATAGTATATTATCCTTCTAGATTTTTGCGCATTTCACGATCTTAGGTTAGGGAGTGGGAAATTTTTATTCGAGCGTGTTTATTCTAGAAATTAATTTTTATAAGGGCAAAATTCAATTGAACAATTTACATATTTCCCCAAAAAATAACGTTTTTAGTTTACTCGTAAGTTCCCTAAAAGACGTTTTCCTTAATATACAATAAATTAACGTAACTTTTCCTATGAAACTTCCGCAGGGGTTTGCTACCAAAGTAAATACTGAAAGCGGTACCGTTCGCACGCAGTGGTGCCTTAAGATCGATACAAGCGCCAGAAGCGACGCCGCGCCGGGAAGACATCCTGCGCCAGCTACGCACCACACAGCGGAATCAAACTCTACGTGACAACTTATGTTCATATTATTTTTGCAACCGCTGGTGTTGTTTTATACCTGAACGAGATATAATTACTATAATAATTGGATGCCATATCCTCACTCAGTGAATACCTAAGTTGGCTTCGCCACGAGTGACTCGGGGCTACATTAAATAACCCAAGCTATTTAAAAATTAAGATACGGAAAGCTTTATGAGATAGGTGTGAAAAGAGGATAGGTGTATTTAAAAAAAATATGTAATCTATAGATTATCTAGTTCCCATAGTACAAGCTATGCTTAGTGACCATGATTATTACTTCTATTACTTCTTTCTATTAGATTCTGTTATATTTTTTAGTTCAAGTTAACTTCATGATTTTATGAGCATAAAATGTTTTGTAAGGTTGTGAAAATGAGCATTTACGGCATTCAGAATTGAGAATTTCGTTGGATTAATTTTTTCGAGTTCCAGTCAGATTTCTGCCAACCAGGGATTAAAAACTGGTTGCACGTTGAGAAGAAATTGTAAAGAACATGGGAGAATCCACCTCACTTCTGGCTCTGGTCAACCTTACATTGTATAGCTGTTGCCTGGGTTGCTTCCAATGAACCGTACGACAACCTGCGTATTGGGGGTAGCGGGTTTATTATCTATTGGACAATCGGTAAACAATGTGGATAAATGATACAGGAATAGCATCGCGTTGCTCTTACTGATCTTGTAATAAATTGTAAGTGACGGGACAAGTTGCAGGCCCACTTGATGTTAAGTGGTTACCTCCACCTTTAACAACAGCAATCAGAATTAGAAAACCTAACTCGCACCCGGTACGGGTCGGGTGCGGCCGTCACCCGAGACGGGGATGCAACGTTCGTACTTCATCAGTTTTTTTGAATTAAAATCTTAATAATTAAGTTCAACAATAAATATCGTTCCTACAATGAAGCGAGTCAAAAACTATGAGCTCATAATATGTGACCGTTAGCTAGTGGCCGGTACTTGTTGAGTTATTGCTTATTGCCGGTATTTCAGGACCGGTTTGTTGGTAAATAGCCGTTTGAAGTCCGTTCGTTTGTTATAGTACACGCGATCGACGTGCGTCGGACGATGACGGATTTGAGTGGAAAGCTTACGGTCATAGAACTAGCAACACTCACCGGGATAGTGGCACACATAAATAAATTATAAATATTCAGTGCCATCTAGCCGCAAAATAAGTATAGCTTGTACAATAGGAAACAGACTTTTATAGTTTTGGTCTAAATCACAAAAGCAGAAGCTGTGATCACTGACAAGCCATCCACTGTGACACTTAGCCTAAGTCAAGTAATTCCACCGTCCTTTGTTTCGGTATAGCGTATCCTAAGTATGCAAAAACTACCATTTGACGAATACGAGTGTTTGGTAGCCATTGACCACCAAACGTTATTGGGATGGGTCATGCAAGCCTATTATTTCAATGTTCGTAAAACAAATATCATAAACGGCGTAGTTTTTAAGTATAATTATGATCGTTTGTTTATGATTTTATCTATATGATTAATCATAAAATTAATTTAAAAACAGAAAAACCACAGCCGTGTATTGAGAAAATAATAAAAAATGCCTTTAAAACTCCAAACACCTCCAAGGCTCGGCTTTACCCTTCGCGGTAAGTGCAAATAACATATCTTCCAAGCATGCACCGTGCACAGTTGAGAGTTGAGTAGCGAACATAAACAAAAGTGTAAGCTGTAGATACAGATGTACTCGCCCTATCCAGATTTCAGTCCGTCGGTCGTTAAAGCAAGTTTATTATAGCACCCGCGCCGCTAAACACTCCGCGTTTGATGGGCCGCGCTCACACGTACTAATGGTAATTATTATTGCGCATGGGCATGCTCGTACAAATCACTCGGGACCACGGACGGATGGGTGTGTAACCATGCTATAAATGTTATGTGACACTATAACATCTCCAGCACCTGGTTCCGTGCCGGGATGCCTTCTGAAGTTGCGATACACAACTTAAGACTGCTTCAGGCTGCGCGGGATCTGTTTACTCAGTGTACATTCATCGTTATTAAATCATCGCCTCATCATTGGTAAGCTATTGATTACATACATGACGCGTCTGTTTCATCGTGAACAACTATAAAGAGACTTATTTTGAAAAATATGGCCATTAATAAGTTTTCTTTTATAAGACACAAAAACAAACATAATTTCCAAAGAGTTTTGATCAAATCCTTAGTTACGTCACTTTTATAATGCAATCAACACAAGCAATTATAAATGAACTAAATATGATACAATACTGTATATTTCAAATTGATGTTTTATTCATGTGATTAAAACTTGTATCCATTCACCTAGTTTTAAAGCTTTAAAACCCAAAGTCCCAAGTACCTGACCAAAGTGCTGGCTTATATTTTACACAGCGAATTACCTAAGTTAGCAGGAAATTAGATAAGTTTTGGCAGTTGTAAATATTTTAATTTGATTGGTTACTATATTGTATGTAGTTTGTATATATATGTTGTATGTAGTTTGTATATATATTGTATAAGTTTGATGGGACTCTGTATGTATAAACAGCCAACTAAGGTTTTACTGTAAAATTAACTCAATTTTTATACTGTCAATATTTAGTTAATGATAATTGTAGATTTCATATCTTAGCAAGTAGGTATTCTAGCAACAAAAAATATGAAATAGAAGGATTTATTAATATTAGACATTGCTATACCCTATCAAGGTACAGACTAAATATATAGTACCACCTAGCACACATTGATATAAATTAAATACCGATCTGTATAAATATGCAATAAAGAAATAATAAATTACTTTTTTTTTTTTTTTTTTTGCCTTCGAAGCGAGGGGTCCTTGGTTCGATTCCCGGCCGGGGCACACTTTGTGTGGTGAGCATAAGTATAAAGTTTCTTTTCTCACTATGTTTGGTCTTCTACTTCATTGTTACTTCTTAGTGACGTAAGTTTATGTACTTTTGGGATAAATAAAAATAATAATTTTGTAACTCAATAAATTGTATTAACGTTCTTCAATAAAGAATGTTGTCTGAGGCAGTGCCTGTATATTGAATTTACCGAACCTGAATTGGATCCGTCTCGTATAATGTACCGAACACGAACATATTAAGCATTGTTCTATTTGTTGTACTGAGTAGAATGTGTCCTTGTCTGCTTTCCGCTGCTACAGAACATGTATATGAATCTTGTACGCTTGTAGGCTTGTAAGGGTATTGTTATCCTTTTTATTATTAGCATGTATGACCTTACCAAGAGTACAAAATTGTACCGAATATATATAAATATACAATAACTGTCTGAACTCAAGGCGTCTTGGACGAGAAATGTGCGTATTGAGCATAACTATTAGTTAGAGAGAGACATGTCATGCAGGTCTTAATGTAAATTATCCTGCTGACGACAGCTGCTATTGCTTTTATACTGTAAATAGTTCATCAATAAGAACAAAGGTTGGGAAAAATATTATACTTGTTTATAAAAAATGCCATTGTTCAGGATCTCTCTAAATCGGGTGTACCAAAAAAACGGTGTCAAAGATGCTCCATCTGTGCCGACCCACCAAGAGTGGGGGGTAATGGCAGGGAAATGATGGATGCACCATTACACCCTTATTTTACGGACGGCTCAAGGGCAAATGTAAAACGCAACTTCTTATCGTTTTTATGATATCGTTGCGCCTATCACTCTGAGACGGGAATGTACGCCCGAAGCGGCACCATTCCATCAAAACATATGAACGCGAGTGCACTGCTTGGTGGAGGATTGCCAGGACTGACGGCAGGACTATTCCGGATGGATTTGGCGCAAGTTCTAGTGCTACTTTCACACTGTCTCTTATAATCCCAGAATCATATGAATCCCTACACACATCCCCGCGTTCGGAGCCTATAGACGAGCAGCCTGGGCCCCTAAAGAAAAATTATATAAATATGTACGTGGCTGTCATAAGAAAGTTATATCAACTAGGAGTAACAGTATGCACACTTGGGGGGGGGGGGGGGGGGTATGTTAACATTGTCCGGAAGTCAGGGTCGCGGTCACGGTCGCACCGGCACATTACAGTGTGATCGATATCGATTAAAGACAAATACACGTTTAGGCATGAAACTTAAGTAACAGTTGGTTTCGAACGGTTTCATTACGGCGAACAAAAGTTTCGTCGTCTGCTGTTCAGGCTTTACAATTCCTAAACAGAATAGTGTATCGCAGGGACGCCGCCCGCCGCCCGCCGCCGACACCCGCCGCCGACACCCGCCGCCGACACCCGTTGCTCGTGAATGTTTTAGCGTTGTTAATCATTATAAATCCCCGAAAAAGTGGTGTTATAAATTTGACGACTGTGTTGATCTTGAACACTGCCTTGAAGTGGAGTCCTTTGAAAGATAGTTTCTGCTCATATTTGGTACCGGTGGAGTGTAATGTTTATCACTCACACCTCGCGCTAGGATACCCAACATCGCAGGTGTCATACACTAATACAGAACCACAAGATGGAGTTGTTTAAGATATTTTTAATTTCGGGTTAATTTTATTTTTGTATATTATAATTATTACTTATTATATAAGCACAGATTAAGATTATGTCAAGAAAAAACTTATGTGGTACGCTTACCGGCGAACCTATACTAACTGAACATTTATGTATTTTCTCTGTAAGTGAATTTTGTAATTCTTTTGAGAAATAAATTCTTAAACCTAAAAAAAAAATTTTGATGATTGCTGATTAAACGTACTCTTAAACGTACGTACGTTTTGATACCGATCCTCGATATGTATAAAACGCTTGCTGTTCTAGCGCATGCCCTCATTAAAATATGTCATAGCAATGTATACTCACGTTTATTACAACTCGTTCACAGAAGTCATGATCATGATGGATTGGCTCGAATGTGACCACCCCCCCTTGTGGTGGCCGACCTGTCTCCTCCTCTGGGTTGCTTAGTTTCGGAATGGACCTGTGGACAACACATTTCATGGATTAGTATTGATATATGGGAGACAAAACTTAACACTAGATGTACTACACAATACAATGGGTTTAGGAAGTAATGTGTTACTGTAGTAGCCATCCAAACAAATAATAACAAATTCATCTGTTCATCTAGAGTATAACATAACATAACATTGTATAGATCGCATGGAGACTTGAAACCACCAAATTAACATATTTGTATTTAAGTTCTTTTAAATATACAACCGCCGAAATTTTTATTTCTACTTTCTGAATTAAATGTAAATATTTGATTTAACTCATAACTATTTTAGATCAAGTACGGAGATATCTGATTTCAAGGATGTATTATCGAACCTCAATATGAACACTATCGCATGGTTCGATATCACATAGGAAAATATCGTTACCATTTTGTTCTGATCGAGCTTCATCAATATTGCTGTCAAAATCAGCCTTGGTCGGCGGTGTGGCGTTATGTTACGCCCTTCAAGCAAAGGGCATGAAGTTATACATTCTAGTAAGGTAAGGTTACCATTTTATTATTGGTATTAATTTCATTCGATATCTTCAATTTGATTCCGTTATGATGGCCTATATCCAGCAGTGGACTGATGTGCGCTGATTATAAGGATACAATTGCAAAAAAATATTTCGGTCCGTTTGATGTGATTATTAGCACAAAACGTACAACCATATAAAAGAATTGGTTAACGTACCCAGTTTGTATATTAGATATAAAAATAATCTATAAAAGAGGAGTTTTCTAGCGCTGGTGACACCATAAACGCTTATGAGTTAAAGAATGACATTTACTTTAAAACTAAAAAAAACTGATTAAAGCTCTGTTTTTTTTTTAAATATATTTATATCAGCGCTGTATTTAATACTTAAACAAATAAAATTTAATTTATTTGTCATCCATTTTAATTAATCAGTTGCGAAAATAATTTAAGAAATTAAGACTTAAAAGTAACTGTTATAAGATGCTTTTTTTCTAGGTACACCTAGGTTACTGTTTTAGGAATATATTTAATAAAGTTAATGTGCTCGAGAATATCTTTTGTTCCGGTACTTTTGTTCGTCTGGCATATACTCGTAACTTCAAGAATTCTCTTGAGTGTGATAAAACTTTTATTATGCTCATTTCGAATAAACCTAGGCGCAGATTTTTAAAGAGGTGTTCATTTTTAACGTTTAAAAATGTACCTTACCTAAGGTACAACGCCTGTTATCAGTTTATATTTCTACATATTATAATCATTATCTTGTGGAACGGTTTGGGCGGACCGAGTTCCTGCATTAGGGCAATACGTTATGAACAGAATGTGTGGAACGTGTTAATACGGGTATAAAAAAATATATGAAAGAAGTAGAAAATAAACTGGCTGTTTAACTTGTCAAATACTGTTATTTATATGTTTGTACAGTAATCAACGGCAAGGTCGGGCTACAGTTCGATTTCTTGAAGGTGATTGCGACGCGACGCAACGCGACGTGATGGGGCCCACTACACAATAAGTGGCCGTCCCTTCCCAATAAATGCAATGCGACGCGAACAAACTAAGATATTCTAAAGAAACTGGAACGCCAGCTTATATCGACTTATCAAAGGTAGATTTGGTTTGAGCTCTCGGCATATTTTGCTCAATATTCTTGGCTCTTCGAATGCCGGTACTTATAATGCAGTACATAGGTTTGGCTTTTATTAAGTTTAAAATAAACATAGAACGAAGGGGCCCATGGTCCGTTGATGAATACCCCTCAGAATCCCTACAAGTGTCCATGCTTTAGTAGGGGAAGCCCTGATTCGTATTTATGCTGTCTATGAACTGAAATGAAGTGGGAACAATTTGGCTTCAAACTCATACACATATAATAATATATTAGGCATGGCTCCGTCCATCGCTCCCATACCTAGAGTTTCCTGTGACAAAGCTTGAATAGACACATACTCGTAAATATTATACAAACTTTACGTTAGTTGATAAAGTGTTCATCGCGGGCGAGGTCGAGGAGTCCCGCCAACTTGGTACAGAGTCCACGTTATTTCAATAATTATTCTCAAACAAATTAAGTTGATTAATTGAAATGAATACGACATGAATATATTCCAACAGAAGTGCCCGGTAGAAGACCCCGTTTGTTCCGTGTCATATAATAATATAATATAATTTAACTAACTGGTACGAGTGAGGGGCCGTTGGAGTACAAGTGCGTTCTATCGTACAGAAGGATGTATCACGGATGCCAGATTACCGAACGCCATACAGCGACTTTGGAACACTCCGAATATTGTCGACATAGCGTATCTGAACATCAGGGGTCGGCCTTTCGTAGCACTTCAGATCGTTCAACAATTACATCTTATAACTAGTCAAAAAAAAAAAAAAAAATTATGAAATATTATTTTAATGAAAATGTCTAACTGTCTAAAAGTTTTAATGTACCCACATGTTATTATAGTTAATTAGATCGTTAATGTATGTTTAGTTTTGAAATCTACGTAATTATATTATTTTTAATACGTTTCTGCTTGCAAATTATATAAATTTGTTTAAAAAAAATTATTACAGTAAATGTCTTTATTGAGTCAATGACAGGCTTTCAGTTGGTAATTTACGTTTCCACTGAAGGTAGTAGGTTCGACTCCTACCCAGGACAGAGTGAACATGTATTATAATTTAAAGGTATTTTATCCGTAATCTTTAATTTGGGGCAAGGTGACGCTGAGTCAAAAGTCTGTGAATATTAATTTATTAATTGTCTCAAATCAGCGGTATCTGGTTATTTAGTTACCTAGTTAGTTCGAGAGGTGAGTTACTCTGACGTGTGGTTAGGTTACGTCGCTTTCGTTGGACGTATGCTGACGTCGCCTTAGCCTCGGTAGTTGGTGTGTCTGAGATGACTTACGTCGTTCTGGTCTCGGAGAGGTTCGTCGCGTTCCCTCTGCCTACGCAGCCACTTCGTTTCTATTTATTGTGATTTACCAAACCGACGCTAACGTACTCGGCTATAAATAGCACAACCTTATTTAAGAAGCTGTATTCGTACTTGAAAACGTGAAACTCAGCTGTTATGTGCACAATCAGTCTGTTTCGATCTCGCCGGCACAATTTAAATACAAATAAACACAACTATATATACATATTTATATATAGTCATAGACATTTTACACAGCACCGTCTAGTCCCAGACTAAGCATAGCTTGTACCATATGAACCAGATAACTGGTGGTAAAGTTTCTTTTGTAAATGCATTTATGATAGAGCTTTCGTATCGATATGACATAAATAACCATAGCAGTTTACACCAGCACGCAGCCCCGCGGCAGCGCTGTGCGAGTGTGTGTGCAGATCGTGTCCGCCCGGTTCGTATGGAGATCACCCTGCACTATATAGCATTAGTAGATTGCTGTTTGGTTTGGCATCTCGCTGGATTTTTATAATTTTACTCGTATATCTATCGTTCAGAATGTAACGAGATTCCCAGAAGCGACAGCCGCTTACGAAGCATCGTATCCGATGTGGTCCCTAACTAAATACAAACACTGTTTAATCACATATTAAAATGAAGTTGGAATCGAATTTTGAGTAACATTTACGCAATACCTACTAATCACTTTGGCACCAGATTTAATTTAATTTGGTGACCATTTAGATAACCCGTTAATTTTAACGTTTATTGTAGATAGATTAATTGCGTTAATGTATTTAATAAATGTTTGATGGCTTTTCAAAATAAATATCATGTAATTTAGTTACATATTACAACAGGTAACTAACGTAATTTGTCAACTGAGATTTCATTTTTAAATAAATTAATATTCAAGGATACAGCGCCGTCTCGCCCCAAACTAAACATAGCTTGTACATAACTTGCATCAGATTAGTGATTAGATTTTTTTTGTGTAAAACATATTTATTATTACATTAAAACATAGCAAACATTTATGATTGTTGCAAAAGTGTTTGTCGTAATGGTGGTCGTAAATGTGGGTGGTAGTAGTGAAGTCGGTTAAAATAATTGGTACGCTCTTATGGATTTATTTTTCAATTTTATCATTACAAATATTATGATCGTCTTAAAATAACGCGCGGTGCGATGTACCTTGGGTTTTCTCGTGCTTGGGATGACCGGAGTCCTTTTGCTGCTGCTGCTCAGGTGTTGCGCTAACCACCTGATGCCAGGGGGCCGGCAGCTCGTCCCGTCACTATAGATAGGTACGTGAAAGAGCTAACAAGCAGGGGCGTCAGTGCGTAAGCATCATTATTGAAAGCATCTTTTACGGCATTATATCTATTTTTACATAATCTCAGTAGGCGGTGTGAAAGAACTTAGCTAAAGAAACATTTGTCAGTAAGGAATAAATAACAAGACGTGGGCTCAGAAGCTGCTGCATTTTATTTTACGGCGGAACATTTTGTTTTTTCATAAATAGACTTTAATGCGAAAGTCCACGTAATCAGATAGCAGGAAGGAAGCATTCCCTGGGAAATGATTACAAGGGAGATTTCTCGGAAATCTCTTATTTTATTCCTTGGATGATACATAAATAGTTTTATCAGCTTTGCGCTGATTTAATAAAATATTACTTTATTTCAATAAATTAATTGGCTTCCTCCGAGGTATTTTTCAAGCCACCGTGGCTTATGAATTGCTATAACGGTTAACTTAAGCCTTTCCGTGTTTCAGAGGACGCCACAAACCGGTGGTCCGCTATTGACCGCGTTGCTTAGTTTAGCTCAAATGGTTCACTACGAGTACGGTATGAGTACGTGGTAGATTTCGTAATTATTTACCTTTTTTTTTGCACAAAATATAATATATGTAGGACTAGGATGAGTCCACACCCAATGTAAAGGCCCCGGCCCCCGGCCCGGGCTGATGCTCGCGACGCAAAAGTTCCAGGATCGATTCCCAGGGCCAGGCCGGGGTGAGTATTTATTTAACGATTGAGTACAGTTTGTTCTAGGATCGCGCATAATTGTGTCCATAATTGTATTTATTTGTCCATGACCGACACGGGCACCCTAGTACTGGTTAACGAATGAAATTTGAGCATTGAGTGATGGTACTGAGTAGAATTATGAAAAAATTCAATAATTCTAGGATAGGATATATTGATTTATTCCACGTTTTCCGGAAACGGCTCAAACAATTTGGATAAATTTCTGGATTTAGAAAAAATTAGACTTTCTATAATTGTATTTCATGAAAAAGTATTGCCTTTACAACAAATAAAAAACATAACGTTTTCTCGAATACTGATACTGTCCAGGTACTGTTTATTTTAACTATAAACAGACGACACTTTTGCAAACCCTTGATATAATTTTTATGGTTTGTTAAATTAAACAACAAATAAAAAATGACATTCACTTGTTACCAAATGCTATGTTTTCTGTTATTAAATTATTAATAATTTTATTAACTTTTGGCCAAAAGTGTTCCCCAAAATTCCACTAGTTGCACTTTATAGATGTGACGCACCTCCCGGTTCTCCAGAAATTTTATTTTCATTGAATAGAAAACGTTTTTTGATGACAAATATTACTTTTTCTAGTATTATTTTTACAAAATACAAAATATTTACAATAATACTGGTTATCAATTAATTGTATATTTAGATCTTTCTAAGTTGTTGTTCTGTTTCAACAAAACATCTGGACCAAGCAGTCCCAAATCTGGTCGTGATTCTGAGTATTCGCACCACCCCGGCCTCCAGATTATTTATTTCCACGAAATAAATTATATATATTTCAAAAATATTTTATTTGTATAAATAATTTCATGTTTTAATACATAAGTAATACGTAACACCCAAATTTCTTAAGAAGTATTTATATTCTTTTACCACACCAGTCTTTTTCTTCATTTGCGGAACCGAAGCAGCTAAATTTATTGTCAACTAAGTACTATTACATCAATTTCGGCTAGGCTGACTAGAAGTTTCATCGAAGTGAATTTTCAAGATAATTATAAACCGTCCGCCAACTTACTTTATCAATTCCCCAATTCTGGCTATAGAATCAAAAAGCAGAAGAAGGCCGGGCACCGAAGCAGCTGGCCCTCGGCGAGGCGCCCTCGGCCGCGGCCTACTCTCGAACGGGTTCCCGTTGTACATGACGAGACAGCGGACGCGTCATGCACCTGCAGGCGACCGGACACGACTGCAGCCTTCCACGGACTCCCCGTAATGTACAATCAATTTAATTTTCCTTCAGCAATATCGGCGTGGGTTTTGAGCGACGCAGAAGTGGGCGTACTTGCAATTAGTTATAGCTAGCTATTTTGTATTACCTACAGTTTGTATTGGCGTAGAATAGACAAGCTTTTTAAAGAGGAAATAATAATTATTTATCTAACGACGGCGACGTTATGAAACTATTTGATTAGGTAAAAGTGACATATTTGTTTAGATTTATTAAGCTTCGTTTTTCTATCTTTATGATAACAACGGTTATGTATAAAAGTTTGTCCTTTAGTTCAACTGTAATGAGGGATTGTAAACCGGCACGGCTTTCAGTCCCGCAAGTTTTTTGCTTGAATCACTTCAATTCGGCAGATATACCATTGTTATTTTATATTAAATCAAAATTATTTACCTTCTTAAAGTTATAGATAAATGAAAGGTTAAGAAAATCAGCCCTTTTCTTAATTTCAGCTACTTATTTGTAGCTAAAAAGTACCAAAACCATAATAAATATGAATATTATGTAGTACTAATAGTCTACTTACTCTAGTTAACTAAAACTATTAATTCAAATCTTTACTCTGAAGTATTTTACATATGTTTTCTTTAATCACAAAGTTTTCTTCATTATATATTTTTTAAATCTATTATTGATATGAATTTAAGATTAATAATTTTTTTTTTAATAAAGATTAATTGAATAACTTTAAGAAATATTTAATAATGAGTATTCGCATCGGACCTTAGAGTAAAAAAATAATATTTTGTTTTATTTCGGCTTATCTCGGAAACGGCTGGACCAATTTTGACGGAACCTTCACTGGCAGATAGATTATAGGAAGAACTTAAGTTACTTTTATTTTAGAATAAAACAGAGAATGAGCCCCGTGCAATAATATTGTTAAACTGTACGAAGACAAGTCACGTGGAACAGCTAGTAGAAAATAATTGGACAGTTTCTCCTTGGCAAGTGTTCCACGTGCAAGGTTACTGTAATTGCTTTCTTTGACTCGGAAATGTGGGGTTATCGAGTATCCATAATTGCCCACTGCGTCCGTTTGATGTATAACATAAGTGGGGGTTGTTACAGGCAAATGTTTGTTTACTCTTTGTATTATGTTATGACTATCATATCATATTAATATCATTTCAAGTTAATGTTGACTATGTCTTCAGAGCATTTTTGCTTTTAATAATATTTTACTTATTATGTTAAATTTATATACTCATTTTTCACATGAAGACTGTCTTTTTTCGTTTTTAGATTTCTAATTAAATTTAAAAAATGTTTTTGGTCTCTTTAAAGTTTTATAAAAAACAAAAGAAATACTGCATTAATCTGGATGGAAGTATCATCCAGACAGAACAATATAAATTTCTTAAGAAAAACATTTATTTAATTTTTGTTTTTTTTTTTTTTTTAAACGTATTTTTTTCTTAATATTCTTTTAGTAATCTGGTTAATGTTCCGGTACTGAGCGTGACTTGTACTGTGCGTAGTTTGCTGCTGTGTGAAACGTCCGAGAGTCTTAAACGTTTAGTTGGCGGTAGCCCTGCCTTCGAAGCGAGGGGTCCCGGGTTCGATTCCCGGCCGGGGCACACTTTGTGTAGTAAGCATGAAGTTTTTTCTCGGGTCTTGGGTGTTTGTCTTGTGTTGTTCATGATATCTGCGACAAAAAGAATCCCAGTGCAGAGATATGAGTTTGTTAACGATGTTGTTGTTGTTGTTATTTGTGAAAATTCTAATATTTTCGTAAATTTTGACGCTGTAATCACTTCCAATTCCAATTTCCATACGTCGTAGAACAAAAGTTGTTAGCTGGATATATAACGATAGTGGTTGAAAAGTATATAGATAAAATATAACTATTGTCTGTGTATTGTACTTGACGTTTTTCATAAATTCTAAAGGATCTGTTCTTGACAGGAGGAGGTAACCACAGATTATAACCAGTTCAACCCAAGGCTCAACTAACAGATAAATGGAGATGGACCACCATAGCAACATTGTCAGGTACTCGTGTCATTTGTGACAGGTGACAGTTCGGTAATCTATTTCCAGTATTCTATTAGTAGTTGTCATTTTAGTCACTTACGCGCGATAGAGGCCCCATTGTTCATGTATACCGATCAGCATCACAATCAGGCCTAATCTCGTCGCGTGCATGTGAGATGATTACCTACTAACATCAAGGTATTCAATGTTGTTGAATACCAATTATGTATATCTTCAAATGAGTTTAGTCAAAAGTTATTTTGAAATTACATACAGAGACTTCAATTTTATTTATTGATATGTATAGATTACATAAAACAAACAACACTATCCGAATAGGAATGGAGTTAGGATTTTGCTTCCTGGGAACGATGCGGTCTTTAACGGGACTTATGAAGCCAAATTATACTAAGCGGTTCGTTTTTTAATATATATTATATGTTATATTTATCATCACAATTATGATGCTAATAGAAAAAAAAATAAAGGTTATTTTTATTACAACAAAAGTAAAATCAAATAACTGTAACTGATTAGGAGGTTGTTAGCTTCTTACCGGTAGGTACGTATGTATACGCAGTGTGTTTGTGTTCATCTGTAGTGGTACATAATGATTGTTAGAATGTATCATATTTTGTTACTACTTGTTTAATCAATGCTGTACTCGAATAGTACAACCTCACGGAATCATTTAAGAATACTCTTCTTCCTAGTGGGGTGATATTTTAAATTCTCTTTATTGGGTTAGAGAGTTGGAATTTATTTATACAAATCAAAAACTAATCTAAAATGTCTTGTGTCACAGGTGGAATGGATTAATCAATTTTAATCACTTTCATCGTTTACCGATGCCGATAATCGAACCCACAACCTCCACTGCAGAAAGGAGAGCTACTACGAACTGAGTATTGAACGCAACTACAAACTGTTAGTCATCATTAGTTGATTATAGGTTTGGGCGTTAGACGCCAATGGTCGGTAGCGGTTTTATTGTATTTATTTTCATATCCCCACTACTTTAGTCCGTTGTTTAAGAGCAAATCGCAAAATTTACTAAAGTTCATAACAATCGACGTACCTACACAACGGCTTCTATCAACTTTGTGTACTTGAGTAGCAGACGCAGGGTTGTCAAATTTCAAATTAAAACTTTTATACTAAATATTCGGGTTTGGGGAATACTGTCACAAAAGTAGAAATTTGTAAAAACATTTACGTTATCATGTTTCGTGGGATATCCCAGAAAAATAACGGATACATTTCACTTTTTTTACTGTGGCTGCAGATGGCCTTGGGAAATCAACGTAGGATTTGGTAAGAGCGGATGGTTCTCTGGATTAATTCTAATAATATTATAGCAGTGAACCAAGGACAACATTACGGTGCGGACCTCGGCTTGGCGCGCTGCTATTCGGGAAATTTGGAATATACTACGCCCGGAGCAAGGGACCATGTGGTCTCTCTGGATGAGTTAAAAGCTCCGAATAAATGGGACTGATCTGGTCATCGGTAAACCAATATGTCTTCTTATAACACGAATAACAAACGTCCGTAGTTTGATTTCATAGCAACAGGACTTTAAACTTGTCGACAAATTAAATACACATATAAACTTGCGTGTAATTACCATTACAGTTAATAGTCAAAAGAGTGGCAACCCTAGCAGCGGGAGATGTGCACAGACGATTGCCATGAATGTTTTGACACCACATTTTAGATTAACGTTATGTTGTCTGTCAGGCAGTGGCCTAGAGTGAGTAGCAGTGAGTGTGCGTGACGTCACAGTACGCCCGCACTATATTTGATTCAGTGGCTTGTACGACGGCGAACCTTGATGATGGATAATCTTGTATTTATGAAATTTAAGCGATTTTTTTATCGCAGAACTTTTTAAGTTATAAGCGTATATTGGTAAACATATTTACGGGTCAGAATGTTCATCTATTATGTAATCTATCATTATATTGTATATAATGAACTTAATATTATAAATATAACAGTGACTTTGTTTGTTACGCTATCACGCCTAAATCACTAAACCGATTTTAAAAATGTTTCCACCAATGGATCTACATTATATGCGAATAACATAAGCTATATTTTATCCCCGTATTCCCCCCGCGCTGCTAGTAATGAACGAACAAATTCTCATGTCGTTAAATGCTTCTGATAATGTATTGGTGCAGAAGTGACCGAGCATGCTGTCAAGCCTACTGAAATCATAATGGAATCGTTATGCCACGTGACATGCATTGTCACTGGACTCGCGCGTCACTGTCACCTGTCAAACGCGGCTTGCGCCTGAACAAGATGAAATTAATTAACATAGGCGCCGAGAGCGGCGTGAGAAGCGCCTGTATACAAGCCGCACATTACAACACCGATAGGTCACTAACTATAATAACTTCTGTCTGGAAGGACCCTATCCTTCCAGACCGAAGTATGAGATGTTACGTCTTATGCAAATGTGATTGCAACACTACTTGATGGCAGATTATCAGGTGTGAAGGCAGTACTTCTCCGGGCAAATCTTGCACAAGTTCTACTGCTTCTTTTTGTTGCTCCTTTACACCACCCAGGGGGTGCGGGTAGGGACTCTGAGGGTATTCACCTAAGGACGCGAGCAACTGGACCCCCAAACAGCGAGCTTTTTAGCGATAACACCGTTCATTGCACGTGTTTTAACTATTAGTCATGTTTGTATTGGTGTACAATAAATAATTTTCATTCATTCATTGAAGCAAATTGGCCGAAGATCAAACATCATTAGTTATGTGACACTGTGAACTTCTTCCCTAAATTAATTGTACTCGTCAACCCTAAATATTCCGAAGAGGCAATTAATATACAAAATTATGTGTAGGTATCTATTTTTTTTATTTTTCCGCTGTTTCTTTGGGGGTGTCCTAGTTTCAGTGCCCCTGGGCCACCACGCTCTCCAACCTTCATGAACTTCATGAACGCTCGGCCTTTAATTGACCGTCATTGTCTATTATCATTGTCTATCAAGGTAGGTAAACTGTTGTTTTTTGGAATGTTCTTAGTTAGTTAAAGGATATCTTTTTTATCCGATTGCTAAATAGTTATAAACATATTATATAGATGTTGCCCAAAAAATACACGTCCATAATATAAAAAATAATTGAAGTGGGGAGTTGAGTATAATTAAATTGCAAAGGTAAAGTTAATTCGCATACAAATAAACTACGAAATAGTTTTGAACTTTTGGCTTGTTTATTTACGACTGGCATATATGCCCTGACAAAATAGAAATTTAACAGAATACTGTAAGTTCAGTACAAATAGAAGCCATCACGGAAACTGAATTTGACACAAAAGGCAGTTAGCAAACCTGGGACTTGACGAGATTCGCGTGCGCTGTGCACATTATATTATTCTATAATATGTTAAAAGACTATAATAAACTTGACGAAAAATTAATTTGACGATAGTATTTAACCTAACAAATATGTAACTAAAATGATCACCTTTGTGTGATGAAAGAGACTACCTTTTGAAATACACTGTAAAATAATTGCCTTAATCAATATTAGTACAGAATTGGCCGAATCATTCATGGGACATAATAGCGGCGCCTACCACTTATTACGTCTACGTTTTCAGTCAAGTAACAAGAAATCTGCAATATGGTTCATTGAAGCTTTCCTGGAAGGAAAATAATCCAATAATCCTTTCAAGAAAAGGCGAGATTCGTATTCGTAACAACAAAATATATGGAAACATTTGAACTTGGTATTGCAGTAATGATATGCATGCCGCTGCTCGCTCCGCCTCTTGAATATCCTCACTCAATTCGTTTGTAATTTCAATTCGCATAAACTCAATTACTAAAACAGTAATCCGACGACCGTATAACACGATTTCGGCAAGCGGGCAGTGCGACTAGCGATCACGAGCTTACACTCCAGTGAAAAATCGACGTTCGTATGTTGTAAGTACCAGTTATAGTAAGTCTTTCAACTTTCAACTGTCAGTAGTTGGATTGCTTAGATGGGTGACTGCTAAGGGGCATTGGAATCGAGCTTCCGTGCTACTTGGTACGATAACGTGTCAGTCCCGGCCTCACCTTGCGGTAAACTATGTCGGAGGGCTTCGGGCGTCTTGAAATCTCCAACACCAGAATGACCACTCACACGAAAGGAGTAACAGAAATTAGGAAAATTGTTTTCTGTTTCCAACCCTGTTTGGCAATCTGAATAGCTTTTTTTTAGTTGCAGTCGCATTTTGGAGGTCACTGAGAGTTTTCCAAAATGTTTTTGATATGGCAATTTACCACAATGTTTGTGATCGTATAGCATCATTATCTGATTCAACCGAGTTATTGATGATGCCATTTCATTTAAAAGTCAGGAATTCACATCGGAAGCTCCATTTCCATTCTCAATTTCCGCTTGTCATTCTGCACGCTCGTCGAGGCCTTTCAGAGTAAAATTATTTTTAGATTTGTTATAACGTATAGCATCCACTAGAAGCATGTTTGTTATGAAGTGAGCGACGAGCGCGTGACAAAACATACATTTTGTATGACGGGCTCGCCGGCCGTACGTGCGGTAACGTGCAATCAAAAATATAAGTCGTTTTAACAAAATACATTTAGACTTATAAATTTTAAAACTATCATGGTTATGAACATTATTATTCGTGTTACCGAGATATCGGGAGTCAACAAAACTCACAAATCATGGTAAATATCTCGGTAACACGAATAATAACATTTAGACATAGAAAAAAATTTGATTAGGTTTATGAAAAATACCTCCTACCGACATTATATCTTCTTATATGTACTTGTATTTGTGTTTTTTATTAATTAAAGTTGCGGGAGCTATCAGCCCTGCAAATTTCATGTTCAATGGTTACCGCCGCCTATAAACAACAGCAATGCGACTCAGGTTAGGGGATATCGAAGTATGAGAAGGCCCAAGTTACATAAGTTACGCCCGTCGGTTGGGTGGCAATGTAACATATCATACGCTTGTAAAATAATTGATGAAATAATTGAATAATCGGTTTATTTGATTTTTAGCACACTTAAATATTTTGACTTTTGCTACAAGGTGCTGTGACTTTAATAATAATACTAGGTGGTACCGCGCGTAGCTGCCGCAAATAAAATTAATTGTGGAACATACTAAATGCTAATGATGGTACTATGCATATAACCTTCGCATAAGTGCAAGCTATAAGTTGACCAATTTTCATCGCAACGGGATGGACGGTACGGTACGGTGAAATCGTTAACCTTGTAGTATTCTTTCTGGATCAATGTATTTTTAATTTTCGCCTTCTAGAGCTTTTCGTTTAAGCTCGTCAGAGATTCTGGTAGGCTATGTATTTTAATGCAGTTTTCAGCAATAGATAGAGCGATTTAAGAGGGAGGTTTATAATGTATACATGCATATTATCGTAGAGAAACTGCCCCACATTTGGATCTACATTGCACCCAAGTGAAGCCGGGGCGAGTCACTATAAAATTTTAAACAGCTAGTCACAAATTATATGTTTTCGTATTAGGTACAATTAGTTTACTTTTACTCCTAGTATTGTAATTATATATATCACTATGTTTGACATACTTTGACATGCATTTTAGTAATATATATCTAAAGAGAAGCCGTGGTGAGAATACCAATTTGTTTGAACAATTATCTCAACTACTTTTTACTAACATGCTTCTATACAGTTAGACCCAGAGAGTTCTGGGTCATAACTATAAATTGTTCGTATGGCTCGTTATTGCAAAATAAATATGTTATTCACGTCAGTTGCATTACCCCAAAAGAATATACAGTAAGACATAATCGAATGAAAACGATGAACTTATAACTATAGTAGCTTAGCCGTTCTGACGTCTGAAATATCTCCTATCTTTCGTACTGCATATGCAACAGAACTAAGTCTACCAGATAGTGTGGCAATATGCTTTCCCTGCTGGAGCTAAGCATCTAATGTTATTCCGAGAAATTTAGTGTCTTGAATTAAATTTACAATTCTGTCATAAATTTGAATATCATTAGAAGATGATTTATTAGTCAAAGTTTATATAATTAGTTGTTTTGGTATTGAGCATGAAATTAGTAACGCTAAACTATTTATGGCACAGTAAAGTTGATATTAGAAGTGTCAGGAATTTGTTCGTTTAGTTTAAATAACAATGAAGTATCAGCAAGCTGTATAATTTTTGGATGTTTTTTCTACTCAGAGAGGTAGGTTGTTAATGTAAACAAGAAATAGGAATGGACCCAGAATTTGGAACCTTGAGCAACACCTATCGCCACACCCGGAGCTTCAGAGAACACACCGTTTATTTGATCAGAGTGCACGCGTGTAGATAAGTACGACTTCATAAGGTCAGCTCGGACTCGCCTCGGCATTCATCTGTATTAACCATACCAACTAATGAAACAAACGTGATCCCCAGTGTGGCTGCACCGGCACCAAGTCTGTGTATTCACTAAAATAAATACGCCTCCACTTATGCTCCTCTCATATGTAGAATGTCTGACTGTATTTGGTTTCGTAGTGTAGTGGGTAGTAACTCTGGCTTCAAAGCGATGGCAGGGTTCGAATCTCGGCCAGCAACAACTTCATATGCTGAACAAATCCGGATCTTGGATGTCCGTGTCACCTAATATGCAGAGTATCCAAGTCCAGGGTAATGCGCTATGTTCAGAAGGTCTGCCTGTGATGTCAGAGCTCCCAAGCCACCTGAAGGCCTCCAACATGGCTTATCGAGCCATCGTCCGGGCGGAAAGCTGCTTTACTTAGGCGATCGGTAATGGTCCGGAATTGATATTATACGCATTTCTTGGGGACCATGTTGGTCGCGTTCGCTCATTCGCGAGGCAGAAGCTGACAAATTCTGGTTATATTTACATTAGAGCTCAAGAATCAGTAGTAATTTTTTTGTTGACCAGGCTTTACGTGGCCGCATAAAGCCGAGATACGCTTTACCAGACGCATTTGGTGAGAGCGGAAGGCTCTCGAACAACTTAAAACTTCTGACTTTATTCTTGAACTCATTCTTGACTTTAAATTCGGTGTTAGCTACCATCACTGGTTCAAACTGGTGGTCACTGCCTGCTGCGCTGTAGGCCGTGCCTATAAATGCCTATAATTATTTTTATATTGTATTCCATGGATTTTTTGACATTTTACTGCAGGTATATAATTTATAATTACTAAATTATAAATTATATACCTACTGCCATATAAATACTTAATAATACATTTGAATTCTTTTCACTCTGATTTGATTCTGAATTAATTTCAGAAATTATCTTTGTGGCATTCGAACTAACCATAGATAAGCTTCAGACAGCCAATTAAATATTATCACATTTAAACGTCAGGGTTACATCCAACCCCTTACTAGTAATCTCGTATTATCTTACGAAATGAAGAGACACTTTTTTTGTGGTTTTATATAGTAAGTAGCTAAAGCTACAGCTTATTCCAATAATTATTTTTTGACAAATGGGTAGATTTTACTATTTTCAACTATAGCAACTATTATTAACAAAAAAGTATGTGCTTATTTTTGACTGTGTGTCAAAGTGTCACACAGTCAACCATGATAGATAAAGACGATCGATCATAAAAATACACAAAGATATACTACATGTGTATTTTGTTTTTCAAAATCCGCTCAAAATGTAGGTCGTATTTGCATGAACCTGATAGCTTGGCACAATCATGTCGTAGCGTGACCTACCGCGATCTCTTACTCTTTATAATTATTCTTAGAAGTTGCGCATTGCTGAATCGAAGCTTTCGAAAGGTGGAGTTTTGGAACTCCTGAAGTGCCTAATGGATTGCGGTACCCCACTGCGAACTTGGCTACCTTGGGAAGAAAGTTATCAAGTTAAAAAGTTTTCAGAAACTATGTCTCTATCCAATCTATTGGAAAAGTGAGGATTGGTTCTGCGATATAAGAGAACGATGTTGAACTTTTCTTCAAGAAACGTTTATTGAGGTCAGTTATGAGTTTTAAATTAGGAACGTAAACTTGCTTCGCGAACAAAAATATTATATTAAGAAGTTACTGGCCGATAACAAAGACAGAGTGTGATATTTGATAATTTTTTTTATTAAAAAATACGACGAATAACGTACCCTAAAAAGAGAAAAGTGGGACGCCAGCAAATCATAATCTGCTCGTCAGCAGAGTGAGAGGATATATACCTTTGCTCTGCAATAAATAAATGAAACGACAACTCTAAATATAAATACAATTGTAAAACGTTCTGTGTATGCAACACAAATAATACAGACGCAAATTTTCCTGCGGAGCCTCCAGACAAAAGCCAGTACGTCAAATAAAGAAGGACTTAGAACGGAAGGCGGCGTCGTTTCGTGAATTTTACCGCTCGTACCTTTTTGTACCGCGTAACGTTATTTAATCTGTGGTACAGTTCATAATATGTTACACAGATGTATAAATATTCGCACTCTGATCCCGGACGCCAATATAACCCTGATAATGTAATCGTTATTACCAATTATAATAATTATTGTTACGTTATCGCTTCGCTACATATTCTACATAATGATTACAAAAATATATAAAATGAATATAGATGTTTTTACTATTTTTTTTGCTACTGGATTTTGGTAACGCATATAGATTTGATTACGTTTATTTAATTAATGATCGTGATAAAAGTATTACGGCTTTTAATATTTCAGATTGGCACACATTAATGATGTAAAATTTTAAAACTAACACCGTTTGGTCCCTGCATTTAAACCTACTCGTAGAATACGTTACATGCGCATATTTAATTAGCGCGTACAAAATCTCAAGGAATAAAGTAACAGTTATGACTGTGACCGGCCTCACAGCTCAGTCGGTAGGAGCTCTGCCTTCTGCGCCGGAGGTCGTGGGTTCCACTCCCACCCAGGACAAACATTTGTGTGCGAACAGTAAAGTTTGTTTTCTGTCTGCGTGTTATATGTATGTGTTAACAAAAAATAATTACTATATTTATTCCATCAGTTATCTATTGTAGTTCCCATATTACAATACAAGCTATGCTTAGTTTGGGGCTAGATTGGCGCTGTGTGAAATATGTCAATGAATATGAATATTTAGTTAGAACATAATTTGGATATTGGCAATCCACACGCTCACGATAGATTGGCTGCGACGCAAACTATCCTAAATCGAAACTATGCTGTGCCTCGAAACTATACGATGCATTTACGAAACATTTACAAACTCGCTAGTATAATGCTTGTGACACAGTGAAAGTTCCTGTAGAATAATCTAGAACAATCGAGATCATGTTGAGATAGTTACCTGGACACTTTGTCAAAGTTTGCCTTCCCCCGGGCAACCACACGTAACACGTTAATCGAACTACTCAACTACGCTTGCATTATATTATCTACAATTTTGTAGGAAACGTAAACTTGCTGAATGCTGAATTGCTCGGTTTAAGTAAAAATAATACCTGGATTACCGGGTTTTGCTTGGTTTTACACAAAAAAAACACAATGGTCGCTCACCCTTTATTAAAATGTGTAATACTGATTTGGAACAAAATAATGTTATTATTGGCAATACTATGTCAAAGAAAAAGTATTTTTTTTACGACTTTTCCATAAACACAGCTGACCTACAGTCTTAAGCAGTATTATTTCTAAGTTTACATACTATCAACCAACAGGATCTTTTGATTCACAAAGCGTAGCTTATCATTGGGAATCAAACCCACAGCCTACTCCGCAGAAGGCAGTGCTGACACCTACTCAGCTGTGGGGCCAGTTATATTGCCTCGTCACTTAGAAACTCTCATATATTCATTGGAAAAGGAAGCCCTTAATGCATTTCAATTATAATGTGCACAATTTAATAACCGTTTTAGTCTCGTAACCGCGCGAGAGCCACTTCATACACTCGACAAATTTGAATAGTGCTTGTGTGGCGGCGGCGCGATGTACGCAAGCCACGTACAATTTAAACCTAACGCGATTACGGAAATTTTAACTGGGTTTATCGGGCATAATCACTAGGACATGCCCGATATATTTAAGTGCATAAGTGCCGTGGTTAAAACCATTTAACTTGCGTTAGCTTTATAGCATCATCCGTGTCCACGCTTTCAGAGTAAATCCATTATTTTATAATTATTATATATTATTTATAATCGCGCTAAACTACATTTGCATTTAAAGCTGAAGCTTGTACGAAATTATTACATAAAGAGCTTTAGGTAGAGCTCATAATATTTTTAAAACTACATAACTAAAATCGAGTTTATGTTTATTTAGATAATTGCCTAATGCGAGCGATGGAATCCTATAATAGTTGAAGAGTAAGAAAGCTATTTATGATAGAGGCTCGTTCGTCGGGGTCCCATTGGCTGACCCGGTGACGAGCGATATTTCAAGCCGATCCACCAGGTCGCCAGGTCGCCAGGTCGCCAGGTCAGCCAGTTAATAATTGGAACGTTTATTTGCATCTGAAGATGGCCCAATTCTTATAACACAATTAAATCTAAATCTGCTGGAAGAGGCTTTCGAACGGTCGATGTTTATTCTATTTAAAGGTTCGATTTTTGTCAAAGTTATAATATAAGCTATGATACTCTATTATGTTATCCTTATACAGGAAGGCAGGTGATCATGAACAGGCACAATCTGTTTACCGTACGAACAATATTTTTATCATTGAGCGGAGAATTGCAGCGACAATATAACTACTGCATCAAATAATTACGCTTTCGTTAGTACTCGTATCGCATTAAAAGGTTTTTTAATGCGATAACTTGTTTACAGTTTGTTGTTACAGAAATAGGGGAATGTCTCCCCTACCAAAGTATGAGAAGGACCGCATCACGTTGCGCCCATTGAAATAACTTGAGGATGAAACTTCTCATGCGCTTGTAATTTCAACGGCACCCACACCTTTTCACTTTAATTTGGTGGCAGTGCTTATCCGGCCACAAATCTACTGCTACTTCAGGCTGTTCCATTTGCACGAAACGGGCGATACGTGTCGGACCCCAAGGATACTCACGTACGGACGCAACCAACATGGTCCTAAAAGTTGTAAGATACTGCCAGTAAACCTTACGAGATACCATTACAGCTCACAGCGGCTACATAATATGTTTACGAGTTATGAAGATCAACCGTGTCGTGGTCAACATCTCAGACTGGAGCCTGATTCTAAAAAAAACTATCGCTCGCATTACTTCCTTGCCAACGGAACAGACAAATTAGAATTTGTTACCGGAATAATAGCCCCGCTACCTCTGTGAACTCTTTAAAAGTACAAACTCGAAGCTAGGGATACGAACTATCAAAACAGCGATTAAAATATGATTCAACAATTAAATACATTAGTATTTAATGAATTATCATTAGCACGGGGCGAGATGTGGCTAGACACAGGCGTAGTGGGGGCTGCTAGACCATAACTAAAATGGTTCGTCGAGAACCTATTAGAGGATCCATTATTCAAATATTTTGAAACAATTTTTTTGCAATTTGTTGGTAGTTTTATAGAATTATTTTATTGATTTATTATTATTATTTTCTTGTGTATTTGACATCACGTAAACTATGGATTAATAAGAATAAACGTTTTTCTATCTAGCTGCTGATCTATGCTGTGTATACACCCACGTGTATGTACGGCTAGGTTCCCCGAAAGTTTCGCAGCTGCAGTTGTACCTACTGCGTGTGGCGTGATAACTGTGCTCTTCGTTTTGCACATTACCTAATGGATTTCACATTCATGAATTGTAACGCGCTCTGGATTCGGCAAAGCGTAGATTAATTTTGTCTGATTCGGTTTGACTAGGATTTCGCGGTTAGTGGTTACGAAAGCGCAATGTGGATTACTACAGCGATTGGCATTCAGTTACTAGGCAAGCTGGCCAGCTCTGTTGTTCATGTTTTGAACCAATCCAGGTAAGATCATGATAGTAATTAATACTGCAAATAGGGAAGTGGTTAAATACTCATCTAAGTACCTACTATCTAAGTAAATAAATAAATATTCATGGACATTATATACAGCGCCTTCTAGTCGCAAACTAAGCATAGCTCGTACTATTGGAACAAGATATCGGATAGAATACTTATATAAACTACCCTTTTTATGTAAATACAACAAGTAATACATTTGAACACCCAGACACAGAACAAACATCTATGTTCGTCACACAAATGCGTGTCCTGAGTGGGAATCGAACAGTGCAGAACACAGAGAAACGACGACTATTTTTTATAATATTAGCATTGTACTTGCTCTCGGAACTTTATTCTCGTTTACATAATAAGCTTTGACCTGCCTGTCGTATGACATATATTGTAAATTATAATGAGAAGAAGCCTAAGAAGAAAGTGTTAGTCTTGTTATTCGTAAAATATCAAAGGAAGCCAGGAACTCACCCCGTCTCGGGTGACAGGCGCAGGTTAGTGCTCTCGTACTTCGGCCGGCGAGAACCTAAGTTGCATTACTCTTGTTATAGGCGGAGGCAACCACTTAACATCAGATGGGCCTTCAGCCCGTCATTTACGTTACATAAAAAAACAGCTCAGCGCACCTCGTTGACCCGGTGGAGCTAAGCTCCAGTGAGTCACGTGACAAAAGGCGCACTCATACACTATTCACACATTGCCGATAAAAGGCTGCAATCGCACTGCGGGCCTTTATCTCTGTGACGGTGAAGAGGCGCCGTCTGTGGCAGGGAGCTTTAATCCGAGCTGCGAGCTGTTATTGTAGAGCTATCCAGGTGAGCTAAACTGACAGATTATCCTCGAAAACGGTTATCGGTTTCTACACGTTCGTTTCGGAATATTTAAAGGGTATTCGGCAAGACGCGAGTGATATCAGGCAGGCCTTAAATTTACTGGGAAACAGAAATGTATTGAAGTAATTCTTAGAAATACTTAAGCTGTGTTTGGGAACCAGATTTGCAACAACAACGGCACCTTTTGTTACCTGTCGTTTTCAATCGTTGAGATTTATACTGTTTCAATTTCGTCAGGAGTGGTTAAATATTAGTTATTCCGCACGCTGCCCACGTGCGCTAACAAAAATAATTTTAAGGTTTTTTTCCACTGTAATGCAGATTAATTTTAAATTTTTATAATTATTTAATTATTGTTAAAGCAACACTATTTGAACAAGTATTTTATATTCTTGCACATAGTTCAGAGCTGAATCAATCGCACATAGCAAGCTGCACCAACAGGCTCATTTACCTCAACGCTGATCGTTTAAACGTGGTTTCTAACGATTAGAAAGAGAGATTATATTTTGTTATGCCCAACTTGAACTGACCTAACCTAACAAATACAAAAACACACATACAAAAACACAAACTTATAGGAAGACAAACATAGACATGAAACACCTTTTTCAAAGTGAGGGTTTTGAAACATCGAATATACGGTCAAATGTCTGATTCAAGTGAGGAACACACAAACTGTTATGAATAAAAGATTGTGTATTGGAATTGTTTCGCAGCTAGATCGATGCTGTATTGCGGCTTAAATGCCGCTGTATCACAGCTGGATCGATGCGGAGATGCGAAATGACAAAAATAAACCTGGACACAATCACGCAACACAAGTACCCAAGACCTGAAGATAATCTTCACGCTCATTATACAAAATTGTTTGCTTTGCCTGCAAAAAAGCAGCTTTTAAAATGATCGGAACCGGGCCGCATCCGCGCCCGCATCCCCGGCGCGGCACGGCGCGGCACGGCGCGGCGCGGCGCGACGGCGCTTCGCAAACAAAAGCAGTAAATCATGGACACAGCAGCGGTCCTCATTCATCTCGAGACTTGTTTGTTTTAGCACGCTAGCTTTCTCTCAAAGCCGGAACATTTAAAAAAGACCGGAACATTTTTCTTTCACGAAATATCTTTCATAGGAAATTGTGTAGCAGTCACCTTTATTTAAGAGCGCCACTACGCAGATAAATTGGTCCCTATCGCTCCAAGCAACAATACGTGCCGTGTGAGAGAGACAAATTTTGCAACCACAAACGTAAATCGAGTTTTATTGATCAAATTAATAAAGACAAATTAATAGAATACGAGTATATTCATGTCTGTTAAAATAGGAATTTATTTCGTTGCCATTGTCGGCTGGGCAATGAAAGTATACTAAAATAAAGCCAAATTTTAAAAATATTCTATAGAAAACAGTATATCTAATCGCGATTTTTGATTCGGATGTTATTTCAATTTTATAAAATCTATTTATAAAATTTATAAAATATATGCATAAATCTCTTTCAAATTGAAAATATAATATAATAACTCCGAGGTGGGCCCATGAAATTTCACTGCTAAGTGCATAAAACAAGTGATGAAAGGTATTGAATGTTTATCATTTTGAATCCAACTTTTAAATAAGTCAATTATTATATTTAAGAAAAGTTGATACGTAACTTCCTCCGACTTGACTTCCAATATATTGTAGAACACGGTTTCTACAAGGCAATGTAAATAACACATGTTATTTAGAAGGCCGATGAAGTCATCATAACAAATGGCGCAAAATATTCAGCAAAAAGATAAAACATCGTATTAATAGTGGGAACGAAAGTGATTTTAATCTCGACTGGATTTAAATCCTCGCGGAGTTATGAGATCGTGTTATGAAACTAATATCATTCCAGTCTGAAGATTACGTGCACAGTGAAATTGTGCTACTCGTAAGATACCATTTTTAAGTTCTGTGCTGAAATGCATTTAATAAGCCCGGTATATATCTTAAATGAAATTCAGTACCAGAATATTGCTGAGTACGGGGAAGTACTGCTATCGTTTCTTTGGCAAGTATTTCCATTTGTAATACGCATTTTTAATGCTGTTTTCTGGTTTGGTGAAGAGGTCTGTACGCCGGTGAAACGGTTATATGAAATAATCTATCGTCACTTATTAGGACCAAGTGTGAACCTAAAAAAAACTATAATAGCATATAATGCCTCGCGTTTACTAATCTTAATTTGTCTAATTATCCTAGTTCGGTTCATTATTCGGCAATTATTTAAATAAGAAAGAAGATATGACAAATTCTAACATTACAGTAAAAAAATTACCAAATTAATCTACTCAAAAGCCTATTTTCAATTTGAAAGAGATTTATGCACTCTAAAGAGATGAACATTAATAATGCGCTTGAACTGTTCTAGACGTACTTATCAACGTCCACTCCGATTGTGGTGACCAATTGGTGACGGAAAGTTATCCAAATGTAATAACTGAAGCGGTCACTTACCGACTCAAGTTTCCCTACCAAGGATTTTGTCACGCGCCTGTTGCTATTAAATTTCAGTTGAAATCTTTTTAATCGTCCATAAAACAATCTCTCTATTCTGCGGCCCGAATAAGGATCGCCTGTATCACATGTCGCACGGACGTACGATCACACACCAAGTACAACACGGACCCAAGAACAATAGCTCTGCACACTAATTTACTATTAAATTAGTTGTACATCAGTAAAAATTAAATATTCATTGAATTTTTTAGAATATATTTTTTATATTGAACTTTTATAGTAACATGTTATTTTAAAAGTAATATAAATATAAATTATAATAGAATATGCTGCATAATATGATTATATGTTATTTTGTAAAGCTATTATAATACTAAGACGATACATAATACCTATTTAACATGAACTTCACTAACTACACAAAAATTTGCTACGCCCAGGGATTAAACTTGGGACCTTTCGCTATGATGGCAGGGTTACTGCAAACTAAACTCTAGACAAACACCTGGTTAAATACACGCGGTTTTAAGCTTTTAGTATGAATTCGAGTAATTCAAGTGGGAATAATACAATCTGTTTGAATCCAAACAATGCTGTACGGGACGATATTGGCTCATGACCTCTTGCTTCTCGTTTTATTGGAAATTAATGGAAACAATACAAAGGTATGCGCTAGAGCAACATCACACAAATAGAACTTTACTTTGTGACGCATTTTTTTAGGGTTCCGTTGCCAAAAGGAAAAAACAGAACCATTATATTATATAATAGTTACGCCTGTACATCTCGGCTGGCCGTAAATCACAGCTACTTTGCTCGGATATCCTACTACTATTATAAAGGCGAAAGTTTGTAAGTATGGATGTATGGATGTATGGATGTATGGATGTTTGTTACTCTTTCACGTAAAAACTACTGAATGGATTTGAATGAAACTTTACCACAATATAGCTTATACATCAGAATAACATATAGGCTACAATTTTTGAGGTTTCTATAAAATCTATATATATATATTATAAAAGAAAGTCGTGTTTGTTACAACACTTATAACTCGAGAACGGCTGGACCGATTGCCATGGTTTTTGATTTGTTGGATTTGTTTCCGTTCCGAATAGCAGAATAACTATTAAAACATTGGAAAATTAACGAAAAAAATAAAATCAATTTATCCCCGTATTCTCCACGGGAACGGGAACTATGCGGGTGAAACCGCGGGGCGCAGCTAGTTATATTATAGATATACAAATGAAAATTGGAAGGTGTATTCTATCAACCGATAAATAAGAATAGAGTTAAAAAAAGAAACAGAAATGAATTGAATAACGGGTGTGACCTTACCTGTACGTGTTACAGAGGACAGGCACAGGCACGCGCCTGTGTGTAGTACTAATATTAACGGGATCTCATTAGATAGAGGTTTCTAAATAATCTGTTTTTAAGTGATATGTGCTTCTAAAGCCATAAAAAGTGACCTCGTGACTTTTGAATTATAAGGCGGCAAATTTGGTATTGGAATTAACAAAACTTTTAAAGGATTGATCGCATTCTCATGTACGAGTATATAAATTTGAAATTAACATTGGTGATACAGCGTTCTCGGAGTACGAATTCGAATCGCAAGTAGCAGGTTCTTGTGACAGGGTTGCTTTCAATACTAGCCTGCCACCTGGTGTTAATATAAGCGACTGTGTGTATGTATCCGAAAATGGCGCCCTCATGCGTCAGGACCTCATGTTTGGTGCTGCACGCCACTCTGCACAGTTTGGGTGTGCTATATTCTTCATTTACGATAATACCTCCAACTATTTTTTTATTTCTATATTTGCCATTCCTGTTGTTAAAGGATTAGTGTGCGCACCGGATTAGACCAAGTGTGTGTCGTGAGAGGAAGGTTTACAAGAAGTACTGAAATCATTTATATTATATATTAATCATAGGTATACGACACCATTTGCAAACATAACAAATTATAGGATACTCTTATACAAAGGGAACGTTTTGAAAATGACGAATTTGTGTGTTAATCCCAAATGAATGTCACATGAACATTAGCTCAGTACCCCATTTTATAGCGAACTAATTTTAGGTAAATTAACGAACGCTCTGATTATTAGCGAGTGTGAATGTTTAAATGAATTGGCGAAGTACGTGATGAAATTAATTAATACATGCTAACAGATCCCATTAGTAAACCACTGGAACTTGTCGGATGCGACACACCGAGCTCGCCGCCTGCGTGCCGCCGCAGACGAAGCAGCTAACGACCGCCGGGTATATATCACAGGGCTCTCACTTCTTTGTTGATGCGTATTTATTCAACGGTAGTGCATCATGGAAAAGTTAATGGTTTAGTTGCCAAGCACTATGACCCAAGCTCTAGAGATCTCAGTACTGAAACAACTCACATTTCAGCCATTACTTCAAAGGTTGCCCCAAATCGCTTCCAATAACGAGCCTTTCTTGTCGCCGTTCCAAAAATGTCAATCGTCGTAATACTCCTGGTTCTACGGTCTTTTGGCGATCAAACGTGGAATCTGCAGCAATCGATACTATCCTTGGCGTGAAATGCCGCATTGTGAGCAGACCCGCGAGCCGATGTAGCGCCGCTGATAACGAATGCCAAGCTTGAGTATGGCACGTTGCGGATCATGCTATGCGGCTTACGGCGGCTCCGATGCATCCACTCAGATATGCGGTAGGTGGATCCACCTGCAGTAATCCACGGCAGCGGCCGATCCGCTAATATGGGAGAACGAGTTCGGACGCCGCGCCGGTCACAATGGAAACGAGACCGCCCACATCACGTCAGTTATGATGGCTTAGAACAGCTACAGCCTGGACTACTTCAACTCTACGTCAAACAGATACAATGCTCTTTGTATGGATTTCTTCTCCCCCCCCTTATTCTACATTCATAATTGTGATCCCTTTATCACGCTCGAAAGTAGCGTATTACGCGCGCGATGAAGACATAATAATTTTCATCGAAACTTAATTATAAAATAAAGCCAATTTTACGAGCGGAATGTAATGTTTCCGGTGATTTGGTTGACCACCAACATAGATCTATTCATAATTTTGATGTGCAAGTAAATCTCGCGGCATGGAGTCGGCGGGAGTAGCGGCGGCGCGCACTGCGGAAGATTAATGATTTATTCTGAGATCGAGTGATCGCCATCGAGTGGCGTGCCATTGCCACGCTCCTCCGCAATGATGTCCGATCGTTTGTTTATCACAACATGTATTACCCTTTCCTCGAATCATGTGGAGGCTGGCTGAGGTGGCGGCGTGTGAGCTTGGTCTGTAACGCGATTAGGTGGACGATGTCAATCATCGATATTTTTATACTTCTCAGAGACCAGTCGACTTGTCTGTCACTGGAATATCTCGAATGAAGTATGTATTATTAAGATGGACGATGGGAAAAAAAAATTGTCGCTGTCTCCTAAATCTAATTACTTTAAAACATTTTTAATGCGCAGTTTCATGATGTCATATTTTTAACATTTTTAAATTACATAACAAATACAAATTATATTATGAATATACGAGGATAAAAATACCAGTAAAGGCGTTTTTAGAAGCTTATTTACTCGACGTCTTTCTTTATAAATAACAGGTAAAGAATCATATTTATCTCTGTATTTATTAGGTATTTAAACTAATTCTGCTATATATTATTGCTTATCATTGCTATACAATTTTTGTCCTTTTATTTATATAATGGCGTATATCTTGTGAGTGTTCGTACCATTTTTATGTAAAAACTAGCTGTTCCCCGTGACTTCGTCCGCATGGAATTTACCAATTTTGTTAAATATTAGCTTAATTTAATTTTGATACCTACAGCTACCTGCTATCGAAAGGCCCGTCAAAATTGGTTCAGGCATTTCGGAACAAACAGACAGACTTTGTGACAGGATTGTTTTTTTGTCTTGTTTGTATATAGTAAAAAGCTATTAATGTATCTCACAAACAGACACTTCAACTTTATTTATTGGTATAATATATTTATATATAAGATGTAGGTATAATATTAATATCGTGACATATATGTAAGAGGTATATGTTACGGATTTGACTGCTACAAATATATTGTAACATGAACATTCAAATGGTCAAGAAAACCATGTCTTACATGCATAATATAAGATTGTTTTCCGAATGCAAGTAAATTTCGAATTCAATCGAAATTTTGACCAATTTCATTTGGTGTAAGAACTTACCGCAGCCAGTGGCTTGAATATTAGTTGGTGGAAGAGAGACATCAGCGTTAGAGAGACGGAGAGCGAGCACCATGCAGGACTCACCAGCACAGCTGAAACGCCATCGCGGCGGGCAGCGCGCGCGCAGGCGGCGGCGCGACTTGTGCGCACAATACGCGCACCAGACATCCTGGTAACACTTTTACGAGCGCTCCCAGCTACGCCTCCTACTACTACATACGTACCTCTGGTCTCCGCCTTCCTCCTGGGCCCGGGGGCATTCCTGCCTCGGCCTGAGGACAGGCGTCAGCCCCCATTTCTCGACCAACTCTATACGAGCAATGGTGGCTGCTACTTCAATCTGTCATCGGGTCGTCGGTGTTGCGGCGGGTGTTCGCCTCGGGGCGGCCGGCTGCTGCCCCCCGGCCGGAGCTGGCTAGGCGCGGGCCATGGCCGGAGCCCTAGCGCCGGGGGCCGGCCGCGGGGCCTCCACCGCTCATGCCAGCTCGGTGGCCCCTAGGGCCCCGCAGTGACGGATCCCTGCGCTACTGAGCCGCACGAGCCACGGCACGACACTGACGCAGCGGCTCTGATCTCCCCGACCGAGATATATTCAAAATTATTAAAAAGTTTGAGTTCAAAGTTTTTGCGCGGTAACCGAACAAGTCCGTGAATCGCCGCCCGGGCGGTCCTCCTTACGCAACGGGACCGGGGGAGGCTCTCGGCGGTGCCTCACCGGGACCGGCCAGTCATGATCTCTCGGGAGCGCGCGGGTACGGTCGCGGTCGCGTGCTCACGCGAGTGGCGCACGTTTGCCTCGGCGGGAGACTGGTGCGAGCGCGCGCGTCGTGCTCCCTCGCCCCCCGCGCCCCGGCGGCGCGCGCCCGCGTCCGCCCCCTCGCCGGCGCTCGTCGCCGGCGATCCGCGGCGCGCCGCGTAACTCCGCACGCGTATTGACACCGCCCGCGACCACTGCATCGCGGCGCGACGCGGCGTCCGCCCGCACGGCAACCGCGTCTTCCCGCATCGTGCGTGTCACGTGCCGCTACGCACCCGGCTCGCACCGTACGCACGCGACCCCGCCCCGCCCCGCCCCGCCACCACGTGCCGGCGCGTCCCGCCGCCACAACTCACTTTCCCGGGAAACATTCGCTTTCCTTTGCCCTTATTACCGCTTTCCGAGAACCGTGAAATCGCTGCGTAGCATCTACGAAGTTTACACGTGATGCGATGCGATACCATTTAACGGCAATCGTTATGATGAATGAGTAATGTTTTGCGTAAAACTCGGATTTTTTACGGTATCGGTGGATATTGTTTTGTAGTTAAATTTATTAAGTTAAAGTTTCACAAAGCTGATAAATGAATTTTGGCGATATTTAACTTTACATGGGCTACCCGCGGCGGGACTGCAGCGGGTGGATGCGGTGTCGCGGGTCGCCGAGCGCCGCGACCGACGCGGCGGCGGCGTCGCGTCCCAGAGTGCGGCGGGCGGTGCACGCGCGGCGGGTGGCGGCCGGCGGCCGGCGTCCGCGTGCACCGCCGGCGGCGCGCGCTGCACCGGCCGGTGGGAGGCGCGCAGCGCGCGGCGCCCTGCCGTTTACTCATCTAGACCGCAGGTTTCGCTTGTAACTTGAGCCAAATTCGATCTGTTACTTTAATGGGCCGGCCTTTGGGTTTCAGACCTCGTAGGGGGCCGCTTCTGCCGAATCGGTGTTTTATGATGTTGAATGCAGATTCCGGTATATATCGAAGTAGCTGGAATTGGATTACTCATAATAATCGTGTTTACGGCTGGCACGTTTATTATTTATTTGGTATACCTACTTTACGATAATTTATTTATTTCTTAGGGGTAACAAACAGTTAGAAATTAAATTGAAAACAATAATCAGAACAAATAATGTATAACAACATCGTTATCCACAATGTAATTATTATGAAAAAGAGATCTTGCTAATTTATTATTATTAGATTTACCTAACTAAAATAAAATGTAAGATCATTAATTTTCAAGTAATTTACAAGTTGATTGTAAGACTTAAAACCCGTAAAAAAATAAGCGTTGTATTATACTATTTGTTAGCTTCATTCTCACCGATGTAACGTCTTAATCCATAATTAGCAAAATATTATAATATATTAATTTTATCGTATCGTATTAGCAATACAGAACGATCACTAAAGTGTATACGGTAAAATTGTCAATTGGAAAGTTGACACAGTTCATTAAAGTCAGTTGAAAGCAGATTGAAGAAACGTTTATAAATCCAAGCAAATCACGAATATTGTAGTTTTATTTCTGAGATAACGAAAAGATCCTTTATACTGTAACTGAATTTGTTCAAGGTTTGTCCAAGGTTTTTGATTGCGTACACCATGGAACGTTGATCAAGAAGCTACACCATTATGGTGAAAAGGGCAATGCTCTAGACCTTCTTACCTATTATCTGAGTGAAAGAGTTCATATAGTTGAAGTTAACGAAAAGCGATCCCCGAGGTCAATGGTTACTATGGGCATTCCTCAGGGATCTATACTCGGACCCTTCCTAATTTGAATCTACCCAGATCAGAAAATGATCTTCCCTATATTGTAAAGGTCATCATGATATTGTATTGTTTGCAGATGACACTGTCTAAAGTAGTAAATTGGTTCAATGTAACAAATTGCTTACGGAAATAAAAAGAAGAATTTAATTTTGTTAAAATAAGTTGATACTAATGTTAAAATTAAAAATTAACAGTTGGATTCACGTTTTTAGGATTAACCAATGACAATAAGTTTAAATGGGGGCCATTTTCAATTTCAAATTATCAAAGAGATTAGTTCTGCAGCATACGTCGTCAAAAAGATCCGTCTACTTACAGAAGATGAAGTCGCTATGCTTGTTTATTTCAATCAATTTCACAGCATTATGTCATATGGCATACTGCTGTGGGGGCATGCTGCAGATATCAACACCATATTTGTGTTGCAGATAAGGGCTGTTCACGTAATTTATAATCTAGGTCCCCAAGAATCATTGCGTATGATATTTAAGGATATAAATATTCTTAGGTTACATGTCAGTACATATACAAGAATTTGATGTACACTCGTAAACATATAACATGTTCACAATAAAAGAAAGTGAAAATCATAATATAAATAATACTTCATAAGGTAGCCATTCGTTTAAAGATCAATGTGTACGCTATTATTATATTATAAAACAAAAATCTGAGCGAAGTACAATCACTGTCAATAAATAAATTTAAAACTTTTATGAAACGTAAACTTATTTTAAGAGATTACTATAAAATATCATATTACCTAGAAGACAAAAAACTTGAGAATGAATTTGGTTTACTCTTGATGCAGAACAATATATACACAAAATTAAATGCTCCAAGGGGTTTCTTTTCTGTTATTCCTCTCTGTTTATGTTCTGTTAGGTTTGAATAAGATAACTAATCATACTGACCGTAATTTGATATATCTGTATACTAGGTCGCCAAGACGACACCAGCGTCGACGGCACACATTGAATAAACACATCAGCCTATTAGTATTCTAAACAAGACCGGCCGATAGAAGAATGGCCTTTCAGAAACCATAAAATGGGTTTTTTTTAAAAAATCTTTGGGTTAGGTCGAACACGCTATAAACTGTTTAAAACTAAAGATTAATGTAACATTTGGCTTTGTGAAGAACCCTCACTCGTATGTGCATTAAGCAACCACTTAGACAGTAAGGCCGCGTCACACTGGTACTAGCTATAATGAGATGCCAAATATCCTAAGTAACGCAGTACGTAACCACGCAGTGTGGCCTACCGATCTAGTATTATGCTACACACTAACGCTAATTAATCTCAAGCGCGGCATTAAGCATCAATATGGCCGTTGTGAACAATATCCCGCGAGGATTATTTCACATAGCAAGCAAAGTTCCCGCCTTTGCTTTCGCTTTGGTCTAAATAAGAAAAATACCATAAATTTATTAGTATTTACTGTTTGTTCATGAAGATGGTCTGCTTTAAATATTAATTGTAGTTGTTGCTACGATCTGATAAAACAGCCGCAGTTTATCACAGTAAGTATCAGAGTACTAAAAGATTACAAACGGTTTCATTCCGACAAGAATAGAAAACGAAGGAATTTCCCAACGGCGAAGTGAGGTACAATTTCCAAGATAAACATGGTGCATTTGTTGCCGGTTTGGTAAACTTTCAAATTTTTATGTAAACCACCAATTTAGTTGAATCTTAGGTTTTTCTTTTAAGAATAACTACTATTAGGAATAACACAACTTTGATAAATTTGTCACGAAAGAAACATACATGGTTTCCGTACCAGCCTCTAATGTTCCCACTGCAGGGACACCGGCCTACTCTCGATAATTGAGAGTGAATGGGCTCTGATCTACCACGGGAGCCCAATCCGGATTGGTAGATGTCACATGTTGTCGAATTTTTGGTTCTAAGACATGCCGGTTTCCTCACGATGTTTTCCGTCACCGTTTTGAGAACGTGGTATTGCGCACATAAATTTTTTGAAAAAACTCATTGGTGCACGTGTGGGTTTGAACCAGCTACCTTCAGATTGAAAGTCGGCGTCTATATCCCTGTATGTATACATGGTTTACTGAAAGAAAAAAAAACAAACAAAGCATCAATCTAATGACATGTATATTAATATACAAAGAATAAGTAGTTAAAACTTCCCTCGCTGACTTAAAGGGTAAGCTAAGTTTTGCAATAAATTCGAAGCGTTGAAAATATAAGAAAAGCAATAAACACTTTTTAAGGTAATTAATTATATCATTTAGCTTCTTCCTCATGGTCGTTTAACTATTTTTGGCCCACGGCAATGAAAATAACTGGCATGAAAAGTAAGCAGCAATGGGTATAAATCACCCCATAGACCTTCAACCCCTTAATTTTGGCACGGCTGCAGCGAAAGTAGCGCAAAAACACTTTCTACTCATGTGCTAATTTATTGTGATTGCAAGGCCGTGTCTCTCAAGTCGTGCAGTAAAAGCTTTTATTCAAATTGTCTACGTCGTGTCGCTGTATCTGGTCTCCTGGGTCACTTTACATGCGGCGGAACGTGTAGCGTAAATCAAGATCGACTACAGTTAGTATACTGTAGAAATACGATTATATGGAAAACAGAGCCGCTTGGGCCAGTTTATGTGGCGGAAACCGAGATCGAGTACAGTTAATATACTGTTGAACTATACGAAAAACACAAACCCACTGGGGTCAGTTTATGTTGCGGAAATCCAGATCGAGTACAGTTAGATTATGTTGAAACTATATGTAAAACAAAATGCCTCTTGGATCACTTTACAAGCGGCTGAATATGCAGCGTAAATTGAAATCAATACAGTATACTTTTGATTTGTACGTGTAATATACCGATTGTAAATAATTTTGACGTTTGGTTTAGATATATATTTAAACCATGGTGGTAATTGTTGGAACTTGACATTTTACTGAATAAATATTTCTTATTAATTATTAAGGTATGATATTAAAATTCTAACTAATAAACTGACTTATGTTATAAATGCGAAAGTGAGTTATAATAGTTTTTTTGTTCAGCAATCACGCGAATACCACTGAACCTATTGACATCCAGACACAGAACAAACATTTATGTTCGCACACAAATGCTTATCCTGGGTGGGACCTACGACCTACAGTGCAGAAGACAGAGCTACTACCAACTTGATTGAGTAGCCTGATAGTTCGAGGCTACTCAATTAAATGATTAATTGATTGAACTAGGCTAGGGCTGCCGAAACATAAAGTCTGTATTGGACGGGTACATAGCGTTCCCGGAACAACCGGACGGCACTTTCACTCCATGTAAACGTAAATAAACTACTCTCCTGCAGTGTGTTCTATCGGTATTCAATGGCAGGTGGACGTCCCTGGCGGAATTGTATTGCGGGGCGAGCCAGCGCGTCGGGTGGACGCCGAGCTTTACCGTACCGGCGGCGAACCTTGACCTTGGCCTCACGCGGTGCGGGACCTACGACCACGTGGTGCATCTTGCATTACCGTGACTCTCAATTATAGAGAGGGGGCCCTTGTCTGCAGTGGAATATTAGAGGCCAGTACGGTAACCATGAGAAGTGGGCGAGCTTTGCTACTGAGGCCGTGTTCTTGTTTTATATATTACTAGCTGCGGTTGCTTAGTCTACGGGAATACTTCCCTTTTTCGGGATAAAAAGTAGCTTAAGTGTTAATCGAAAGTAACTAACCTTTGTAACAAATTTCATCCAAATTCGTTGAAGGCGAACATACAGGCAAACTTTTGCAATAATAATATAAAAGTAGCCTGTATGTCAATTCAGGCTACAAGTAAATTCATCCAATCCTATGAGTGTGAAGGAGTAATAAACGCACACAGACACACATGCATACAAACTTTTGTTTTGATAGTGATGAGTGTGATATAATCTATAGATTGGTGTCTATGTATACATCTTGGTTTGATATTACAACTTATTTTGCGTATTGTAAAGGAGTTTTTCATTACTAAACCTATGTCTGTCTTACTTCCAAAAGGCTATCACTCATCACTCATGTATCATCATCAATATCACTCATGTAACTGTAATGGGCTGAAATATGTGTTACTATGGCGGATATCCTAACAAATATCTACAACCCACGTACGAGTCTGAATCGCACTTAGCCAGTTTTTCCTTAGCCGTCGGTGATTACGAGAGAGTAAATAAATAAATTATCATGAAAATTTCACACAGTGCCATCTAGCCCCAAACTAAGCATAGCTTCTAATATGAGAATTTATCTATTTAGAAGAATAGTTATCTAGATAGAATAATTTTATACACCAAGGCACAGAAAATATTTTTGTTAGTCATTATGCTTATCCGGAAATCGAACCGACGATCTACAGCGCAGAAGGCAGAACTCACACTCACACTCAACTCAACTCACAACCACCAAGTGAGTTATGAGGGCAGTCTGTGATGATTATTTGATTTTATTTCAAAGTGGCACAACTAGCGTAGAGGCAGCGTAGACAAAATGTAGGCGTAATCCGTAGCGTGTATGTAGTGTTCTACGAGCGAGCGTAGACCTTGTGTAGACAGAGCTACAAGCGTACATTGGGTTAGAAATCTTGTGTTGCAAGAATGTCGGTTACTGAATTGATAGCAATGTAGTTTTAACTGTTAAAAGGAGGTAATAACGTATCGTTATAAGACATTGTATGTAAATTTTGTTCATGGCTTACTTTAGTTTTTTTATTAGGTTTTTATTATATTTTTGTGTCAGTCGTAATTTTACATATTGTGTTTTAAATATGTGTGATATGTACGGTTTTTTATAGGTGTTGTATGTTTTATATAGATAGATATTAATGTTGTATATATTTTTATCTACATCATACGCGCATTTAATATACAATGTTAGATATCAATAATTTTGTGGTTTACAATAAAGATTTTTTGTATTGTATAAGAAGATTTAAATCTTTTTACATGTAGATGTATTTTTTAAGAAGATGTAGCTCATCTCGCTTCCGTATATATTATTTGTGTTCGAGTCTTTTTGTGTGCGGCGGAGCGTGCCGTGCATCTTTCCAATTTGTCCCGCTGACTTATCGAGCGTGATTTGGAAAATCTGGTTAGATTGGTAAAAGGCTGATGTTGGTTTGCAGATTGGAAAAGTTGATACTGTTCGTTTCAATTCCAAGTTACTTGGATATCAGAGACTCAGGTTAGGTAACATTTTTACGGTAGTCAAGTTCTGCTAACCGAAAGTCTGGGTCCAGATTGAATTTCAATTACATTACATCAAGTTATTTAAACCAGATCTAATTTATTTCATACAAAATGAAAAGTTTTCGTAATAATACTCATTTTTCATACGAAATTGGCAATTAAAAATAAATAAAAGCCCTGAAAGAATTCTAATTCAACAACAAGAACAAGAATTGAACACAACAGAGGAACCGGCCAACCCATCCAGCCGATCTAAAGTGATGAGCTGATACATGCGCCACTTGATTTCCATTTATACAGATATATGTATTATTTCGATGGCGCTGGAGTATCACTATTATCGCGCAGATGCCAAGAGAAAAGTAGGCTGCTACCAGCCATTCGGAGTAAGTTGGAACTTGAGCCAACTTTTACTTGTGCTGGTATAAACTGGTTGCAGCAAAACTAGCTCAAGAAACTTCTTTATAATGCTCATTAACCATAATGTGAAGTTTACATTACAGACAACGGTTATTGTACTATCTCGGCGTACAGTACAATAACTCACAGTAGTTCTGGTGAAATAAAATCCGAATAGTACTGGTTTTCACCTACTTTGGGGAAACCATGTTGCTCGCGATCGGAAGTAAATGCCCTCAGAGTCCCGCGGTCTAAACGTGTTCCTATGCCCATTTTTCTAAACGGAAGTGGTAAAAGGAGGAACTTAAAGTAGCAATAGAACTTATGCCAAATTCGTCCGGAGAAGTACTACCTCCACACCTGGTAATCCGCCGCTAAGCGTCACACTCGTGTGGCTGTGTTCTAAATTACAGGGGTATGTTGCGTTACATCCCTGTCTCAGAGCAAGGGGCGCAATGCAACGCGACATGGGTCTTCTCTCGGTAGGGGAGGACCTAAGTTTTATTGCTATTGTATGGTTGGTGGTATCCACTTAAAATTAGTTGGACCGACTATTCTCTTTCCATCCATACTAAACCATAATTTTAAGAAATAAACCTGTTCTAACCTCCTATCATCGGATCGCCATTCTAGAGATGACTAGGGATTCTAAGTTGTTATCGACCGTAGCTAACACTAGTGCTTTGGTGGTAAATTTGATTTAACAACAAACAAATGCTAACTCTTATACTTCTATAAGAAATTATCTGTGTTACCCAACCACACACGCAACCTCGGATAGCTTTGTCGCTTTGTTTATCGCACACATGTGTTCCCAGGTTCAGATCGAACCTCTAAGCTACCGCGCCGTTAGTCTGGTAGCCGTATGAGACAAACAGCTGAAGGGGTTCCTTTAAAAATACCTATTTATAGTCCCGTGCAGGAGAGCCGGCGCCGGCGCTGACGCCGAGTAAATCTCGTTACACGGCGTTTCATAAAAGTGCTCAAGTGAATTTCCCGATTCAGTTACTCTGTCGCTTGGAACATAATTGCATTTATTATCAGCTTTGAAAGCTATGCTGCTTCATAAGGGTGTTAATTCTCACATTTTCAATGTAATTCTCTCAACGTGGAAACTCCAAAGCCGTGTTTCGTATAACAAATTCGGACTTGTCCGTGATTTTAGTGGTAAAACATATTTTATCATTAAACATTATTATCATAATGTATTGATAAGCCATGTAGACCTCCGGGCGGCTTGAAAGCTTCAGAGTTGGCCACTTATACGAAAGATTATAATTTATATTATTTCTTCTGTCGTGTCGATTAAATTAACCTTTATATAATCATCGCTCAAAACTTTGCTACCTAGTTGGCCCCACTAGTAGCTCGCATCAAAGCATCCATATACCATTAGCTACAAGTTTGTTCGCAATTTTTTTTTTAATTTTTACAAAAATTATGTTGTATGCAAATTTTTTTTTGTTAGCAAAATAATTCAATATGCAATAATACAGGTACGATTAAATAAATGTTAAAAATTTGCCAACATTTATATTAAATAACTAGTAACGTACTTCAGTTAAGTTCTATAAAGCTGAACCTAGTTGTGAATGAAAGTTGAGGGCTTTGTGGGCATTGAATTTGAAAATCTATAACCTGGAATAAAGCTTCGCTAACAATAAAATGTTCAATGAAAGCTGGCAAGGGAATGCAGAGAGATTATTGTCACCGCCGATATCTAGCTCTTCTCATTGTGTGCTGATTCCTTCCAACTAAAGGTAAAATGTTGTTTTTATATTCCGAAAAAAACGGAAAAGAACTTGATTCATAAAAAAACTGTTATTGTTATCTCGGGCTCGCGTATTGGTATACTGAGGGTTCTCCATATCTTATTGGGTTTTGTGTGATGAGCATAAAGTAGTTCCTTGGCCTTGGTTATTCGGGTTGCGTGATTACATCCACGCCAGGGAATCCTTATGCAAGAGCATGAGGGTGTAAGAGTTCAATTGTACAACATTTCATGTTAACGACTATGACAAAGCAAATACTAAAATTACAGTCCATAAGATCCACAGATGTTCATATTCAGAACAGTCAGCAATGGAAGTAGGCATTATGCACACATGCTGTGTGTATTATGTCGGGTGGACATCGGGTATTGAACGTATGGTTACTACTAGCACCCAGTGGACTAAAGTGGCACCTGCCGATACCGGGGCTTTTCATTTTCAGAGCGGCTACCAACTGAACTGCGAAGCCAGAGTCTGATGAACCGTACAATACCAATCAAGCAAACCCAATCCTCGCAGGCTATTCACGTTAATTAACACTTGAGTAAATAAACAGAAACCGCTCTCAATGTTTTAAAAAAAGCAATATACCTTACATTTTTGCCATTGTAGTAATAATATATCTTATTGTATTTATACTAGTTTCGTAAAGAAATATTATTTTATTTCAAAAAAATCTAATGGCGCCCTGCCGTGTTACCCGCGGTTTCGTGGCTTCAAAAGTAGCCTGTGTGTTAATCCAGGATATAAGCTATCCTGGTATAATATTTAATCCAAATCCGTAGAGCTTTTTGAGTGTGAAGGAGTAACAAATATACTCAAACATATTCATTTTTTCTCTGCTTAAAAAGTATACGTGTCAACTGTGGAATGACCCTCTTCCTGAGGTTTTTCCGCAGAGATATAACATGAGTCTCTTTAAGAGAAATTTACTAATTTTTCTTCAGGGAAGACGACGCATCGCAGCCCAGGGATTGCAAGTATCCATAGGCGACGGTATCCACTTAACATCAGGTGAGCCGTTTGCTTGTTTGCTTAATTATAACATGAATAACCATCTCAATAAATCTGTAAACCCGTTCCCGCCCGCTAGCGTCTCATCAAACGTACGGCCACAAGTGATGTTTACAACGAAAAATAATTGTAGGTAAAAATTCAGTGTCAAATATGTATGCAGCGAGGTGCAGCAATTTTAAATTCGGTGACGTCACTCCGTACTTGCGCTGTATTGCAGTGTGTGACGTCACAGCTGCCCTATTTACCCGGCCCGAAAATATTGGGGACTGTCCCGGTTACCCACGAATAATTAGGAGCATTCGCGTTCTTAAGACTTTAGACTTTATTATACACACTCGAAATAAACCGTTGTGTTCATATGCACAGGCACTATTAATATACTGACTCGGGCGCTTTAAACTTAGTATTATACTTACTCGTAGTGTAACAAATTGTTGAAAATAAATACAATTAAAATGATCTGTGAGCTGTACTGTGCTTGTGTTTTTGTCCGATACGCTAAATGGACACGTACATTTTAAATGTAAACGATGATTCGTCCGTACGATTTTTGGTGCTATTTTAGAGGATTCAAAATGTTTAAAACCAGTTTTTGCACGCGGCTGTACTATACGTGGCGAAGTTGTCGGCTCCGTGGCTTAGTTGTTATTAGCCCTGCCTTCGAAGCGAGGGGTCCCGAGTTTGATTCCCGGCCGAGGCACATTTTGTGTAGTGGGCATGAAGTTTGTTGTGTTTATCCATGCCATCTGCGACATAGGGAATCCTAGTGGAGAGGTATGTAAACGTTTATTTATTATTTATTTATTTGCTGCACCTTTGACGTGTGTATTCAAAATTAACATAAAAATATTGTTTGAAATGTTAACTGTGTTTATGTTTATTGTAATTATATAATGCGGACATTAATTCAAGCAACTTTTCACCTCGTCAGTAGTTGGATGGGTGCCGTTAGTGGCATTAGAAACCAGCGCATCCGTGTTTTTTTCCATGGTTTTACTAAGCCTTTTCAGAGGCCTTCAAGTGTGAAATGATTGGAAACCTTCGAAACCAGAGTTGGCCACTTACTGAAGAAAAAGAAGGTTCTAGTCGTATGTACAAATATAGACGGAAATATTATAAATGCCGGGATTATAATGCCATCCAATAAAGTTTAAAAGCGCGCCATTGGCAGAAAGACAATGAGCATCTGTTGGCAGAGAGGTAAGGTCAGACATAACAGAGGACCCTCCCAATACCCAAAATATTACCATCCCGACGTGATCTACAAAAATGGCCGAACAATCGAAAACAATATTCCTAACAATATTACATTCAACCTTCTGCCGCGCTTGGATTTGCATTTGACATAGAATTATATGAACATTAGGCTGAAACCAGACAGGGCGTTGCTTCGCGCTTAATAATAAATAATAATAATAAGATTAGAGCTTAGAGCTATGCTGAGCCATGCACCGCCATTACGAGCAAAAATTTGACAAAAATCTTTTATATTTAATGAATAACAATAATAATGTTTACACGCTCATACTCCTGCACTAAGATGCCCTGTGGCATGATCGTAGAAGACAAGGCAAACACCATTTTCATTCGAATGTTGAAATGAAAAGGTAGCACGGCGGCGTGTAACGTACTCATTTCAACAAGCCACTCCGCGCGGCTCAGCTACTTGGCTAGCGTAGCACCGGGCTCTCCCTTGTGTGGCTGTGGCTTTAGTTTGTTCAAATACAATCTTTCAGACGGAAAGTTTTGATTAGCTTTTGGCCTTTTGGGCGATTGGCAAAAATTGTGTTGGAACTGTTCACACGTGTTTTCTGTACAAGGTTTTTCCTACGAGTAATTCTGAAAGACTCCTGACAGGAATAAATGAGGTAAAATTGCAGTATTAATTATTTTGCTCTGATTCTATCTAAATAAAAATCGATTGCCGCATTTGTGACAAACCCGCCATTTAAGAATAACCCGAACATAACAGAATCAGCCAATAATTCTGATTGTGGTGTTCGTAATTTTCATTTTCATAAACTTCGTGCGATGAGCGTAATTTTTGTTCTTGGGTCTTGGTTGATCGATCTAGGCAATCTTATTTAAATTTAAAAGTAAATTTAGCAGTAAGTTCCGTTTGTGAGGGAACGTCAAGACCTGCAAAAAAAATTACGGCCAAACAAGAGATATATGTTATCCTTATGGCAGTATATAAGACGTTACGGCGGTTATGTTTATGTTTATGTATGAAATATCCAATCTGTGTTACGGAAACCTAAATCGTATCTGAAACATATTCACACAAGTGTGAATGACTTTCTGTATAATCAAAAAGTGGTGTCCAGTGATTTTATTAAGTTGATTGGCGAAGGCGACTCGCGTGAACATAAATGAAGAAAGCTCAGGGTCGCGCGCGTCTCGTTTATAGGTTATGGATATATAGCCCTACTTAAAACTGAAACCGCAGCATATTTAGCTAATACAAGAGACGGGACGTGCCCATCCCGCGAGCTGGTGACCTACAAACGTGGCCAACGGCGCGTCTGCTCCTCGGCGGAGTCGCGCCGCACTGCTGTAGAGGGAGGGGAGGTTACACTCCAATAACCCCCCAATTTCTCGGCGCCACGCCGCCTCCACCGTAGTTTGCACCAACTTTGCGGCTCCTGGCAATTGGCTGATCGTGTACGCTTACTCGATCGTGATCATTGGCTCTATTAGCGTCCGCAAATACATGACGTAGTATCGTCGTAGGCTTGTGTTTGCAGGGTAATGAGGATTTATGTTTTGTAGATTTAATGTAATTGATTTATATAGAACTAACGGACAACCGGCGTGTGCTACTACGCTAAAAAAAAGTTATAAATTTTGTATCTAATTGCTTGTTTTAGCGTTCTAAAATCATTTCCTAATTATTGTCTTCCTAATGAGACCGTTTTAAGGCATATTGCTTGGATGGTTTCAAAGTATATAACGGACATAGGTAGAAACAATTTTGTATTTTATATTTTTGGATTAGTTATAATTTATACTTTACTTCTATTGAACATACTACGATAGCAATAAATGGTATGAGGAACATAATAATCACTGATATATAAAATTTAAGCATTCGAAATTTTACTTGAATAATCAATAGCATATTTCCACTTTCGCTTTCATAATTCAAATTATAAAATTTTCGGTCGTAGCCTGTTTCTCGTAGCGCTGCTGCGTGCTCGTACGTGACCTGCAATCGTAGCAAGCTGTAGATATATATATATATATATGGATTTTAGTAAAATATCTCTACCACGGTAGTCTCTTTCAGTTTTTGATATATATAAATTTATATAGTTGGATGCGCTGCGTGTTACTAACCGTTTGCATTTCCGTAGTATTACACAACGGTTTGAACATGAGCAACAATATTAAAATATACAAGATATGCGCTACTCACAGCTACTGAGATAGCCTTTTGAATGCAACATTTTAGAGTAAAAACTATCTTAGTAGACAATTTCCTGGACAAATTTGTCACAAGTTGAAATTTGTAACAAATTTGTCAGGAAGAACTTTTGTTAAACAATAATCTCATTTAATAAACGTTTTGCTCAAGTTTATATCTTTTATATAATTTATTGATATATTTCGATTTTTATACAGAGATTACCAACCAAATATATTCTTAAACGGAAAGTAAAAAATAAACCGAATTGTATTAATCAAGCGACAAGCTCGTAGATAGACGTGATTGTTAACAGCAATAACAGACAGCCTGCATGCAGAAAACATGTAACTATTGTAGATCATGCAAGCATGTCGATGTCCCGGCGTTTCCAAACCAAAATGTAAACTTGACAAAGCATACAACTTATCGGAACTTAGCTTACGTCGTCAGAACAGCTTTTCAGCTTATCGCTAGTCAACAGTAGACTAATGAACTTTTATTTAATATTGCCATAAGTGCTTTTATTTCTTTATTTGATCGAACAAATAAAAATCTTGCAAAAATAATGATTTGAAATGCCTGATATTTAATAGATATCGCAAAATGTTTAATAACTAAGACGTTGCCGTGTCTCAGGCTAGAGAAGGCTTTCGACAAGGCAACTCTGAGTCAACGCTCTTGAGGAGGCTTTAGGGAGAGGGGAAGCATCGTTCTTTTATTGAGTAATTCTATTTCAGTTCTAGTTGCCCTGCGATGCCGTATTTATTTTAAGGCTAAACCAACAATACACATATATCTTATACAAATAGGAAATTATTTGGAAATTCACGTGACATTTCGGAAATAGGAAAATACTTGAACAAAATTTTTGCCACTGTCGTTTCACAGCCGATTGTCAAATAGTGAACCAAGACAGGGAACCATCTGTCGGTTCAGCTAGTATATAATAAACTGGCAACAGGTTGTTAACTGTGAGATGTGTACCAACAGGTTCTATCATTACAGACAGTGCTCCGAGCTTTAAGCTTTTTTATTAAAAGTTTCGTGGTGGTTACCGTTTTACCGTTTTCTGATCATCTCCACAGACTGTATTCCATCAGCTATTTTTGTCTTATATAATTAGGTAATTTTGGTAACCTATGATTAGTTCCGTTGTTTCATGTTCACCTGAGGAACTTATTCATATTGTCATTGTTCATGGGTGACAGTATCCACTTAATATCAAGTAACCTGTTACCTTGTTTCAACACTAAACTCATATCAAATAAAAACTCAAAACGTCAAGATGTTTGATTATGATGCTGTTTGTCCGAAAAAGTAGATTATTTAAATGAGTAGCGGAAGAAGATGTGAAAAGACAACTAGCTAATTACCTTCTTAACTCGTTTTCAATTACTCTAAACGTAAATATTTGTATTCACTAACAAGTTTACCAAACTACCTACATACTATCACGTGCGAACCCAAACCCATTCACACTAAGATTGATTTTCACGAAAGCTGCTTTGAACGCGATCTCAAAACAAACACATTTCTTGAAGGCGAAGGTTGTAAACAATACACAGTCAGAACGAGCTGACTAGTAGCGAAACCTAGGGAGTAACGAAAGAACCTCGTAACTTTATATGAGCGCCATCTAGTCGCGAGTTTGCACACTTGCAGTTCTCAATTTAGCGCGGCGCTGTGAGCGCAGGTCACGTTGTTGGTTGCGATTCATACTACTAACCGAGTCAGTTCCGCCAACTGCGGTGAGATGGCGCTCGTTTATATTTCTATAGCTGTGTAATAAATAATTTAAGCATTGTTATGACTCCAATTCTAGCCTACAAACAAAACAAAAAAATATGATGAAAGGTGAACAGAGCATTGGGTGGTTTGTTCAGTGTTGGGTCGATATTTAAGTAGCAAAGCAAATGAATGTTATAAGTTGGGTTTATTTTAGGTGAAAAGGTGCCATGACTATGAAATCGGTTTGTGTTCACGTAGAATGACTCGGAGGTGACAAAAATAACAAATTCGCATGCAATCAATTTAAATACTTTGCAAAGCTTATGACTACAAGGTTATTGGTATAGGTACAATAACTAGACGCAAGCTGTAGGTAATGCGAGGAGGTGGCAGGGACTACACACAAAGCCAGTGTTACCGATACAAACTTTGGGACAATCACTTACCTACTTATTCGTTGCCTTATCTACTAACGAAGTTTGTTTAAGAAGTTTTCATCGACAATTCCACTTCAACTACTACCAACTTCATAACACCGAAGCTTAATTAATATGATTTCACATAGAATATCGAAAGAGTTTATTATATTATCTAATAATTAAACGCTTGCACACTCATACCCCTAGTATTCTGTTTGTTGCAGATGGCATGGAAAAACTCTGCAACAAACACCCAGAACTTCATGCTTTCGACACAAAGTGTGCCGGGAATCGAACCCGGGACCCGTACTTTCGAAGGCAGGTCTGCTATCAACATTAGATTACATGACATATTGTATTCGGTAGATATATTGTACGCAGCACACTTTCGCTTAGCTAGACGCATACTAAGGAATATATTAAGTAAGGATGGTTGTGTGTGAAGGAGGAAGTATTTGGCCGAGGTAATCAGTTAAACCTTTTTTTGTGTGTACTATCTCGCAGGTTTGCGGTGTACGAAGCAGCTCCATTTCACCTCTTCGGTCCGATATTGACTTCCACGTTACAGTATTGTTTTAAGTGTCTTATGTCGGGTCGATCTTATACCTCTCTTGATGTTTAGTTATATGTTTAGTTAACGCTTATAATGCTTAGCAAAAGAGAAACGACACCGGTCCTCCCCCACCCAAGTTTTAAAAGATGTGATGGGATAATAGATATTATTTTGTTTCTAATACTTCTGGTAACATTTTTTTACCGACAAAACTTATAATTCCTGGAAGCCGGTCTCAGCACAGATGAATAAATGAAATATGAAATGCGCAGGTTTTATTATCTATAAAGGTCTTTACGCGCGGTAAGCTTCAATCTTGTAAACGCAGTCCTCTTGTTCCCTGTTACCTATTTTCATCATATAAATCTTTGTGATTTTTGTTATAACATGTCAAGAGGATAGCCTGAGCTTTCCTTGTATCTGTTCCAGCCGCTTCACTTTGACTTTCTTTTGCGAAATTAAAGCGTGTTATGTTCATTTTATCTTGCATAGAGATTGTATTTTCGTGAGAAAAAAGCACACTAATTGTCACGATTCTATGTCCGTAGATAGAACAACGCAAAAATAATAAAAATGGACGGTAGAGGTTTATATGACCTTCACAGAAGCTATGTGTTTTTGTTTCTGTTTTGGTACTACTCGTATAGCTTAGTTTGTAGTTTATTCATTTCAGGCACTTGTGTGCCTGAAATATTGACTAACAAGATGTATACGGAGACATGAGGAACATTTATTGTTTGTGAACAGGGTCACGAAAAGAAAGTAATCCTTCCATTAGGAGTTTCCTGTTTGTTCTTCCCCTTAGAGGGTTGGATAGGATGTGAACAAGTGCTAATAATATAAATTATGAATTACTTTCGAAAGAATTAAAATATTCATACAAACAAAAATATGAGGTCACGAAACTTTACACAATAATAATTAAACGTGAAGAATTTCTTATATTTTTAAACGATTTCAAATAATTTACTGATTTCTAAATCGGATAAGCCGGCTGCTCAATGCGCTCATCACTTACGGGTTTTGCGCCCCGAGGGAATGAAGCCCGGGGCCTGGGGGATTCTTATGAAATTTTTATGGGACCACATTGGAGGTAAACCTGATTAAAGAAGACTCATCCGAATCGTTCAACAATTACTTATCCATAACCGACTTAAAAAAAAGGAGGAGGTTATCAAATCACACTTTTTATTGATTTTTCATATGTTATATTGCTATGTTTGCTAGGGTGAACCTTGGTGGACCTATAGAAATGACACGGAGAATTTTTCCCTTAAAGTTGAAAAATTACGGATTTTATATTCCATAGACTCGTTTCGTTCTCGATCGTTTCGTACAACTCGTTCCTTAATTTTGCGTGCATCCCGATCAAGCAAACAGGGACCTTAATTGGTGAGATGGCTTTATAGTGATGTTTTGAACACTTTATCGTTAAAATCCCTAGGTACTGTTATTTTACTCTACTATTTTATAATTATGTAAATGTGACAATGAATATACAGTTTTACAACAGATAGATGAAATAATAAAAAAAGACCTTTGTTATCGTAAGCTGGGTACCTCTATTGGACCTAAAAATTCAAACCATCACACTCTGGTTATACTCAGACATACAAAAACTACTCAGTCAATTGAGAACTTCCTTAATTTTTAAGTAAATTAAATAGTGTTCTGATTAAAACATTTTATCATCTGATTATTGATCTAAGTACTTAATAATATTATAAATGCTAAAATGAGTTTATTTGTTTGTTACGCTTTCACGCATAAAATACTTAACCGATTAAAAAAATTGTTTCATTAGTTTTATCCCCGTATCCCACGGGAACGGGAACTACGCGGGTGAAACCGCAGGGCGGCAGCTAGTAGTTTTATATTACGCATAATACGTAAAATATTAATTAACAGTGTAATTTAATGTTATAGGTACACATTGTACACTTGAATTGCTTTCTGTTAAGCAAGTAAGATAAACGTGGCAACACTATGGATCGTTCGGGAAACATATTGCCTTGTTAAAGATTGCAGTAGGAGCTCGGTACAGTGGACGATAAAATATAGTTTCAATAAGCGAACACATTCCTCCGAGTAGGGTCTAAAAGAATAGAGTAATTTAGCAAAAAAATCACAACCATTGCTAACATATGTAGGTGCGTTATCATTCCTTATTTTGCATTATTACTTTTGATTTAATGTCAGTAAATATACAGCATCAGAAATTAGTTGGCGTCTTTGTTTCATCACGGCTCTGAGAGCACTATTGTTTTTTTTTATTTAAAATAATATCTACTTTACGTTTCAGTGTATTTATAATAAAAATCAATCACTTCTCGCTGCAGCTGTCCCCAGAGCGGCTTCGCTCACTGCATGTAGCGGTAGGCGGCGGTGCAGGCGGTAGTTCCTGAGGGAACTGAGATCGAATCTGTAAATTCTAATGAACACATCCACGGTACGACTTGGCAAGAACGCAGCCAGCATGTGAGAGCCGATAACGGTTGGAGCCTCGATTTATTGAGGCCTATTAGACTGTTAACTGCAAATTGTCTTTGACCGTCGTAACAGGTATAAAGTCTATCGGACGATAAAGTACTATGCAAATGCTTGTGCCAGAGAGTATAGGTGCCGGTGTCATTGCAAGCACGTAGAACGTTCCATTCTCAAGAGCCAAGGCGGTCGCAATGCTATGCGCCTCGGGTCTATTCATACTACAATAGATGCTATTATCAGTAGAATACCACTAGACTCAGTCAAAATATTACTAAATTTGTAACTGGGGTACACCCAGGCGAATGGCTAATACCTTTTATATTAACTTGTACATAAGGCACAATTTGCTCTTAAACCTTGCTATTCAAAATCCGGGTTTCGACGATCATCAAGATATAGGGTTTCATTTAAATATCAAAAGTCTGATTAAATGTATTATATTAATAATAGTTTTTTTAGACATCAAAGACAGAAAAGAAGACTATCGGAATATATAGTCTATATCTTCTAAACGTCGCATTGCATTGTATGGAAATAATATTATAACAACACTTCATTGGTCCTGGCGTGAAAGAATAACGAACATACACCAAACAGTCATACGAGTGCACACGCGTTTATAACATTAGTGGGCTTTGGGGATAGTGAGATGTTGGCTACATGATCATACAAACTCTTAAGTTCTGCTGAAAGAGTGAGGTACAATGAATGTGCTGCAAACGCAAGCAAGTCACACTCAGTATTCAAATGTATGTTAATTGTTTAATAAGCTTATGATTCATTAATGGCTCTGAGAACGTTTCATTCGGAGCGTTTGTAGCTAACTTAACATGCATGCTTGGTTCCAGTTGGTGTTACGGCGCAGAGTCGTTTCACTTTAGATAATATATGGAATATTTAGATCTTATTATTACTTTTAAGGAGCAATTCTTGTATATACATTTATGTAGCGTATATCGGTAATGGCTCTAATGAATTGGAAGAAATTTTGTGTTTAGATAGATTTTGTGTATAAATTTACCTATATATTTGTATTTATTAAAAAACGAATATTTTTCCAAAAATATTATATTACTAGCTTTTGCCCGCGACTTCGTTCGCGTGGACTTCAGGTTCGTCCCGTCTAGTCTAGTAATAAGTAAGAAATACGGTAACTAAGCAATGTAAGCGCAAAAAATGTGTTTTTTTACGACCTTACATTAGAAACCTCAAAAATTGTAGCCTATATGTTATTCTGATGTATAAGCTATATTGTGGTAAAGTTTCATTCAAATCCATTCAGTAGTTTTTACGTGAAAGAGTAACAAACATCCATACATCCATACTTACAAACTTTCGCCTTTATAATAGTAGTAGGATAATGAACTAAACAAATACGTAAATATTGCTAGCACAATTTGAATTTGGTTTTAGAAATAAATCGTGATTCTGAAGACATTTCATCCAACAGTTATATGAAACAATTTGTATAACAATTTTGTAAAAATTCCAAACATTACTATTGTTATGCTATTGTATGCTAGAATTTAAGTAAACTGCTTCAGTAACACTACATATAAACTTTTATTTAAAAAAAAATTAAGCTCTTTCCAACTCTAAAAAAACTTCTCAAATGAATATAGTATTTCACCGTCACAACTAGCTAAGATATGCCAGTCTCCATCCCTTTCATTCCTAGGAAGGGTGAGTGAGACAGTGTTTTATTGAGAATCAATTTAGCAGACTGGAGGCTGGGCTCCAGCCGACCTTCGTTTTTATGAGCCATGCCAGCAATCTTTAATGTCTCCAACTTTGAATATGTAAACACTTGAGTTTTATAGGTAACCGGTAGTTTGCAAAGAGTCTGAATGAGGGATTTCCATACCTTTACCTGTCCGATGTTTTTACATTCTAGCACACAAGGCACACCTTCACCCCTACAGTCCCGACACATACACACGTGTACACCCTCATTCACACGTACACACACATTCACGCACACACACACACGCACACTCACTTATTTTCAACTGTCAATCAATAAATAAATGAAAGAAATTGAAATTAGTTGTCACGAAAGTTAACGAGGCCCAATTCATGTATTATTGTGTAGTTCCGTATCCATAGGCTAAAATTCTGTTGATTTTGCAATGTAAAACCGACACCAAATATAAAAAAAAATGGAAACAAAATGGCGCCTTAAAAATCATCCGTTAATAGTGTGAACAGAATACAAATGAACAGCTCCTGTGTGCAGATTCTATTTCGCGACACAAGGAACCGTAAAATGTATTAATATTATTATATAATAGTAAACAATAACTCCACTGCTCATGACTTCCTTTATTATCATTTCGCTCGACAACCCCCCGGAACCCGAACCGTTTCCAACGAAATCATTTACATGATATACTGTGATCCCACAAAACCAGGCTTCGAGACCTCCAAACATAATTCGAACAATGGAAGGATAAAAATAATTGCCATCCCCCTGTGATACCCCGCCTTGACCTTGGGGTCACGTGACCTGACCCTGCCCCCAGAATACGTAGCAATAGTAGGTCAGGCTGTAGGGCACAGATTGTGGATACGAAAATACAAATTACTGATTTAGAAATCGAATAAACAGATTTAAATTATTTTTTTATGTGATAACAAGTAATAGAGTATGCTGACGGTTCACCTTGTTTTAAGTGGTTATAGCCGCCTTTAAACAACAGCAATACGAATCAGGTCCTTTTATATTGAAGCATAAAAAGTCACTCTCAAACGGGGATGCAACATCTCATGCACTTATAATTTTAATACTTTCAGTTCCTGTTTTATGCCTTTAGGGGTAAACTTTTTCAATGAAATTTAATTTGATTAATGAATAGTAGGTAATTCTTATCTTGCTCTCGACAGTGAGAGTGATTGGGCTATTCTATCACGAAAGTCCAAACCACCCAAGACGTCTTCAAAGTTTTGATTTAAAGATATGCAGGGATTCCTACGTTTTAACCCGACTGCTCCAGAAGGAGAGTGGTTTTCAAGCGTATGCATTTCTTTGGCACCCTCTAGCTTAAATGGCTTGATAGATTTTAGCTTGAGATATGTCGCTAGATTCCTCTTAATTCTGAAAGTGTCATTAGATATATCAAAATTATAAATTAACTAGCGACCCGCCCCGGCTTCGCACGGTTAGTAGAGCATCAGTGTCGTATCAGAGACTACCCGTGCGAAGCCGGGGCGAGTTGCTAGTGTATTAGAAATATAAACCTTTCTCTTCAATCAATCTATTTAAAAAAACCGCAACAAAATCCGTTGCGTAGTTTTAAAGATTTAAGCATAGATAGGGATATAGGGACAGAGAAAGCGACTTTGTTTTATACTATGTACGAGTAGTGATGGGCGACATTTGGCGCCGTGCTGTCATTAAACATTTTTTACCTACCTTACCTATCTTTATAGTTAAACCTATCGATTGAGGCACCAAAATACAGGTTTTACAAAATATTTACAAAAATATATACAACTTATATGTTTAACTGTAATTAAAAATTTTTCACGCAGTCGAGTGTTTTGTTTTTCTCAATAATTTATTGTTTTCGTTTAAGAATATTGCAAAAGGAATTCAATACCACCTTATTTTTCACCGTTTCGATGTCAACCCTTGTCAAGGAAGAAAATAATCATAAAAAAATATTGCATGGCACTATACGCTGGGTAGCAGTTACAGTAATGGAACATTTACAAAAATAAATAATGTTTTGAGTACCAAATGGTACGTTTTAATATTTTTTACATATATTTTAATGTTACTTTACTTGTTTAAAATTAATTATATTTGAGTCAGCAAAAATACTACGGTCACCCATCCAGCTACAGACCGGGCTGAGAGAACTTATGATCTGTAGAGTACATCTGGGTAGCCCTCACCACAAACGCTTCTCCCTAATGCGACCCTAAGGTCGCGTGAGAAGCGAAGACAATCACCGACATCAAGGAAATATTTATACTTAGTTCATTTTGCTAAAATCTTAATGATGTAATTAGTAAAGGTGACTCCTCCCTGTCTCTCTTCTTATTCAAACTAGTTAGATATCGACCAACGGTCAGGGGACAGATTAAACTTTTTACCCATATCTCCCCTCGGGCACGTAATAGAGGACAGTTGGGAATAATTCCGTTTTAGTAGAAAACACAGCACACGATAGTACAATAAAGGACACAAATGAATGTGTACGCATATTGTCGTAGGGCTGCCTCGCTCCCGAATCAATTGAGCCCGGGGAAGTTAACGAGTGGTTTAATGGACAGCTGTAAGTGCTGCTGTAAAGCGGCAGCTGTGAAGCGTTGCTACGTTTGACATGTTTCTCTTTTTTCAAGTACATAAGAAAAGTGAATTAGCGAAAACGTCACTCCGCTTTTTTTGACAGCTTTGTGGGTAATTTGATTGTAACTCTTCAAAGCGAGGTTTCTCGGATTCAATCTACGGCCGGCGGAAACATTTATGTAATGAATACTTGTCCGGAGCAGTACTGCCACCACACCTGGTAATCTTGAGGCGGTTCAACCCCGCCTCAGAGTTATGGCGAAATATAATGCGACTGAGGGCCAAATATCATCCAAACGATACCAGAATCTAAAGGAATAAATAAGTTTGAATTTGATGAATGCGAAGTTTCTCTTTGTTGGGGCAGCCCTGACATTGACGCTGGAATCTGTATGCAGCGCGTAGGTCTGCGGTGGAGGTGGGTACTGTGGGAACAGTTTAGTGGCCGTGCATGTTTACAGCACAATATAAACTGTCATCAGGAATATTATACGGAACAAAAATATTCCAAGCTTCGAGTCAATGTATTGAATAATTATTAGAATAAAAAATGGAATATATTGAAACAATGGGTATTTTTGATTTTTGACATGTTTAGTCTATGTCTTAACTGTAAGATTGTTGGATACTTTTTGAAGGAAATCTTCAGCGCATTCAATTCGATTTAGGAGTTTTAAAATCTTTATCTATGTATCTATTTGTATATGTAAAATGGCTCGAATGATTTGGCTGATTTCTATTTAGTTGTATTCGTAATTGTCAGAACAAGAGATTTATTTTTGTAAATTAACGCGAATTTGCGTTTTTCTATGTGATGTTTGCCATTACGTCATCTGACAGCAGATTGTTATATTGTGAATCAAGAAAGGATAACTCGTGTGGATTAGCCAGCTTGTCCCAAAACAAACAAATAGGCAGAATGTTTGACACCATGTAAATATCTTTTAACATCTACCTTCATCTATTTCAAGCAATAAATATACTTTGACTTTGTAGTTCACTTATAGTTAGGCACACATGTTTAACCTATACATAACACAAGTAGCCTTAAGGCTTTCAATAAACTTAAGTCCTCAGTTTAATTTCTCTCGGGTATGTACATATTTCCTTAGACTATGTTTACCTCAATTGTTTATATAATCCATATAGTTTATGTACCTGTCGTGGGAATACAAATTTAAGTATAAATTGAAATACAAGTATACCCTACATCGCGATCTCCTCACTTTGTGATGGCGTACCTATAATAATCTTTAAATGCTATTGGCTAACCTGTCTGTTTTTCCTCACTTTAAATTGCTGTATTTTTTTAACTTTAATGACCAAGAAGTAGATAAGAAAATTTTTAGTAGCTGCTGCATGTTCTACTGTTTAACCACTTGTTTTTTTTAAATTAGCCTCACAGCTCAGTTGGTAGTGGCTCGGACTTCTGCGCAGTAGATTTTTTTAGGAATTGGACGTTTGTAATCTTTTGATTTTGACTGAGCGGGAATCGAACCACCGAACCCTGGTGGGTTCGGTGGTTCGATTCCCGCTCAGAATATTGATGTGCCATGCCATTTTATTTAGGTTTCAAGTAATAATAATAATACGTATTTATATAAAAAATTTCATGACTTTATGCAAAACTGTAGTTCAATCGAACTACAATTAAAACATTACATTTTTTACGGAATATTCCTCTAAATTATTAACTCATTTAGGCTGTAAAATGCATTTAATTAAGATTATTTTAATTTTATTATTGAATTCTATTAAGTTTGTGGAGTTGATCTGCCAGTCGTTCGGCTCACATCACCGCTCCGCGCTCATTCCGTATTCAGGGGTCGAGGGCGGCGCTCACAAGTACCGCAATACCACTGCATGCAGATCCTTGCGATACGAAATAAATAAAATACGACAGGATTTAGGAGAATTTTAAATAAACTTGATCAATTAACCGTGAAACTGAAGTGCACTGTCCCTATTCTCATTTGCAGACTTGGTTTAAGACAATTCAGCAGAGATCCAAGTTTGGACTCCCAAACTCCGTCAGTGCGCTTTAAGCGTACTTATTGAGTGTTTGATTGGCTGACCGATTAAAGAATTCAGTATTACGCTTCGTATCGTAAAGCTAGCTCCGATGTTCTTGACATACCAGACCAGACAACCACCAAGTTTTCCGTTACGTGGTCCGACCTTCAAAGATATGCTGATATACGCTACCACCAAAGTTTAATTACTGCTTACCCTTCAACTCGAGAATACAAAGTTTATTCAAATTATTCATTGTAAGATCAAATTAAGGATTTACACGTATACCTTTTGAAACGACGACTAAATATTCTTAATCTCTGTGGGCCTTTTGGCTGTAGTCTTTTAATTTTCTGTTTTATTCCTGAAATAAATGGATACATCAAAAATAAAGGTTTATAAGTTAGCTGCGTTTGTTCGTCGGTACGGCGGGTAGAAATAATTTATGTGTGTATAGTGTATGGAATATGGTTCATAGCCATGTTTGGTAATAATAGAAGAGAATATTTTATAATCTATTTAAATTTCCTGTTCCATACATAAATTTAAAATAAAAACTGACGTAATACCTGATAGAATATTCATGATACTATTTCTGAAATACATAGAATGCGTATAAAACACCCAGACATAGAACAAACATGCTTGTCTTGGGTGTGAATCGAACCCACAGCCCACAGACACACTGCACTGCCTCTCTCAACTGAGGTGTGCGGCCACTAATGAAACAGGTACTTCCCTTTTATCATTTTATAAGTAATTAAATAGCTCACATATTTGCATATTTTGCCGGTGCACTCACTTAAGCAATCACCAGCGAGGTAATTGAATTAAAATACGAGCCATCTCGCTCGTTTGCAATATCGATACTAACCAATTGCATTCAGTAATATACAAAGACTTGTTTTCAGTATTCCGTTTGATCGCGCACGCATTCAATTAATATTTAAACGAAACGTTTTATTCCATTTCAGATTTAAGCGATGTAAAGCGTACTGCCACTCGCATTCAACATTAATATTCTCTTTTCAGAGAATTATCAGACGCATGTACCTGGGTGGTGCGAAAACATCCACCATATAAGTCACACATATTCTGGTCCTGGGTGGTAAAATATTTGTTTATTCAGTTTCGGTTTTGATGAAAATTATACAGTCATCTCGTATTATTCTGAATAAAATTACTGTAAATATTATTTCTGAATTTCTGTTGTTGTGTTTATTGCTTTGCAAATAATACAAAAACAAGATATATTTAGATTTCTGTGAAAAATAAATTCCAATCCGGTATCACTTAGAGGGTCCAGTTGCTCGCATCCGTCGGTGAGAACCCTCTAGTATCCCTACACGTACCCCCTGGGTGGTGCCAAAGGGGAGACTAAAAGTAGCAGTAGAGCTTGTGTCAAGTTCATCCGGAGAAGTACTGCCTCCACACCTGGTAATCTGACGCACATCAGTCATGCATTCGTATTGTTCTGTTCTGGTGGAAGGGTGCGGGCACCGATAAAATTACAGGTGCATGAGACGTAACATCCCCGTCTCGGGTAATGGGCGATGGGTCTGATTCCGACTCTTGGTCATCAGTCGTATTGGTGTTATTATGGGCGGAGTTAACCAACTCCTGTTGACTCCAACATCAGTTGGGCCTCGTCCTGTAACTATAGAAGTATAAACAAAAAACTTCTGACTACAAAAAATTATTCAAACAAATCCAGAACTATTCTAGAGTAACAACATATAAAAAATACTCTCGATTTTCATTGAAATAAATCTATTTAGATCCATTTTGAAGCAGAAATGTTAAAAAAACTACGCTGTCACGCTGAAGTTACATTCGATGAAGCGGATGGAGCGAGGCCGCTTGCCCTGCCTTCCCACCAGCGAGAAATAGTTATACGCCGGACAACATTCAATAATATATGAATAAATATAAGCACCGAACCAAGCGTATCTTGTATTATACGAACCAGAACTCATTCAATTATTCTTATAATTGTATACTTATAATCAAACGTAGATGATCATGACACACATCCTGCACCTGCTATACTAGGTTGAAACTACTACGTAGCGATATGTCGACTTCCACTGAAGCTATGATTAAAGTATGTTAATCAAACGATCTTAATTGTTGATGTCATGAAAATCCCAACGCACGTCAGCACATCTGTAGTGGCAAAACAGCTTTACGGGCGCTCGCTGGCCTTTTCCGATACCGTTTGATATAAAATTCTGGGCAAATATTTTTAAATTAACTTAAGTCCTGTCGATGTATTTTAAACTTCCGCACAATATTTTTCCATCAGTTTTGTCGCATGAAAACGTTTTAGATTCAGCCCGTTTCAATGTTTTGAAGCGTGTTGTTTGTATGTAAGGGATATAACCAATCCATAACTAATTAATCGTAATTCATCTCATAGAAGTATACCTGCAACATTTCCGAGTAATAAGGAATTAAGTCATTCTGGTTTATTTTTGGGACACGGGCGCATCGCAGCTCGTCTGGGAAGCTTACATACTTCAGTAGGGAAGGACCTGAGTCGTATGGCTGTATCCTTCGGGCAGCGGTAACCACTTATCAACAAATGAGTAGCAACTTACGTTAGATCTATCGTAACAAACATCCGAGCAAACCCATGGTCAAGGAAGCTTGTTACTAACACTGATCTACGTTGGTTTGTTTTTTAAAGATTTTTTTTTAGTATATATTGATAACCAGTGGTGTAAATTGATTTGGATTGCAGTATATACCCTTAGATTTGCTTTTATCTAAGGGTACGTACTGCAATCCAAATCAATTACACCACTGGTTATTAATACATACTAAAAAAAAATCTCAAAAGAATTAAGCCCCTCAATATACATTTCACCTTGTGGGTTACAATGTCATGGCGACGTAGACGTGACAAGTGCCGCAAACCACTTCACTTTTTCTGAATATTCTTCCGGTATACCAACACTCTTCTGAAGCAAATCAAATACTTCTAATTTAATCCAATAGAAAAACTCAAATTGACTCTCGGATTTGTTCAGCCGGGTTGAGCTCCGGGAAGCGCATTTTCCGGATGAAAGCGGACTTGCAGCTGTTATAAATCCCGTGGAACTCATAAAACTAGACTGAAGACTGTTCCTAGTCTGCGCTACCCAAACTTATTTCCTTAGTTCTTGAATAATTAGGCTAAAAGCTATGATGGAATATTTCTGGTCAGTAAACTATTCTTCTGAATAATTGAATGAGAAATAACTTTCAGATTAATGAAACGCTGAATCAAACGCACTTTTTTCGGCACATGCAGTTATTGTGGTCGTATTTACTGTAAATGTTTATTTTCTTTTACTTATCTTCCTTTTATGTATTATATTATATTGTATATTTTTGTATATAGTTCTTGAAGTTCTTGAGATGTGGGTTTAAAACAGCGACCGGCAAAGTCAAAGTTGAAAGTCGGCGTCTGTGCCTCTGGGCCACCCCGCTCTCTAATTAATATCTACTTTATGCAAAACAAATTACGGTACATACCTACCACATATTTCGCTACATACGAGTCGAGTCTATGCGTTATGCTCTAATGTTATTTTCTTCCAAAGTTTGAGAACGTCATATTGCGCAAATCATTTTTCTTAAACCGATCCTCACATCCTCTAATGCCATTTTCAAACTCTAGGTTTCACTAAGTAACATTGTTATTTTAGTAAGATTAAAGTTTTAAGTAACAACATACTTAAATATAAATAGCTACACCGAGTTCGACCAAAGACTACCAAAGACTTTCCCTGAGACTCACCCTGGATTTGAACCAGCGGCCATTAGATTGAGTCTGGCTAGTTGACCACCATGCTTGCTTAAGCATTAATACTCAACTAGTCTGTGACGGGTAGTCGGGCAAATTCCTATTAATGAATTAACCTAACTGAACAAACACAAACATAAACAAATGATTCCCTCCGAGAGATTGTAATGAATAAACTAAAGGCACTTTACACTTGTGTAAGCAAACATAAACTTTTGTTTTCAATCGAACACTAATTAACTCCTTGGAACACAACACTAACATGTGAGCCGAACTACAAACTTTACTGTATCGCGTTAATAGTTAATAGTTGGTTAGATACAGTTACTATTAAATACTTCCAGACAAATTTGTGCATGTTTGTTATCGATCCATAAAAGTATCGATATAAAATAGGCTAGCTGTTACGTTTAATTCAACGGTCGACAGAAAGTACCGGTTATATTTGTGAAACATTATATTACAGCGACCCACCCAGAGTTAGTAGTAGAAGCCGGGGTGAGTTGCTAGTACAACATATGACACTTCCTCTTGAATTACTCGGTCTATTACTGAAAATTGCATTAAAATATGTTGCGTAGTTTAACGTACTAACAGCGGGAGCGACTTCGTTTTATACTATGCAAGGATTTTGATCAATATTAACTCAATATAAAATCAATGAAATTGTTTGAACCAGCTTACTTGAAATTTAATGTCTACTGGAAACTTTATTGAACATGCCTGTTAACAGGAGCATTTAGCTATCACGATCCCATACCATATCCATCACGATCCCATACATATTGACTGAATGTCAATGGTAAATGTAATTTCAGCCCCACTAAGTAACCCTTAATGCGCCCTGTTGCGAACATACAGCCGTTTAATCCTTGTTCAATAGTAAACAATTGAATACAGATGCAGGTAATTGGCCTGCCGACGTGGACAAGGTCGGATATCAATCAGCGCGCAGCCCTGGGGGAGAAACCAACCCCCCGAACGCGCACTCTCTCAAACAGCCGGTTCACTCTTCAATTAGCGGTCAATTGGCATGCCTTTTGTTTTGGTAGCCATAGTGTTAGCTTTCTGAACACTATTAAAGCAGCGTCTGTCTAGCCTTAATAAGAATTGGTTTAAAATCTAATAAACTGTCTTCAATATTTTCGTCCATTTCTTCTGCGTCAAGGGTAATCGCGTATTAAATATTTTTTGCAGTGGCAAACTTGGGCAGTGGACTCTAATGTTTTTGTAATAAAAACATTATTTTTTAGTTGCTAAAGCTTTTTGTAAGTGATAAAATAAAAAAAATCAGCGATGTAATTTTTGAGTTTAGCCACTACAAACAAACACATATATACAAATGCAAAAAATAATCTTTTCTCCTTATAACTATTAGCATAGACAATAAGATTTAATTAGTCATCTATTAACAGATAATTAATGCAACATTTCATAAGGCAAATGCTACAAATGTTAAACTGCATAATATGTGACGTGGTCACATAACGCACAGTTAAAAAAAAAAACGCTGTACATTTGATAGTAGCTCTGGACTGTCGCGTTTGATTTCCACTCAGGACAAACATTTATGCGAACAAATGGATTTTATGTATTGTATTTACAAAAGAAAAATATACAACACATTGTGTTGTGTCAGGAATCTGGCTCGCATAGTATAAGCATAGCTTTTGTTTGGGGCTAGATGACGTTATGTAACTTGTTCATAAAAATAATAATCAAAGTCAAAGTCAATACAAATATACTATATTTCCATTGAATTCTTTAAACTAACTTGGAAACGTCACTTTTTTTAATTATATATGTATACCTACAAGATCATGCGTTCTTATTACTAACTTTACCACTTGTTCAAACACTATCCGATTCTCTCTCCAATTTATTTTAATACTGATATTTCACAATATCGCTGTAAGACTTTTTACAAACAGCGATTGTTTTTAGTGGACTGTTTGCCTTGTTTGGCGCAGACTGACTGCCGACTGGCGACACTGCTCGATCGGTGCTATACTGCGCAGCTAACCGCTCCGTCCCGTGTGCGCCGTGCCTAAGTATTCCTATCCGGGAACAGTGCACGCTAAATCCATTTTGTGGCCTATAACGATTTTGTGGCCGGTTAAATTCGTATAAAGGCTCTATGATTGCGCGTATAGAGATAACCAGAGACCGGCTAATGGCGGATTTTCTATAGGTACCAATTTTGGTAAGAATACCTTCTGAAAAGATTCTATCACCGTTATAAATCTACCTACGTTGTATATGAAATAAAAAATATTACTTATTGTACGTTGACGATAGTTCTATTTGTGAGTAGCAAGGATACCACAGGACCTAAGAAGAACTAATCGAAACATACTAAAGATAAGCAAAGCTTTTTTTAGTGCGCACTTGTTGATTGGGTATCGCCCAATTAGCAAGCGAGCACTAAACAAGGCTCTTGATACGTGTAGCTGCTATGCAATTAAACTAAAACTTAAATTTGTATAATAAAAGAACATTAAGGTTTAGAACTAGACCTGAAAAAATAAAAAATAAAGTTAATTCCATTGAACCATTAAATAACCGAACACCTGTCCGGCTTTACGACTTTTAAGATTTCCTTCCGACTTTTGTTTGTGGCAGCTCTGACTTGCTTTATGACGTTACCACAGTCATAATACAAGTTTATTGCGTTTAAAGTGCGCTTATCTACTGAAAATATTCAACTTCAAGCGGTGAACGAGCAACTTGTTTGAATGGCTCTGTATCGGCCTCTGACGTTCATACTGGGGCACCGGCCCACTCTCGACATATATGAGTGAACAGATTTCGTCTTAAAGCTTCGGGTTTTGGAAATTCACCGTTTTCGAACGTATTTTCCACTCATGAATTTTTAAATTTAAAATTCATTTGTCCTACAAGAACTTTTAATCTAATAACATTGCATATTGTTTAGACGATGCTTGGTATTGATTAATGTTAATAAATAATAAACACACAAAGTTACACACACACAGGAAAACCTAGTGCAGGGGACACTAGGTTCTCCTGTATTGCATATGGCATAAACAAACACAGAATTAAGACAAATACTCAAGACCCGACTCTAAAATTCATGCTCACCACACATAGTGTTGGCCAGAAATCGAACCTGGAACTCTTCACTTCAAAGACAGGGTTCCTAGCAACTAAGCTACGGAGCCGTTATCACATGCAAAACTAACAAATTTGCATGTGATAACGGCTGTCTCAATTGGCTTTACAGTCCATCTATATTCATCTCAAGTCTTTTTCAAAAAGTCACATTTGTTTCAATTTTATTTATATAAATTTTTCCACCGCAATATAAAATTATCAGCACCATAAAACTATCTATCAAATGGTTAATTTGATAGATAGTTTTATGGTGAAGTTTATCACATTGTTATCAAAAAATATTTGTACCTTTATGACAAATAAAAATATATCTCCAGTATTCTGTGATTAGAATATAGGGTCTGGCTGTTATTGAAATGAAAAAGGTTCAGTTCCCGGCCGGAGCCTACATTTGTGTGATAAAAATTAAATTTCTAAAAAACTTCATTGAGACACAGACGATCCATAACAATTGAGACTCAGATACAGATACAGATAGTCCTGATGCAGAGGCATGATAGTATTGGCGTTGATTTGTTATAATAGTATTAATATCTGAGAAAGGCCTGCAGTCACGATACTATCAACTTTCAGTATTAAAGCTCTCCATTGTGGTTTCATTTAACTTTATGAGACTTTCAATTGCTCTGGAGAAATAAAGTCTTTCTTTTCAATTCGCTTTTGATGAAGATCGCTATTTCTGCAATAAGCACACAAAGGCGGCGTTTGAATATTTTCTGCAAATAAATTCAGAAAACTGATTGCAAATGAAATACTGGTACTGTAACATTATTGTGCAATGTATTGTGGAATTTTTGCGGAGTGCAGTACTTCGCGTCCGTAGTTGAGTACCCTTTGAAACCCTACACGTACCCCTTGAGTGGTGCTAAGGGAGCAACAAAAAGTAGCAGTAGAACTTGTGCAAAGGTCGCCCGTAAAAGTACTGCCACCATACCAGGTAATCTGCCGCCAAGCAGTAGTGCACTTGCATTACTGTGTTTCGGTGGAAGGGTGTAGGTGCCGGTGAAATCACAGGTGCATGAGACGTAACATCCCCGTTTCGGGTGATGGGCGCAACGGGGTGCGACTTGGGTCTTCTCACACTTTAGTCGTTGTTATGCTCTAGTTATGGGCGGAGGCAACATTAACAATTCATCCTGCCACTTAAGTATTGTAAAATAAAAATCCACCCAGTAGGTACCAGTAGGTACCACCAAGCAGGGGTTCGTCTATTGGGTATTGCTGTGTTTTGGTGAAAGGGTATGGATGCCGATGACATTACAGTCGCGTGAGACATACTCGTAACATCCTCGACTCGAAGTGATAGGCACAACTTAGGTGTTCTCATACTTCGGGAGGATCGGAGACATTTTATCTAAGTCTCTAAAAATTGTAGAAGTTGATTCCAGCTGATCCAGATTACGCAGGGTATGAACCATCGTGCTTATATTGCAATCTGAAGGTTCGAATCTGAGCAAGCATGCAACAATAATTTTAATGTGCTATGTTACCAAAATGCTGATGAAAACCTAAGTAAGTAAAACGGCTGTAAACGGCCTGGAATCCAAAGTGCAAAGTAAATATTGTCATTTGTCTACGTGCCCAGTTATTAATTATATCGAGACAACAAGTTTACACAACAAATCGTTTAAAAACACGATACAATTTTGTTTCTATTCCATATACAATGGGGTTTTAGCTATTAGTAAACTGCTATAATGGATGGATTATTGGGTAATATTTAGTGCACTTCTGCTATCTAATAAATGAGTTAAAAAACATAGCTCCGTGTTACGTTTTTCTATAATAACTGTACTGCCAGAATAGGATCACAGGGCGTGAACTGTTGCTGAGGATGCCTCGTGGAGAGGCAAAACACGTGTCAATTCTATTGTTAAGTACTCCCATTTCAGTTATAGTTCGTGCCCAGCAGTCTTTTTTTATGTTATAAATAGAAAGACGGTCTACGGAGCTGTTTCTTTCAACTGACTTCCAAAGGAAGAGGTTATCAATTTGGTTGTTTTTTTGATGTCGTACCTAAGTACTCCTCCTTTATCAACCGTCTGAGAAAACTCTTTTTTTATTTGAAAGGGTATGCTTTTCGATTCCCATATCTCTTTTATAAAAATGTAAGGGAAGGTGTACTAATTATTATCCAATTTTCAGATCATGTATGCAACTGCGGCAAATTATACAGAGCCATAAAACAAAACAATGTTACCAAACACGATAGTTTAAAAAGGTATGCCAACTTAAACTTGTTTAATTTGCGAAAATGTTGCAATATGGTGATGTTGAGTCGAGTCCCCTTTTTCACGGCAGAAAATACGTTGCAGACGTTACATGTTAGTCTTTTATTTTGTACCTAAAAGTCTTGCTATTTAGACGTCCGCGAGGTTCATTTAGTTTTCTGGGAAATGCTTATTCAGCGTTCGCTTCAAAAATCCAGCTTCTATTCAAAATGTTTCTGTTAAATTGTGAGGACTTAGAAACTATTCACAACTTAGCATTTTTTTAAAGTAATACACGAAATATACACGGCAGCATCAGGATATATGAGTGATAAATGAAGTTAAATATGTGTCGTATTAACAAACTTCTAAATAGGAGGCTCTGAATTCAGGTGTATTCTTATTGTATGTGTCTTCTGTAGGTACGCGACGTTTCGCCTATTGTGAATCCATTTTAATAATCCTATCTTTATTGAATGGGTTTACTCTCAAAAAGCCGATTGATATTTGAAGAAAAAATTCATCCCCTGGGAAATAATAGCGGATAAATGTGTTGAACTCGTTATTTTCATGTGACATTTGAAATCTATATTACCTACGGTATATACTATAGTATATGATATATATATAAAGTAAAACAAATCCGTATTAATGTTATTAGTGAATACTTGTTAAGAGGAAAACAAAGACTATCTGTTTGTTATGGATTCACGCAATAACTATTGAACAGATTTTCCACCAAACTTTTAAAAGTTATCAAACGGTTAAGCTTAAAATCTAACGTATATTTTATATTTCTTTGATTTAGTTAGAAACAGAATATGTAGGAAGTACCTTTTGTACAAATCGTAGAGTCTATTGCGTCTTAGAGTATAGACTCTATGACTCTAGAGTATAAATTCTCACTTAATAGTAAGTGGCTATCACGCTAATATAAAGTTTGTGTGTGTGTGTGTGTGTATGTGTTTGATACTCCTTAATGCTCAAACGGCTAAATGTATTTGGATGAAATTTGGTATCAGGATTGCTTATATCCTGAATCAACACATATGCAAAATTGCGGGTTACACCGCGGGACGCAGCTACTACTACATATAATAATAACTGATGGAAAATAAATACATGAATTTCCACCTAATTTTAACATCCAATTACCTACCTCATCAGATCCTTTACAACATAATTAATATAAACTATGAATGTAAACTTCATTATTAATCAGTGTTCACCTACAGGCACTTTACCTACATGATAGTACTTATAGATTATATTCGAGTGAACCCGCGAGGGTACAGTAGTTAGTAGATTTTGGTTTAAGAACCAACTGGAAATATTCAGTTATTTACGATATCCATGTAGAATACAGAAAAAAAACGAAAAAAAATTCTGTGAATAAAATTACAATTATAAATAGCAAGTTCACCAAAACCCAAAAAATAGCATAATTGTGCTATTAGCTGAGCGGATTCACTGATTCGCAAAATGAACTCTGCAAGCTCATCGTAGAAGTGGCAAAGAACAAATAGGTGCAGAGGGCTTGCTCCATACGAGAAAAGACAGGCTCATATATATATATGTATTATACACGTAGATATAGTCGACCAGCTCACATTATGACAGTTGAATGCCGTACTCGCTTTGTTGTGCGCTTTGGCACATCAGTCTGTCTGTGTGTATATATCGCTCAAAGATAAGAGCCAGCCTTCTGAGCAAGTATTTCGTTAACATAAATAATTACTCACGCTTCGGTGTTGTCATCTCTGGACTCGGAGCGCTCTGCGTTGGCTGCCTGGCCGCGGCGGTGGCGCGCCCTCTGCTCGTCGCCCAGCCCGTACAGCCCGGCGACTGCTGCCATCTCGAGCCACTCCCGACACTCCCCGGGACTCGCCGGGCCTACAATACCCCGAGTACGCCTACCTCCATCACAACCTCGCTCACTACATTACATATCTAAACTATCTATTTTGGACGCATGATTTACAGTTCATCATTTAAATCACAATTTTATTGTAACTCGTCATAAGTTGTGTAATGTTTATTGTGACATGTGTTTGCGTTCGCCGCCTCGGTACATCTGTTAATTGGGTTCGTTAGCTCGTCGCGTTTCCGATGGTTTGTGGAAATGTTTCGCGGGGTCCCGTTCACTGGTTGTAATGTTTTTAATACAGAAGACTCGACGAGTGCCTCTGAGAACCAATTTTTAGAATTCGGGCGGCAATGAGCTCGCCGGAGATTGATCGCATTATATCTCTGTGAGTAGGAGCATTGCACGACAATGTGAAGATCTCTCTCGCAAAATGAACAATTTCAACACAAAGAGTGCTAAGAATGCAATTTTGAACATCTTGCTCAAAATTGTGAAATAAACTGACAAGTCAATTCCTATGCGAAATTTGACACATTAAGAATAATTTTATCTGATGAAATTACTTCTCAAGGTTTAAAAGATGCCAAAACCAGAATGCTACGAAAAATATTCAATATTCAAGAGAAACATTAATATGTTCAGATGATCAGACCTTGAAAACTTTGTAAAATTGATATATTGAAATATCTAAGCAAATCAAAAAATATGTGACAAAAATACGAATCTCTAAAATAATATTTATGTTGATAAATTTGAAACTAGTAAGCCGACAGTAAATAAAATTAGCTTAAGCTGAAAATCCAACGCGAGAGGCTACGTGCCGTGTCTCAATTAGCAACTAATTAATTGACGCTAAGCTCCAGAATTATAGCAAATATTCACACAGATATTTTCCACAGTTATTTATAACATTACACAATCTAAAATATTTGAAACAAGTTCTTGTTCACATCTAAATAGGCTTCGACAAAACTTTCACAAGAATATCAGACACGAGTGAAAGCGGCTGTCGCTGGGACACGAGTTGTTCCAACGAGACGTGCCGGAGGACTGGCGCTCCCGGCCTCTCCACCTCACATATATACCCCTGCCCTCCCGCCTGGCCCACCCTTGCTCAGGGAATAAACTAGTTGTGCAGAACATAACGCCTTAATAATGAAAAGTCTGAAACTAACACAAAAAGATGTTGAAACAAAGTTGTAATGAACGACCCTTCGGAAACTCATGAGTTCGTATTTGTAACTTTTAGTGTATATTTGAAGGTTATTGTTTCGCGTGTAATATTTCGTTGAAATGAAAATAGATATTTTAGGCAGAAAGCACCATTAAAAAATCGGTAATCAAAACGAGGCGTACGTTTGTTTTGACAGGGATTTTTCGTATGCGTATGCAAAGAATATTGAGTAGTTCGCTATAAAAAGCTGTGTAGTAAATAGGTATCCATAGGATTGAAACAAATGCTCAGCCCCTATTCAAACACGAAGCTTTTTAGGTGGCACTGCAGGCGATGGGGCAACCATCGACCACACTGTCGTTTAGAGTCAGTTTTTTAGTTGAAAACAGGAACATTCAACTAAAAAACTACATGAAAATGTTGTTACGTTAATCTACCAACGGGTATATGTTAGTTGTATATAGAAACGTGGAATTCATTTGATCACACACATGACTGGCACAAGTAAAGAGAACGATAATGGAATGATATACATATACAAGTTTATAAGTTGTATTTTCTTTTCATTTTTCACTGATCAACGACTAACAAAGGTACATTTAGACAATAGTTTATGTAAAATTAAATTAAAGCTGATGTAAAATTGTCTGTTCACTCCATTTTCCTAAACTCCAATATTATATTGATGCAAAAAAGCAAATCCAAATATTAATGGACATTTAATTTAGTGTCATTTAGCCCCTTATTACTCCTAAAACATTCTATAGCCCTATCTTATTATCTCTCCACTAATATGAAGGCATATTAGGGGAGAGATAATAAGCTGGAAAATCTTATACACCTTTAATTTGGCGTTCTAAAAGTTGTCTCAAAAGTATCGTATAATCTCGTATCTGCGTCGTAAGTTATTCAAGGTTAAAGGTCACATTACCTCGGTTTCTACAGCTCCAACGATCTATTATAAAATTTTAAAGCATAAAATATGCGACACATTTTGTACCAAACATATTTTCATGCTCTTAAACGTTTTGAGATAGAGGGCGGAGAGCGCGTAGCGCTTACCCATACATTGCCATCGGTGACACGTACCTTATCTATTGCTAATGAATCATTAAAACATCATAAGCAATTAATCATTTGTATTTTTTGTATTTAATAAAATTTATCTAATATATTCATTGTATGTGTGTGCATACAATTAATATATTCCTGCAACACAGCCGTTGTCATTGTAAATTAGTCAATCGATTAAGATAAAACGTTTATTTAATTATCTTGCTAAAAATGTACAATGCATATCAAAATAGCATAGAACACTCTTAATTTAAATGTACCATTTGAAATGGTAATATCACACAGCAGATTACCGGATGGCTTCGGAAATAAACACTGGATTATCCGGATGACGGCAGCTATGCAGAGAAAAACCGGCCGCCGGCCGCCGGCCGCCGGGTGAAAACCGATATGGGGTGACGCGCTTAACCGGCCAAGCCAACTTACCCGATATCCACCCAGCGCAGATTGGTTTTATTGAATCAATTTGCTGTTTAAATCTTACTCACTCGATGGAAATTTGATAATGCTTAAATGCTGGAGAGTTTCATCGCAAACGGTAAACAGAAACTTATAATATTACTAAGCGTAGCTTACTACAGCGTCCGTCTTGTGTATCTTATCATTAAAATAAAGCAAGGGAAATGTTTTGAACCGGTATATGAAATTTGAAATTGATTACAGATTGAAATTTTGACACAAGCCGATATGAACCAGCTATGTGTTCCATTTTACTCGTAATCGTACATATACGATTACGAGTAAAATGGAACACAGGATTTGTACTCCGTTCTATGAATGTTTTGTTATAGCTGACTGAATGACAAGAATGGCTTTCATTTAAGTCAATATGAATATATGACATTAAATTGGAGTAAGTAATAAATTGCCGATGTGACAAAACGTGGCTCAAATACGGGTATTGGACTCATTACTCATTACTCATAAGAAGTTCGGAAACACGTACGACTTTTCATGCCAACTGCTAGAGCAGGAACATGTTTTAAGTATTTTTCATTTTACGGGCATTATCACGTACCGCTTATGTCAGTCTGTGTATCGCACCTGTAATATTTGGACTCTTTTTGAGAGGTATTGTCAGAGTGAATGTATAAAGTCTTGATACGACCGAAGCGGGACGAGCACTTCAAGCCGCAGCGCGGATTGAGCTAAAATATTATCACTTCGATACACTGACATAAACCGGTACGTGATAGTTCCCGTAGTTCAATAAAAGACTCATTATTGAAATAACACTATAATTTTATAATACTCTGACGTCAATGTACTTTCATCGTGATGCACAACCGTGCTGCAACAGAGATTACATTGTAAAACATCGTGTCTTTGGTATACAAGTCTATGATTACAAAGATTTATTTTATCGAGATTGAACGCGTATCTCATCACTATTGCGATTGTTTTATCGCAGGGATAGGTGCGATGTATCCGTATGCTGCTTTATGTTCCCAAGTGTCGGCCCGGTGATCTATGGAAGGTCAGATCGAGCCTTAGCTGGCGCCTGACATGGCAATAAGTTCGCCTGATCTTACTGATATTAGATATGGGTGTTTCCAACACATTTACCTATAGTGATCAAAGGAAGTAAATATTTTGTATATTGTCTTTATTTAAGTGTTCATAGTAGCTGAAATTCGCTCTTAAGAACTAAACAGTACTAAAGTATTAACTTATGTTATAAATCTAATGTTTATTAATAAATCAACTTCAAGATTTTGCTATACTGCAATTGTAGAAAATTGTTGAAGCTTATATCTTTAAAATATATATTATTTATTTATGTTCATTATTATTATATATAGGATATATTTATATTTATCTCATCACATCACACCTTCATGTTAAGTTCACATATGTACTATTTAATAAAGAATTTTCAAGCGATCAAATTTCTGCGCCAGTTCATTATAATTTTTCGATTGTTATGTAGTTAATAACTATTTACATATTTCTACAATCATCAATCAAAAATCTATTTTCCGAATGATTCTGTAGTTATATTGAAAATAAGAAAATTATTTGAGATGTTGACTTTGTACACTGGCGTTTCTCAACTCTTTGTCCAGCTCACGTGCCCCGATATCCATGATGATCCCTGTCAGGTACTGTGTGGGAAGCACGAAATCTGTCTCAAAGCGCCTGATGTGGCACAACATCAGGTGGGTGTGTGCAGTGAATTCTGATTGTCACAGCTTCTAAATACTTGATATATTGCCGTGTCAGTTCGTTTGTCTGTTTAGTCGAAAACAGTTTAATCGTTCGTTTATATTTGCCACTTAACAAGCTCCAGGTACCTGACAAGGAATCTCCACTTTGCCTCGGTCGTTTATTCATTAAAAGCTGTTGTCACTGAAACTGCCATTTGTTCCGGATCGGCATCCCAAATTAGAAGATAAATATCTCATGTGCCGGTACGTGAGATATTTTATGTTCTAGGCTCAACTTAAGGACGCAATACGATGTGACTAGATTATCTGTCATTTTAATCGACAAATCTGATGATGTTCAGCACTCGATATATTGTCAACTGTACGTTTTATCGCGGGTGCTTGTGAACTAAAATCATGTAAACTCGCAAACCTCACTTTGTCAAATTGTATTAGAACAACGCCTTAAAACCGAAGTCGTATTGTTATCGATAGATTTGGAAATCTGTCAGTGACCATCAGTTTATAATTTATTCCGCGACAAGGCATATAAACAATATAATAAATTCTGAGCATAAATTATGTAACTTAAAACTTCGTATATAAAGATATTTTTGTCGATATTTTTGTTTCAAAAAGCTAACACCCAGAGAAAAATCATGAGATAAAACTACATGTGAAATATGTTCACGTTACCAAGTTGCTATCTTTTCTAGTAATATACCAATCTCGCCAGCAAATATATATTTCTAGCTTCCAAGATCCGAGCTAAAGAATTCACTGTCCAAGAATACCTCGCTTGGGAACGTACACACATAGAAATAGGTACATTGTGTGAATTCTTGCTGCATTTGGGAATATGCTTGGCTAGTTCTGGGACTTTGCAGATAGAAAACGGTCAAACTTTCTGCGATCTGCGTTTTGCGTTCTGCTTTCTTTATATTATAACACATAAATTGGTATACTTGTTGCTTGTATTCGAGTTCCATTTTGAACACGGCACGTTTTCTACGGGTCATGCGAAAGGTGGAATCTAATGGAACTTGGGCTGTGTTCGACCGGAGAGGTACTGCCGTGCCTGACAAGTGCCCCAGTGTTGTACTTGTATTACAGTGTCTGTTACTTTGAGAAGTTACATCCTCCGCGAGTGATCGGTGCAATGATGCCAAGTTGGTCTTAGGGTACCATAGCATTGTTAAGCCCTTTTCCGAACCAAATATTAGAACATTTGCTTCGGAAAAGACTAGAAATATTGCAACTAATATGGTCAAACACCACTGAACATTAGATAACCCATAATTATACCGTTTGTTCCATCAGTTTGGTCATGCCGTACAGGCGATCTGACTGTGAGCGACCAAACTAGTATGTACAAAACGCGACCGTTTGCGCTCATGTCCGTAGTGGAGTGAACACAGGAAGGCTAATTCTGTTTGTGAAAATTTACATCCCGCCAAGCCTGCAGGCCCCTAGGCATTACACACCTTCAAATAGGAACAACAAGGTCTTTGTTAGCTTGACAGGAAAAGTTGGCGTAGCGGTTTGTACGTCCAAGGACGACAATACAGTTAGGCTCTGAACCCGCAGCAAACGGCTCCGCACTCATGTTTAAAGTAAACCTGCCTGATTTGAGCCCTGGCCAGGAGTGCAGCTGGTTCGGTGCATGACTGTGTTCTGATTCTGTTTAACCTTGCTACATGGAATCATATTGCACTGTGTGATATTATTACATCTCAATTAACCTAAACCTCACTATTCGACAAGACTATTTGTCACACGACGCAAAGATCTAGATTCTAGATTACAGAATACAATTTTCTCGAGACCTGAGAGTATTACGAAATCCAAATCGGATTAGCTTAATCGCATCGCTTTCCGTTGAGTTTCACAGAGCCGACAAAGTTTAACGATTTTACGTATTAGAATCTTGCAGATTTCAGTGCTCTGAGACAACAAACAAAATAATATGCTTAGACACTACGACGACTACGACCTGCTCTACGATTCCTGTATAGTGATGTCATTGATCACAACACAAACACCATCGCGTAAAATTTTCCGCGGACGGGAATCGAACCCGGGACCCTTGAAGGTGGGGTTATAAACTAAGTCATGTTGCGTATCATCTAGCAACGTTGCGCGCTTCCATGCATCGCTCCCAAACATGTTATGAGCAACACATGTTAATAGTTAAGAGAGTATGTTATTAGCTTTGAGGACATCAAAACTACCAAACGAATTAAAATTCAAATAAAATGACTTATATTTCAATAATTGAAGATTATATTTAGATCTAAAGGAATAAATAAGTTTGAGTTTGAAAGGCGAAATTTTTTCTTAATTTTTACGAAAATATACCTCAAAGTATACCCTACCAAATAGAAATGTCATGAAAATTAGCGAAGAATAGAAAATAAAAACACAAAAAAATAAAACACAGGTGGGTCCAGCAGTGTTAATTATATCTCTTTATTGGATTTAAGTGACGAAAATATGTAATGTTGAGTGGTTACCACAATCGTAATATTACGCAGCTGTTTAATAAGTTTCATGCGCCTGTAATTTCATCGGCACCCATACACTTCAATATGAGTGCAATACTGTTTGGTGGCAAATATCAGGTGTGGTGGCAGTACTTCTCCGGACTTTGGTTTCCTTGCTGCTTATGCATCAAGTCTCGGTAGAGACTTTGAAGGTTCTCACCTAAGTGTGCAAGTATCACGGACCACTAAATTCAGTCTTTTGGGAATGCAATATGATTATACTCGTCTACTTTTCTTTACTGAAGGGTAGCTTACCCATCACCAAGTCAGATCTTCTGCATTTTTATACAATCATATTACTTTATACTCATATTACCTCATAGAAAGTATTTGCGACTCCGCGAGAGTGTAACGCGAGTACAACTCTATAATAAAAACCCCGGTCAAGGGTCGAATCCGGGACCGCTCGTTTAACGTTCATAGTTACTTAGCTGCGATATCCTTAATTTGTTGCGAAATCGCTTTACCGGCGTTGACACTTCGTGTGATTATCGTAGTTCCTCGCTATTGTTTTTAATTACAGCCTCAGCTGCACGCTACGAGACCAGGTAACAGGAAAAGTTTAATTTTTGAAACTGGCAACATGTGTTTAACTTCTCGGATTGGCGAAGCTCGGCTGCGATTCAAATTCCGGTTTTCACAATAAACTTTAAACTGAGCGAGAACAAGGGCTTTTAATCAAACTTTAGAATTGAACGCGTGGATAAGTACGGATTTTGACCAAGGGATTCATTTTTATTAAAATAGATTTTCATTAATAATTTACTTGACTATTTTAAAAAATAATTTTAGTTTCATATTGTTATGTGAAAAAATTATTACACAGTCCAAGTATAATAAAAAAAAAACGGGTGCACCGTATTGCGACTTGGGTGTTTTCATACTTGGGTGTTGTGTACAGGACAGGTCCTGTACACAAGTCCTGTACACAAAGTCTGATTTCTGTTGTCTATGGGCAGCGGTAACCACTTAACATCGGGTGAGCCACCAACTTGACCCGTCGTTGCAATAAAAAAGTTTGCACTTTCATGCCGTGCTCATCCTTTATTCTCCACCTACGGTTTCACCTATTTCACCTTTAAACTTGTTTCATTAGATATGTTATGTTAAAATTGACGATTGTGCAAACACTCAAAACCTGAGAACAAACTTTACAAAGACAGCCGGGAATCGAACCCAGGGCGCTTCCCTACAAAGGCAGGGTTGTTACCAACTAATCTCAGTCACCGCCACACTGATGGCTACGGAAATCATTACTAAGGATGTAAAGGTGTAATTGTGACTTGGATTACGTGCTACGCCTGCTACGCCTGCTACGAAATCTCGTAGCTGAGCTACGAACATTATATCTTTCTTCGTTAAATTCATTTTGATTTATTATGTTTTACTTACTATAAAAATTGGTAATACTTGACCTATTTTATATCTTAGTTTGAGGTAAATGGTAAGATTAAACGCTAGATTGATAAATTTAACGCTGATTCCAATAAAAGGTTAACTTGTAACTAATGGCATGTTAAGTATTTTTTTTTAATATATGACGTGAAGAGCAGGTCAGGTCAGGTGGATTGTTAAAACCTTCCAACGAAACATAGCAATGGAAGTGCACTACTGCTTGGCAGATTACCAGGAATAGTAGTACTATTTCTCCCGACAAACTTGGCACTAGTTGTATTGCTACAAAAGTGTAGTTGTATCGTCGATTAAAGATATCAATTCATTAACACATTTTATGCATCTAATAAAGTTTGCCTGGAAGAGATTGCTTACGGAATAAGGTATTATACATAACGTTAATGTTACAAATTACAAAATAGAATACAAGTATATGTATCTGGGATGAAACAAACAATTTTCTATGTATTTCGTATCTTTAATCCTATTTATAAATAATATTCCGCTATGCTATTCCAACAAATACATAGTTATATACTCGAATGTCGTCTTAATTATTAAAAGCAATGTACATGTAATCAGTGCACTTTAATTACCGAGTAAGTGGTCTAATGCTCACGTAAGAGTTAATCGCTCTGTTGGGACGGGGATTAAACAACGCGATCCAGAAAGAAACGAGACGGGATGACGATACCCAAGTCCCTTAGGTTTACTGTGACACGTGCGTAAACACATCTTGTTTATATGGCTTTGGAAAAACTGTTCGTAATAGAGCATAGCGCAAACTAATAAATACTGATATATTATATAAATAGACATATATACTGTACAAACGTTGAAAATTATATCATTTGCTGTATTTGCTTGTCTTGTAAGTAACAATAAGAAATGACTTATCGAATTTTTCAAAATTAGGTATCCCAAGTTTGATAATATATGCGTACATACATTCTTCAAGCGCCTGGATTATATCCAACGTCCATTTGATTGGAATTTTGAACTGACGGCGTTTATGCCCTTCGGCCATCGCGCTCACAACTAAATGCCTTAAACTGGTCAAGCAAACTTCAATATTACCTAAGAGAATTGTCTAGTGACCAAGACTCTTAGTTTGAGCAAATTTCTCAGTTTTAGCAATTATTTGATCTGCAACTAGAGTTGAGCAAGTTTGAGATAGAATTACATTCTGTTCATAGGTCAGCTGTGATTGGTCGTCGTCGAAAGTGTTAAAATCACAATCCGAGACGTCGCAGACATGGAATTGTTGGATTGAACTAGATACCATGTTTTCAAATTGAATTGAAGATAACCGTTCCAATGTCATCTCTTCAATTTAATTTCAAATACTGGCTTGGACTCATTGGTTTGTGCGTCCGTAGGTGAGTAGCCTCTACAGTAACACCCCCCGTGGATACGAGTGTGGACTCTCATAGAGATATGTATCTGTCATATGGACCTACGAAAAACTACACTCGTGATAAAAATAGCCTCCATACTCTGGCGCATGTATCTGCCTTTAATGTTCTTATATTATCCTTTCACTTATAATTGAAGGAAATGGGTAAGTTCCAGAAAAACATATTTCAAGATTTGTGACAATGCTCGCACGTTGAGAGTAAGCCTGTATCGGAAACATTTAAGGCTGAGTAGGGATAATCATTTGAGTTCTCAAGCAGTGCTGTAAAAATAACAAATATTTTTTGGGTTTTAGTTGGCATTTCAATGGAGTAAGGAATTCCTTCGTTAGCTTATGTTTTTATTAAATTAGCTTTTTAAAGAACTTGATGTTCTGATGTTAGATGTTCCAGTTCTTTATAAAGCTTAATCATTATAACAGATGTACATAAATTATGCTTTAAAACTCTCAACGAACTAGGTGTCTTCGTTAAAAGCTATGTTAACAACCCTCTCGCAAAAAATGTGAGGGGTAGTAAATTCTCTTAACTTGATTAGTATTACATCTTCTCGAAATGTGCTTTGAGGCATGGTTTTAATGTTCTTATTACCGTATAAGTTATTATGCGGTATTTAAAAAGAGAGCAATCTTGTCTTAGCTGCCAAGCTGGCATTTGTTTTACGGCCATAAATCAATGGCAATGATTGCGACTATCAAATAATTAAGTGCACGTGTTTAAAATGCTAATGTAATTGTTTATTCGCCTTAAAAAAGGTTGAGGTCGTTAATTCGCATGTTAATATATATATTTTTTTATTTCTGTTCACGAATTTCTTCGCTAATTAATAAAAAGATTTTGAAAAAAAATATCTGTTTGAAAAAATATGCTTTCAGATTGGTCCCATAGAATTTTTATCAAAATTGGTTCTATGGTTTGGTTTTTAAATCAAAATAAATGGAAAAAATATGTCATCCAAGAAAACGAAATCGCGTGTTTTGCTACTTTGAAAGTATAAAAAAATACAGTTACTTATTCGAAAAAATCTTGTCGTAGAGTTTAACTTGACCCATGTGTAGAATTTTTTACGTTACGTTTTTATATTATTTCGAAGTTAGTCCACCGAGATCCCTCTCTCTCTCTTTTCTCTAGTATATTCAAGACGAACAACTTTCTCCGTGTAAATGGCATTAAGCCGCCGTGTCGCGCGTCGTGCACGGAAACAGCTGTTAATTTGTATAATGGCGAGTTCGACACATCATTGCTCTCCATTGTACTGTCCGAGCGTAACTGTGGCACTTTGTCTGAAGCTGCAAATAAAGCAGTTTTGTATGTTGCCCGGTTCTGCATCCCCGGAAAATTTGGCTGGTCACATGTAACGATAATATCGGTAGGTATATAAACACAGTGTAGGTAAGGTTATGTCGTGGTACCCCGGGCTTGGTATTCAAAACCAAAATTCAGGGTCTCCTAATATTATATTTGCATAATGGTATTCAATGTTGTAGTAGTACGCAATGTGACTTGGGTCTTCTCATACTTCAGTAGAGGAGTACCGGAGTTGTTTTGCAGTTATTGCGAGGCAGTAACCATTTTACGTCATGGGCTAGATGTTTCCCTTATTTTAATCACATAAAAAATGATCAATCGCTGTGTTGGCTTTATAAATCCAGGTTTAGATTCTATAATAATATTGTATGTTGAAAATTTCAATGTTTGTTTTAATAATAACATAATATACCTACCAATCAATATGTGAGTGACTGATTTAAAATTCATATACAATATACTGTATTCAACATCATCGCCTATTGTGCCGTTACTCGTGTTAGTGCTGATTAATAAAGACGTAGTCACTTATTCATTAAACAATATTCGTTGCCAGATTTCGGCAGCAGAGATATAATAGTGTTGGCTTGGAACACGCACCAAAACAGTAAAATGGCAGCCTATTAACATACATTTCTTATAAAGTCAAATGTCTTTTAATCATAGGCGTCAGGGCACAATATAGTTGGGGTTTATTTTGGCCAGTGGTAAAGCATTGCCATCCAGCATGGCAATGCTGCCAGCATTTTAGGCACGCTGCCATCTGATGCCAAGTGATGGCTTGGTAATATATAGGTATGTTTTTCTGATTTGTTTATTAAGGTTAATTATAGATTTTAATAAAAATCTATTTCTGCATGTTCCCAAATCACCATATGAGAACGGCTTGGCCAATTTAAAAACACGACTTAAATTAAAAATGAAATTGACGTGTCCAAACGATACTTGAGATATGGAAGGTTAGATGAGTCTGAGTTTATGTTAAAAACTAAGTACTTAACAAGAGCACTTGTATTTTTTTTCAAAAATAAATTACACTCTTGCCAGGGCGGTTTGTTAGTTTTGTTATAATATTATTGTACGTATGTTAATTTTAGCCGGATCCATCGTGGCTGATATATTGGAAGTGATTATAAAACTCTGGGATTGTCGAGGATATAGCCCCGTAAACAATCATATCATAATTATGTATTTATTACTCAAATTATGTCAACTTAATAAATGTCACAATGGTGGAAAGCCCAAGACAAGGTAAAGTAGTAACCACAAAGCAAGATACATTACTGAAACTATGTGTATTCATCGATAGATTGCTGCTCCATCAATAAACTAGAGATCTGGTAAGCTTCTCTGATCCTCTGTAAATCACTTCACTACAGACGATTATTCATAAGCAGCTAGTTGTCAAGATACAATAAATACCTACCTATCCCGCAATGTACCGCTATTTACATACATAACTGTATTAATTATAGCTTTCGCATTTAGCTATTTTACATTTCACTAATTACCTAGTATCTATTTAAGTGACAAAATTAGATTTTAAAAGATATTCTATTTAAAAAAAATTGCATGTTACAAATAGCAAGTATTAGTAACAGGGTGTGAATTTATTACCTTTTAAATAAGTATATACCTAAAACTGAAAAATGTTATTCAGTCGCGACTGGCTGTACAAATAAAACAAGACAGTAATCATATTCGAATGAATGCGCCTGATGGTTTTCCAGAGCAACTGCCACACCGACGTGTCGGGAATTGTTTAACACCAGGCGGGCGATTCGTTTTTTATAATTTATTGCGCTTTCCACTTTTGCTGTGCAATATTAATTTTGTTTGAAAAGGATGTTTACGTATAAAAATGAGCTGAAAGTGTAATACCCATGTTATTTATTAAATAAACTCATGAATAGCCATTAACTCTCCACGAAATAAAATTATTACTTAATACTGGAAAGGAAATAGCGGAGCATTGAAGTTACTGTTGTAATATCGATACTGGCGATAGCGACGTAAGCACGGATATACGGAGTTGACCACGCACCGCAAGCAATTCCCAAGATTGTCCGGAGGCGAGACCATTGATACGTTACACTTGGGAGATTTATTACGAAACTAGTGGAAACAGGCGTGTGCTGCAACGCTATAAAATGAAATAACTTTTTTTGTGCCTAATGCATTGTACTAGTGACCTAAAACCATCTTCGCATTGCCTTTCTAATGAAACCGGTTTGGGACACATCAGTTTTAAAATCTATAACAGAATTAATGTAGGTAGAAATAATGTTTGTGTTTTAGGATTGGGATACCCAAGCTACGTATATCGTAATATATAAAACGCAATGATCCGTTGCTGACATATCAATGATAGCTGCAGCCTTAATGATGATGATAATGATCTAAAAACCAAAACAACAAAACCAGGCTTGTCGGTAATGTACACGTGAAAACGTCAGATACAGCTTGCAGTAAATATTCATTTTTAAAAGCGAGCCCTTTGTAACGGCTTCCTCCTATTAAACCAACTCATTACTTTACGGAAATACAGCATTACGACAGCTAAACCTAAATATTTTGTGATGAAAATAAGGTAAGACTCGTAATTATATTAGGAGTACAAATAAGTTTCCGCCGTTTTTTAACACAAATTAAATATTTATTGTAGAAGAACGGTAATATAAATTTAATCAAAATATTGCCCATCACTTGCAACCACTTTTTCCCATCTCTCAGGCAGCATTCGAATCCCACGTCTGAAGAACTCCTTGTCTTTTGAGGTTATCCACGAATCAACCCAATTTTTGGTATCCTCATAAGATGTGAACCGCTGCGCCGTCAGAGCATGTGCTACGGACCGGAACAGGTGATAATCGGACGGTGCAATGTCTGGTGAATACGGCGGGTGGGGTAACACTTCCCAATCAAGTGTTTCCAAGTACTTTTTCACGGGAGCCGCAACATGTGGACGAGCATTGTCATGCAGAAGAATAATTTTTTCGTGTCTAGAATAGTATTGAGGGCGTTTTTCCTTCAGAGCTCGGCTCAATCTCATCAATTGTGTTCGATAGAGGGCTCCAGTAATTGTTTCGCTCGGATTAAGCAACTCATAATACACTACACCTAGCTGATCCCACCAAATACACAGCATAAGTTTTTTTCCGTGAATATTCGGTTTTGCTGTTGATGTTGACGCGTGGCCAGGTAATCCCCATGATTTTTTCTTTTTGGATTGTCATAATGTATCCACTTCTCATCACCAGTTATGATACGATGTAAAAAACCCTTTTTTTATGTCTAGCTAGCAGCATTTCACTTAAGCATAATCGGCGTTCAATATCTCTCGGCTTTAATTCGTACGGAACCCAATTTCCTTGTTTATGAATCATTCCTAATGATTTTAAACGATGTGAGACTGCTTGCTGAGTGACTTCTTATGTTAGAGCAAGTTCTTTTTGTGTTTGAGATGAATCTTCCTCCAATAATTCCTCCAATTCTGCATCCTCGTAAATTTTTGGCCTTCCACTGCGATCTTTGTCTTCTACGTCGAAATCACCATTTTTAAACTTTTGAAACCACTCTCGACACGTTCTCTCACTCAAAGCAACCTCACCATATGCTTCTACGAGCAATCGATGCGCCTCAGCAGCAGATTTCTTTAAATTAAAGAAGTAAACTAATATTTCCCGCAAATGACGCTTACTTGGCTCAAATTTTGACATTTTCAACTTATAAAAATTATATTTTACCAATATAAAATCAATGATATTAATAGGTTATGTTGTTCTTGAATGTCCAAACTATTTTTTAAGCCGGTTATCATCTGCGAAAGCTAACCGAAACTCCGTGCCGCGCCATCTACAATAAAACGGCGGAATCTTATTTGTACTCTTAATATTTTTCACGTTACATGCCTTCAAGCGGTTTTGTGGCATCATGCTGGGTGAAATTTTTCATAATTATAATTTATATCTACGTGAATTTTTTCTGTTTTATTTTTTTCATGAGGTATTAGACAAATGTAGTTTACACACTTAAACAACTACATTTACTGAAGAAATCCGTGTCGGATATAACGTGAAAAAACATAGTCAACACATCCGTAATCTGAGAGCAAACATTAGAGGAATGTTTGCGCCGGCCAGTAAACAATAGTGGGGAACTTATTCATTGCGAAACCGATCAGTAGTAACATTCACATCATATTCCGTTCGACAGTTGTTTAAAATTGATATTATACTTAAAAAGTGATTTTTTTATGAAATTAAAATATCTCGGGGTCAGAACTTCTAAAGATGAAAACATTTGTTATCGCACTTACATAACAAAAACTGTTAAGATTTTATTAATTAGGAAACTACATAAGGAAACTAGGGAGACTAATCCTCGTTTTCGAAAGTCAGTTTATCAATAGCCAAGATTCCGTAATTCAAAGGCTAACTATGTTGAGTAGCCAAAAAAAATCAAATTACTTGTAAAAAACTATTTACTTGTATGATACAGTATATACACTCTAAAATAAAGTGTGATGGCCCTGTAGTACTAAAGTAGCTTTTCCTATGATGTCGCTGTGATGTTCTTAATTTGAGAACCCAATAGGCACCATAATACTTATTCTGGGATAATATGATTATCATTACTAGGTTCCAATTGAATTGACAAACCCTTAGTGCAGTGTACTTTATCATCCGAGAGTAATATAGTCTTAAAGAGGCAGATCATCGAAGTCAAGTAACTTCCCGCCCAGTCTGCAGTTGGCTGGGTAACCATTTAGTAGCATTAGAACCGAGCGCTGGCCATTTACTCATAGAATAAGAGAACAGAAGAAGTAAACAATGAAGGAAAACATCGTGAGAACGATACGTCTGCAGGCTTTATCGCCTAAAGCCCATTAATTACCAAAAATTGTCTGTCAGAAATATTAAGCGTTAGAAACATTTTCATATATTTCCACGCAAAGCAAAAGTTATAGCTTAGTTTAAAAAATTTTTCAGATGGCATCAGTCTGTTGGCCAACTCTGGTGTCGGAATTTTCAAGCCGCCGCCGGCGGAACTTGGCTTGTCCACAAGTATATCTGGGATCGAGGCCTTGCCTTCTGAAGCACGTAAGCACTCCGTTGAAATGCTACTAAATGAACACCCATTTAAACCCAAGACCCGAGAACAAACTGCATGCACACCACATAATGTGTTCCGGCCGGAAACCCAACCCGCGACCTCTAGCTTCGAGTGCTACTAACCAAGAAGCCGCGGATCGTCGTAATAAACTGAATTTGGGCAAAAGTTGGCGCATGATTGTAAATAATTTCAGAACTGACAGTTTACCCAATTCCACGCTCAGAATGAAAGCGTTGCATGCGGACTCTTTGCGGACTAACTTTGATTCACTGCATTATTTTGACTCGAACATATTTTAGGTTTAAACAGGTACAATTGCCAGAGAATACATTATTTCCTGTTTGAACTCTGTATACGTGAGTATTGTAGCTTCAAATAAATATATGATTGTCCTTGCTAATGCTCATTTATTCTTCACACTGACTTACAGCTCTATTGCTCTTGTGTTGTGGGTCCATAGTTCCATAGTTCGATTACCGCCCAGAAGAAACATTTATGTTACGAACATTGATGCTGTGTCTGGGCACCTCGCATCGTGTCTCCAATAGCGACGTAATTATGTAACCTCATGACGTCATCGTCAACGGTTGCACCACTCGATCAAACATACTACCAACAATTTGACATTCATTATTCAGTAAAAAAAAACTTTGGTCGATTTTTTTGTGCAAAACGTACTTTTCTAAAAAAAAAAAATGCAGATCTGCATCTACTTTATCAAACACTTAAAGTTAAGAACAATTTTATAAAATATTGTGCTTACCATAGTTGAATCAGGCTTTAAGAGCTTAAACTCACTCTCGAGATATTACAGCGCAGAATGGACTGAAAATATTTTCCCGCCATAAAATCTCGGAGCAAGTTTCACTCAATACTTGTTGATACGAGCCCTGGTTTCACTCGAGACCGTCCGACACTTGACACGACAGTTACTTGAACCGACGCACTTTGAACTGAGAACTTGTCGAAGCGAGCTACCACCATAAAAATGTTGACTTTTTAGTGAACAACTATAATTCGAACTCATTTCATAGCTGAGAATCTATGTAGCCGATACATACTTCCGGATTCATTAATCTTGCCCGTTTTATTTTAATTTTTAATTGCCAAATGTTATAATAATTGTCCAAACGATACATTTGAGCGTTTTGAGTTTTTGAAGTAACGAAAATAGGTCGGTCAGTTTATCTGTTGACCTTACAAAATTTTAAAGTTCAACAATAACTGCCAACAGACCTGTCGCCATTATAAAAATAAGGATAAAGTAATTAAAATCCATTTGACTATAACAGAATTTTAAGATTTGGGGTAAAAAAAGCGTAGGATATTTCTGGATAAAAAAAAATGCTTCTATTACATTTTCCAATATGCTCCTAATTGAGTGCAAGGAATACAATTGGACAAATATTAATAAATCATCTGCGATGAGCCACATGAGATGTAATTCGATTCCATTATTAGATTAAGCATTTTGAATATATTTAATCTACCATATTATTCGCGTTTTGTAAATATTTTACCAAAATAATAATGCATCTAATTTAAACAGAAAAATAAAATGCTTTGAAACCGAATACTAATTCCAATTTAGCAAGCGCGGAGTTGGTGTTGTCTAAACTTTGTAATACCTGTAACGCTGTACATACACAGATAATATAATAATAAGAAAATATAAATTAGATATTTTCTCTGGCTGAGCATATTTACATTAGTTTTTTAGGAAACCATTAAATTATAACGATATTTTATTAAGTGCTGTCATATCGTCTTAATATTTACGCCTGAAAAGTTAAACCATGGACCACCATGGAAGTTTGATTCCACTAATTATATTTAAATAGAATAACTGGCTGACCGACCTTTGCTCGGTTTTTCTTTTGAATATAACGATTTTGGTATAAAATTGTTTTTTTTTTTTTACAAGAAATACAATTATACAGGTAAACTTGACAATTCAGTATATTTATTAGTGCTAAGTTGAAAAAACTACAAACAAGAAGGAGGAAATGTTTCAAATTTAAAAAAAATAAATAGATTTTCATTTCCTCTGGCGCTAAATAAGTGGACAGATATTTCTTTGTCGTCTGTCCGCTGTAAATACATCAAATTCACGCGTATTCATATTAATAAATTAAAAAGAAAATAAAGGTACCTTTAGATCGCATTGTGTCAGCCAATTTCGAGTAAGGCGATGTCATTTAATTTTAAGCTTATATACCCTTGATATAAAATCGTTTCTCCACGCCACAAGTCGAATGGCGCAGTTTAATAAATGTGGCGGAAGCCTAAAGGCTCAACCCTGGGTTTACTATTATGGTCGAATTTAAGCGGGATTTTCTCAAACTTCACATAATATCCAACCGAAAAATATCATTACGTTCTAACTTTTCGTGAATACCTATTTTGCGTGTGTATCTTAAAATGAAGCAGGCGTGTACCGTTTCCAAGTGTTGCCGTGGTCTCCCCAGGGCTCTTCTCAATTACCGGTTGGCAGGCTGGCTTGGCACCGTGTTCTGAATGAATTGAAACTTTCCTTAAAACCCCAACGTGAATTGGCGAAATAAAATTCAAAGGCGCTGGCAAGGTGTATGAATTTCTCAAGTTACATAGGGTGCCCTAAGGACAAATATTTTTGTAAATTTTGCACAACATATGCAAACGGTACAAATGAGTTTGAACAATCGCTAACTTACTAATAAGAACATGTGATCTTGTAGGTATATTTCTATTTAAAAATATATGTTTTTATCCGGTCCGTGCAGTTTGCTGATTCAAGTCCCAGTTGTCGTGGTGGTGAAAAGCTAAACTCAACTCAATTAACAGATTACTGGAGTTAGAGATACATTGACATAGCAAAATTATTCCCAGATAAAAAATCTATGGAATTTTTCGATATATAACATTGTTGCTATGGCAGCCTATCTAAAGTAATCTGTAAGACGCATCGAGACACCATATTTTTTCCACATAGAAAAACTTTGGTTTTCTAGATCACGTCAGCGAAACTTAGCTCTTAGAGCCAAGCAAACCTAGTAATGACTTCAACATTACCAGCAGTTGTTTATTTTATTCAATATTATCTCTTTACTTAACACAAGACTTTCATAGACTAATGAGTCTATGTACGTATAGTGGGAATCCCAATCGCAGGCCCGCATTCGAATTGGCCCGCAACCCACGCGACATGTATAGCTGGACAGGCATCAGGTAACGAACAGCAAGTACCGCCCGTATTGAAATCTTGTTGGACAGCCTTGATCTACAGCAAAAAGTATTCAATAAATAACTAATGAACTACTTCTGTATTCTCGCTTCGATGAAAATATATTAGTCTACGTATTATTTACATTGTTTTACAAAACCAACGAAGTTATACTCTATGGATAAGGAACATTTGTAGCTGAAATATTGCTGACATAACATCTCATGTCAGCCAATATGTCGAGAGAATAATAGCAAACACAATTTAATCGGACGGCTCCGTAGGTTAGTCGGTCACGTGCTATTGAACTGAGGAGTCCCGGGTTGGATTCATGGTCGAGGCAAACTTTGTGTGATGAGCATGAAGTTTGCTCTCGGATCTTGTATTACTGTGATAACACGACACGGAATCCTAGAGAAGGGAAAAGAGTGTGTAAAAACAATAAATTTTGTATGATTGTTTTTTACACACTGTTTGTGATTTGAGCAGAGTGGGCTCAGTGACGCTAAGTGAGAGAAGCCATGTCCAGCCGCGAGTTGGTGTAGGCTGATGATGAAGATGATGATGCATTGTTTTCTATTTGACAAACTTTGACATTCGTTATATTTTGAAGAGGTTTTGAGGTGTTTTTGTTAAAAGTAATTACTAAGGTGTATGCCGTCACAAATTAATAGAAACGCTAAAAATAAACATAATTATATTGTAAATAAATCCATAAAACCCGTGTTAAATTTTGTTGTACAGTGGAAAATAACTTATTCTATTGTACAATAGAAACAAAATGGGCAATGTTCACAAAGTTGTGCACAATGTTTAATAAAATAGAACTAGAAAAGTTTGTTTTACCAGTGGTTCGTTGTAGCTAGGTTCGTCATTCAAGTAAACATTTTTATTTCCTCCGATACTTCATAAATCTTATGAAAATGTCAACTTTTCAACCGAATTCCGAAGTTATCATTTCAGATGTTTTTTTCTTCTGTATCTTACTCAGTCATTTATCAACCCTTTTTTTATATGAAAGGTATATTCAGATTTGTCATATTTTTTTTATAATCTGGTGGTTAAATCAAAATAATTAGAAAAATATTGGACATATTTTTCTATGAAACGAAATCTCGTATTTTGCTTTCCTGTGACTTTTTTCTTCGTTCATTGTAGACCGATTTGGATGTCATTTTTCAAAATGGTAGGGTGAATTACTCAGTTAAAACCATCCGGTCAACTGAGATAAATATTATTGTTAAAGAATAGTAGCTTTAGATTGCTCGGCAGTTTACCATTCAACTGTGCCTCAGCTTTATCCTCACGGCAGGTGGTCTCACAGCCGGTGGCCTCGCTGCTCAATTGGTAGTTCTACCCCATTAGGACCCCCTTCTATTCTATCCTATCCTAGCTGTTCCCTTAGTTTAATATATTTTATTCGCGGAACCCCTTTTTTTCTTGTTCTAAAGTAAAAATAGCCTGAGTTACTCCATATAACATAGCTATCTGTCAGTGAAACTTTCTTCTAAATCAGTCCACTTGTTTCGAAGGTTTGCCGGAACAAACAGACACAAGACATAAATTTTAAAAATTGTTTGATTTTGTTGTTTGTACCGTATATACGTTCAAACAGACACTTTCATTCTATTTATTTGTATAGATATAATGTTTTATATCGCCATTTAGCAGCATCTGTATGAGATCAAGATATTTTTAGTTACAAAAGTGCATATTTATGTTTCCGTTGTAGTTTACGTAGTTCGGTTTTAGGTATTTTATCACTTTTAATCTTCCAATGCGTTGTCCAATAGCTGGATTGGCAAGAATCGACCTAATACCTGCTTTAGTGTGAAGGGTTAAACTACTAAGAATTGAGGGTTTAATAAAATTCCCGCCATGAAATGACCGTGCGATCACGCAATCCTCCGATTCCATGGAGGTACGTTGCACTCCAGATATTGCCACTCGTAAATACTGCCACAATTTAATTTGTATATTTTTCTGTGAACTTACTAAATATATATAATACCTACGTAAATGAAAGTGCATGGACATTTAACACAGCGCTAGCTAGCTCCAAACTAAGCATGGCTTGTACAATACTATGGACAGATTACTGATAATACTTGTATAGGACAATACTTTTTGGTAAATGCACCACCCATACAACCAAAAAAAATTCTATGTTCGTCACACAATTGAATTCTACACGGTACATTATTGTACTTTAATTGTACAATAGTAATTACTATACGAACGACTGCTTACATAAAGAGTAATAACAAACAGTAGTTATCACTCAGTTGCTAAGTCAATTAAACTTCGTATTAATTTGCATAGTTAGGTCGCGACATTTATCCTTGGATTAAAATATATGAAACACAGCAAACTTCAGCTTCTAATTCTAGACATAAATTTGTGAAACGATGCTACCGCAGTTCATATGTAATCCGAGTGTGTTGCGTGAGGTGAAGGCCAGGGGTCCGGGTGACGAGGCCAGAGACGAGGACGCAGACCCACCACTAATTAGTCCTGGCGAGTTTCCGAGTGAACGATAAACGGTCCTCCCGCACACCGGCGGCGTGGTAAACTCAAATTTATTTAACTCTTGGTTAACAAAATTTACATGCCAACGTTATAATATATTATTCGTGCGCATGTAACTTATAAAAAGAGCTCCTTAGGCAAATTGCATTTACACAGATATTTTTGGGCATTTTGGACGAAAAATCACTCGGATGGGACCTTCTTCTTCTAATTTTATTGTATGAGTGGTCAACTCTAGCGTCGGAGTTATGAAGCCGTTAGAAGGCCTGCAACACAGCTTAACGACTGGTATAGCTCGGACCAACATTTTTAAGTGCCCTCACTCATCCAACATCGGACTGGACCGATAATATCTTTACTTGGGTAAAGAACATCTTAATAAGCTACACCACTAGCGCTTAATTCAGTAACCGCAAGAGTGGGTGGTGATCGAGGATTAGTTGCAAGTAATGTTTAATTTATTGTGGTTTAAGGCACTATTGTTTATTCAATAAATATATGGACCATTCGACGTAAAAGATTTCAACACAACACAGCATCTCGCTAGCGAGAATCTCATTGATATTCATACCATCCTCAGAATTTTCATCTGGCAACTTTGAGCACGCTAACGACTATACGTATAGCATTACCGGCGGTATTTTCTTACATGTTGCAGTACAACAATACAAGAGCATATCGCGAAAATTCTTAATAACTATTTGTTGTGACAATTTGAGAGCGTAGAAAAAAGTAGCACAGCCCATATAAAGGTTTTTTAATCTATACTTGAAAATAGGAGGACTTGTTTTACATATTCGGCGATATATTCGACTTTGACTTCATATTTGACTCTCCAACGTGGTTGCAAAGAAATTTAATAAAAAAGTTTCACCCGAACAGCAAAACTGTGGTACAAGAGTAGAAGTTACTTTATTCGATTTATTTTTATTATATTATTACAAACCAGATGTTTGTACAAAATGCACTAGAGTATACATCGGTACACTGCATAACCGTCGACGCGGTGCATCGTACATTACTCGGTTCCTACCACGTTGTGGTCTCGTGCGGTATTTCGAAACAGCAATGTGCATTATGCAGTACCTTTTGCGCAGAATGTGCCTGAACATATCTCAATTATAATGAAACAACATTTTTGTAACGGCTGGAAGATATATCTGGTTTACTTATACTGAATTCACCTCTGTAATATAAAGCCATGATTACTAAATATAAGTTTTACTGAACCGTAGCTCTAAACTTAGATCAACGCGTAATCTCAGATTAACTTTGCTTTATTGCAGACAACTTCAAAGGGAAAGGTACTTAATCGTTCATGATAGACCTTCAGAGTGGGAAATGTTCGTTTGTTGTATGATATTTTTTTGCTTGGTTTTGACTGGCTTTTCATCTCAGTGGGTCTGCCTTTTGCGCTTTAGGTCACGCGTTTGATTCCCACCCAGGACAATCATTTATGTTACGAACATTGACGTCTATTCTGTGTCTGGGTATTATATAATATCATAAGTATGTTTATGACAATTATTTGGGATGGGGATCGAACCCTCAACCTAAAGCGCAGAAGGCACAGCTATTAGCAACTGATCTGTGGGGTTAGTCCATACTTCCCTCCGGCCAACCGGCTCCAACTTCACATTTGAACCTAAATCATTAACCTATAATATTAAATTATTTTGGACCCCTTTTGCGTCATAAATTCCCCTCCAATGCCACAATGTACTTCAGCAGAATAGAGAGGCTGACTATTTAATAAGTCCACATCATAAAACATGCAACGACGCTGGTCTCGCGTACTTCCTTCCGGTATTGGAACCGTTATCATTATCTAGCGGCCTACAGTAGCTCTATTGACTAACGAAGTTGAGTGCTTTTTCATTGTGGTTTTATATATCAAATTAATTTATTCATTTTGTCTGATAATGACTTATACCTGCACAAAAACTTGCACTAATAAATAATTTGCAGTGTTTAAGAGTGCGTTATACCAGCGCTTCAAGAAATATGTAAATTATATATCTATTTGTGAGCACGATAAAAGTCTAAGGCAAAAACCTTTAAATACGTTGAATTTTTAAAAACTAGTTAAAATCTAATTTTTTTTTATGTGTTTAGTTAATATACATTTTAAATGCTAAGTTGAACGCTTGTTGATCATTGTTGATCTCCGTGTACGGTCTCTAGTCTGGTCCCCATCCCGTCTCCGCGGAGGAAAGACTCATCAATCGAACAGACTGACATGTAAATTCTCTCTGCGCATTTAAGAACAATTTATCAAGCAGTCGAACTCGCAATGGATAAGAGAAAAAGCGGAACGAGTTCAAGATATAATAATCAAAGTGAATGACGTCTTTATAACAATTGGGATCTAAATGAATTTGTAGCTACAAAATCAAGCGACGTTAAACAACTATATATCTCATGGCAAGTCTTAATTCTGTACAGATCACATAAGTTATGCTACTTTCCCCCTAGTTGGTATTTGGATGAGTGATCGATTGAGTGAGTAGTGTTTGAACTGCACGTTTCCGTGATTAAAAGGGCACGTTATGGTGTCGGTCCCGGTTATATTAATTGATAAGCCATATCGGAGGCATTAGGACTGCTGAAAAACTGACACCAGAGCAACATATACAAAAATAAGGAGACTAGAAAAAACTAAGCCATATTTGATACTATTTATAGCCGATATTCCGAAATACCTTTAAAGGTATATATTTAAACGTAGGGCATTTGGATAAATACATAATAAAATAAAAATAAATATTCATAAAAGTCATATGGCCTCAAACTAAGAAAAGATAAAAAAATATAACCTATTTTACTCGCTGATAACGTAGCTTTCCATTGGTGAACACTACAATTTTTAAAATTGGTTGATTTGTGAAAGCGTTACAAACAAATAAACTCATTTTCGCATTCATAATATTAGTTGGGATATATTTTGTGTAAAAAATACATTAATTTGATTGAATTTATATACATATTTCCTATGTCCTTTTCTGTATCGCTGACAAGGTGTACTTGTAATTAATGACGATCATAACAAAAGCAAACACATTCGCACTAATAAAATGAGTTAGCATTAAGATAGATCTAACACTCACACATACAAACAAACGCGCGTCACCAGTAACGCATTCTTTCCCTCCACTTCAGATTCCTCGCTCGGCAGTTGTTTACTCCACTTGTTCTGCAATTTCACTTGCAAATGTCTCGTCGATCGGCGGCAACTGATTTGCGCGGCACTCTTGCCTGGTAATTGAGACTGGGTGCGGTGGGCAAGTTACGGGAGGAGTATAATGGTGTAACGATGCTTTTTAACCTGCAAGGCTCGTGTCAGCGCTGCCGTAACATTACTATATGCGTGATGTTTCACTGGCCTTAGAGATCAGTAGCTCTGCCTTCAATATTTGTATGGTGCACATAAATATTTGTTCTGTTTGAGTATACATATACATGAGCTTACATGTAAGTGTTTTAAAGCGTTTCTCCTCTTCATCTTCATGCACACTTATCTACTATCGCCTCTCACTAGCAACCCAGTTTTTCAAAAAGAAATCTCTTTTCAAGCCTATCTATTCCACGTATCTATTTCATGTGTGGAATTATATCTATGGTGTAAAATAAAAATTACAAATCAAATAATCTTCAAACACATAAACTCATTCATCACAAAGGTAACGTGTCACGTAGCATTGAATAATCACTTACCTAACGCAAATATCTAACAGATTGTTTGCTCATTACACTAATGTAAGCCCTTGCCGAGGATCGATCCCGGTACTTCAGCTTGCAGGGTTACTGAACCGCAGAAACGTCATCGAGTACTCTGCCACTTATTAACCAGTTTACTGCCTAGTTTACTGCCTATGTCGAGGAGTTTCTGCCTGAGATATAAAGGATGGGCATGATGGCCATAACGATTTATGTAATTATCAAATGAACGTTTAACCTGTGTTGCAGTTTTGCCCATTTGGAAGAGATTGAACTGTTGGTTCTATTGGCGTTAAATCAAATGTAAGGCTTTAACTTAAGTAGAACTTTAATAAAAGAAAGCAGGAATATTAGAGCTGTCTAGATCGATTTACTTTGTTGCTAATAAAATTGAAGCCATACAACAAGAACGGAATAAAAATCGAAACCATTCACTTTGTGCGTTCAAAGCTATTTGAACCCGAGCGCTACGATAAGAGTTGTATTATTTAAATGAAAAGTCTACGGAATGCTGTCACATACGGAGTTGTATGAAAATACCAGAGCTTAGCATGTGCTGCAACAAGTTCCAGCGCTTATTTTCAGCTCATGGACGTACGTAAACAAGATATAATAATAATACGATAAGTCAAGATAAATATTTTGACTTTGAGTTTGCTCTATGCGACAGCATTCCATGCACTTTACATTTAATGCGAAATTTTATGTATGTTGTGTACAATTTGTTGAATGAATGTTTTTTTCTTCCTATTTTTTGTTATAAGATCTTATGGCACAGAATATCTATGAGTCTACACGCGGAGCAGCCGCTTTCTGTCGGAACGACGCCGTATGACTCGCCGTAACGAGCACAGTTGTAGTTGTACTGTTCTTGGTCGACAAACGCAAAGTAACAACTATTCCAAACATCCTGCACATCAACTATTGCAAGTTTTGTGATAAAAGGGCCTTTTATAAGGGTTTGTATCCACCCTTATATATATATATTAGGATCAGATTGAATCAGCCGGGATAACAGCGAGTTGTATCCACGGATTCAACTCGCATTAATTGGTGAACATTATTGAATTCTACAAGAAATTCAATAATGTTCACCACTGATTACAGTGTACAGAGACAAGAAATAGAAGTGTAGCTAGAACTACATAGCCGATAAATTTTATAAAATATTTTGAATTGTAAACCTATAACCTTGTCCGGAGTAGGAATTATTTAAACCCACTACTTACAGCTCAAAAGGAGGAGACTATTGTACTATTAACTGAGCTGCACTACCATCCAGTCTTTACTATACCAAGTTTAACTGGGAATCATTTTGTCTGTGTACTTATGGAATAATATTTTTTATCTTCACATAACAGCAGAAAATAATATTCCAAAGATTCTATGGAACAGTTTTACGACAATTTTTGAATTACCTACTTAATTAATTACTGAATTAAATAAAACATTTTGGGTATTCCCATGCTCGCAGCGGAGAGGACCCAGTCGTATTGTTTTATTGTTCGGAGGCATCAAACATTGGGCATTAATCTGCCACCAAGCAGTATTGCTTTCATTAATATGTTCGGTGGAAGGGCGTGGGTGTCGGTGAAATCACAGGCCCATGAGACGTGCCATCCCTGTCTCGGGTGATGGACGCAGCAGGATTAAACTCAGTCTAAGACCCAAGTATTATTCTGAATTGTATTGCTCTCGTGGGCGGGAGTAGCCACTTATCACCAGATGGGTCTTCTGCTCGTTCCGTCACTTCTTCGTATAAAAAGGCATGTAACATCAGATACGCCTTAAGTCAGTCAGGTGAGAGGTACGGCCACGCCACGCCGACGCCCCGCCGACGCCCCGCCGCCGCCCCGCCGCCGCCCCGCCACGCTCGCTTTAAGTTCTCAGCATAAGCAACTACAAAGTTAGTGCTGCATTGCGTCTCATACTTATTTAGTATTCCTCACGTTCGCTGGTTCCAACAAAGGCTTTCAACTTCTACTGTCCATGAATTTGTACAGCTAATCATCTTATCTTCGTATATTGAACTACATTGTCTAAGAGGATAATTGTATTAAGCATTAATTTGATGAAGACCGTCTGCTGTTGGCAATAACTGAAGATAATAATTTAATCTTTTGACATTATTACACTAAGCTCACTGAATACAATGACATTATATAGAAATTTATACTTTACAATTTTAATTATATTCGAAGAAATTTTGGAACCTATTTTATACTTTAGGATATACTCTACAATATATATAACCTAACTAATTATTAATTGCAAACGTTTTAACTCAATCGATCATCATGAAGTTTATTATACACGTTGTAGGGCACAAAAAGGACATACGGTACTTTTCATCCAGAAACAAATTATAGCTTACAAATCTATATTAATGCGAAGCCGCGAGCAAAAGCTATTATAATAAAATATATATCTTAATTTAAGTGTATTTCCAGTATTTTTTTTTAATAAAATGTGTAATAAAACCTTTTTTATGACACATTCCTAACAATAAACTTTTTTGAAAGTGAGATAAAAGTTATTATTCTAATAATAACAAATATTTTTTTACTGGGTGTTTCATTCCTCGGCCCACAACCTATTCGTAAGCCAATAATTAGAATAACGTTCAACGGATTACTGATCGACTCAACAAGTGATTGTTTAAACAGGTTAAATTTTGGTGTGAGATTTCCGAGGTCCACGCTCTCAAATCATCGGTCTAGAGTTGGCGACGAAACCACGTAAGAAACATATAAAGCTACAAGTAACGGTCGAATTGAGGACTTATATCTACTTTATATCGACCCTGTAGATCCAGACACGGTGAAATTTGTAAGAAATAAAATAACAAGAAAAAAATATATGCATCCGAATTAAACTACTTTTTGAAGTCGATTAAAAAGTTGACGGCCAACTGAGTTTTAACCGCTGGAAAATATCATAATTGAATGTGTATCAGTAATTCCAATGTACAGGTTGCACACGTGATGCAGCCGAGGCAAGACCATCGATCTTCAGCGTAATCCGCTGCATGGCTTCCTCGCCTTCAGTCAGAAGAAATTCAATTACTAACTATCGGCATACATTTCTTCAGAATTGTTTGGACAAGCTTGTTTGCGAGTATTTTAGTTATTCATGATGCTTGAACGACACTTCTGTCATTTCAAACAGTTACAGTTATTTGTTTGTTCAACCGACTTTGGTGGAGATTATCCATTCGGTTGTATTTTTTATTTTTATGTTTTACCTCTGATCTCCGTCATTTATGAACCGACTTTGAAAATTCTTTTTTTTTTATATGTAAGGTTTTTTTAGATTTTTAGATTGGTTATAAAAACAAATTATTGAAATCGGTTAAATAATTTAGTTGTTAAATCAAAATGACAGGAAATAAAAATCGTTTTTTTTTTTTTGATAAATACACAACATCACCAGAACACATTTGATCAAAAATTGTTATATATTAGAAACTATTGAACTATTGATAATTGAATGTGCTAATATGTATAGGGTTACTAGCAACTAAGCCACGGAGCCGTCATTATATCATTTTGTGACTATCTATCTATCCTGGCAGACGATCTTGGTGGTGACAAGGAGATTCGGAAATGTTGTCGGCCACGAGACAACATCTAAAGTAGGGCAGAGTACTTCAAACTTGGGAAAAATGTTTGAGTATTCAACGAAAACTTCACGGCAGTTCTCGCATTAACAAAGTTGTGATGTGTTCTCGTTTAGAAGTTATCTGTGGATTATAATTGCAGTGGATGGAACTACAGTAAATCGTTGTTCATCGATCATAAACTGTGATTTATGATTTTTATATCGCTGGATAATTGGTTGTGGAAATATTGCGAAATTGGCACCAAATTTACTAAACGCGGATAAAATTTAAAAATCCTCGCGTAATAAGCATTCTAATTAAGCATTTCCTATTTTTGAAAGTCTGTTAAAATAATATCCTATTCCCTCATAATCCATACTTAATGGAAAGCTGTCTATCGCCTCGTCAGATATTCTCATTTTTATACAATCACTTCTTTACAAAACGTCTGCGTAAACTACGTTTTAGTAGCGTCAAATATCAGTGCCAATATTTTTTTACATATTATTTCTCAATTATAAATAAAAAAAGCTCCTGAAATACATTTTAAAATTAATCAATGTCAATGGTTAATTCTAATGAAGATTTTCCCAAAATTATAGTAACTACTTCTAACTATAAAATGTAGTAATATCTCACTTTATTCATGTAAATAAAATTTTGATTCAGATTATTATACTTTTGTTCGCATATATGTCGTAAAACAAACGTTATTTTATCCTCTGGGGGGTCCACTCCGTCCGTAGGTCCGTCCGTAGGTGGCCAACTAGTAATGTCCAAATAAAAGTAGTAGTAGTTTTGGGGGTCCAGTTGTTCGCGTCCGTAGGTGATTTGATTCCCTACACGTACCCCCACAGGAGCAACCAAAAGTAGCAGTAGAACTTGTGCCAAGCTCGTCCGGAGAGCTACTGCCACCACATCTGGAATCTGCCGCCAAGCAGTAGATAGTGGTTGCATTACAGGGCTCCGGTTAAAGGGTGTGGCTGCCGGTGAAATCACATGCGCATGAGGCGTATCATCCCCGTCTCGGGTGATGGACGCAGCAGGATGAATGCGACTTAGTAAAGATTTGGATCTCATACTGAGTCGCGCGCATTATTGTTGTCATGGGCGAGGGTCACCACTTACCATCAGGTGGGCCCTCAGCTCGTTCCGTCACTCATTTACTTAAAAAGAAAATCAAACGTTTAATTGCCGTAATTTGTTTTACTTTTTTTGAAATAATCTGCAATCAAGCAGTTGGATGGTGCACTCGTATTTCTGTGTTCCTTTCTAAGTTGGCGAAGTAACAGTTGCATAAGACTAAAAAAAATCCTGCCTCCTCCGATGCGCTTTGGAGGAGGGCCTTAGTCGTATTGCTGTTGTCTCGGGCGGAGGTTACCACTTAACATCAGATTTTCAGTTCATCCCGTCACTCTAGTTGTATAAAAAACAGGACGTCAAGAGGGCGTCATTCCATCTGTCGTCACGCCAACGAGTCGGTATCACTGCCAACGCGCGCAAATAGATGTCTCAAATAGTATATATATAGAAATCTGCGACCGATCACATCGTCCACCTGCTGATAAGATTTGGAATCTATCTATTCTGAGAATTCCGGTGCGGGCCACGGGTTTTGTTGTCGCCGCTCGGTACGGGAAACCGTGTACGACTTATATGTTCCATTTTCTGCTTTGATCCTTTTGGTCTTGCAATTTTGAAATGTGAAAAAGATTTTTGGTTTTGGTCTTTGGTATGCGCCTGCTATATTTTCCCGCCAAGTAGCTATATATCTATATGTCTTCACGTATTATATACGTCTTTAAATTTATTGGATATTTTTGAATTTGGACTTTATCAGTTAGAAAGACAGCTTCGAAGCTATACCGGTTTCACTTTCCGGCCAGAGAATTTATTTTGTGATGAGCATAAAGTTTGCCCTTTGTTAAAATATAAACAATGTTAACTGGCAATCGTGCCCTAAAAAGGTATGGTTTAATGCACTGAAAACTTTAATGGGTAAAGTTTTCAATAATTTTCAGCCGGTTATTATTCAACGGGTTATCTATATAACATTGAAACGGTTGAAACTAATTTTCAAGCTATCCATGACTGATGAAACTACAATATTGCGACGTCAGGGAGTGAGTGAACCCTACTGGCGCATGTTGCAGCTTTTGTTCAAAATAAGTGATTGCCGAGGTCGGCCGGTTAGCCGCCACCGCACACCTGGGGTATAGGTGGCGTAAAGCTTTTATGTCTGCTGAATTTCGCCTCAAAATTGCACGTCAAAATGTGTGCACTGCACAATGAATTATTGCGATTTATTGACAATGTACAGGCAATATATTGAAGAGGTTTTTCAGGATGAATATTATACCAATATCAGCTCGTTTGTTGAGCTATATTTTAGTACCTACAACTTTCCTATTTTTTTCGTATATTATTTGAATATGTAATTTATTTTATATATCCAACCGTTTGTTAGGTGGCGTCGAATCAAGTCAATCGGCATACTTTAATTTATAACTTAAATTCTACCTGAGCGCCAATTATACTGCTTTTCAATCGAGCGCAAACCTAATGCATCTCAATGGTAGCTCTGTATATAGTTTATGTTGTTCCCATTTTAGTAAGGATTCAGTTAATGTTACATTTTAGCTATAGTTTCTTATTATCCTTCAACTGGACAACTAATTTAATTTATGTATAGGTTTTGAACTACCAATAAGACGGCGCGATCACGTACGAGTAGATATGAATTTTGTAATAAAATAAAATTGTCAATGACTATGTACATTCACATAGGCATATGTTGCATGCAATACTGTATCGTGCAGTTGTGAACCCCATTTTTTACAATGTTGTTTTACAAATTACAGTACATACTAATGTAATGAGTAACATATAATAAAAAAGATGAACACTCTGTTAGATTGTCATTACGTTTGCCGTCACGTCTCACAAGTCTGTTTTACTGCCCAGGCGCGCCAATAGTAGTCTCACATCAAAAACTCCTCCTGTATAGTAAAATGTAATGGCAAAATATAAGAAATACGATGTTATACTAATATACATATGCGAAAGTTGGTCCGTATGTACGATAGTTACTCCTAACCTAAACGGCTGAACGAATCTCGAATAAATTTGTTATGAAAGTAGCTCACACCCCGGATAAACACAGAAAACTTTTTATCAAATTATTAAACGGGTACTTAGCAAGTATTTATTAAATGACTTGCAAAAAAAACAACGTTTTTCCCCGTCTCCTGTGGATTTTAACCGCGGATAACATTGGGGCTATAATATACATTAAAATAGAACAATATATTTACATAAAATACAAATAATAAAAGAGAGTTGGAACTGAACACAACGTTGAAAGTTGCAAACTACTATAATAGGAACATAATGGATGCAGTCTAAATTGATATTTGATTTACAAATGAATCTGATCCACTTAGTCTCCGTCTCAGCATTATGTATGCGGGATGTCGTCGATATCCTGCTCTAGAACTGACGGAAACTTGAAGGTGGGAGATTGGAAATTATAAATAAATATTAATGGACGTTTACCACGGCGCCATCTAGTCCCAAAATAAGATAACTAATTCGATAACTGATACAATACTTAAAAAGTATGTTTTTGTAAATATATAGCTACATATACTCCGTGATGACTTATAAAGTGCTTTCCTGTTTTTGTATATTTGTTACGTGATGAGATATCCTAATTGTGTTCCTTTTTATTAGATAGGGTGGTTCTTTAGGCTGGTCCCATAGAAGTTTAATGGAATTTAATTATAGATTTTATAGGTGAAGGATGGTTATTGAACTATATTTACCCAATTTTTAAATGAGTCTACTGTAGTTGCGTATCTCGAGTTGATAGTTGTGTTAAGAAATCTTGTTCTGTGAGAAATACAACCAGCTAGTCGTTATGGATGTTACAGTTAAAAAAAAAGAAAGGCAATACGGCCAGACAGCAGACACATAGACGACGGAAAATAGGTAATATAAGCCATTATTATTTACCATTCCAATGTGTAACCCTAAAAGTAGACAAGTTATTTCCAGTTCCTATATTTAACTTCAAGCGTCAGAATAACACAGCAACTTTGCTTATTTGTCAAAAAATGTATCAAACTTTTTTACGGATAACAATGTTGCGATGGTAATCTACCTACGGACCGTGAGCTCAGTATATGGACCGGGTTTAAATCTATATCACCGGCAAAACGACACAACGATTATAAAAATACATCCCAAGAACGAGTGGCCTTGGCAAGCAATATTGGCTATGAAACTGTAAATCGCAACCAAATCTTTCGTTCGGGCCATCTGGCCATCAAATGGTGATCAATCACAAGTATCGACTTCTGAAGATCAACATCGCTTCTTCCCTACTTCTCCCTTATTTGAATAAAGATTGATGAAGCCATACTACTGTGTTGACGGTTACCATTTACTCTTTAGTGTCAGATGAATTAGCCGTCTTAGGTGTCCGAGGCGTGCGACATGGCTTATCGCCTAGTCTGCCGTGCCCGGTAGCTCTTCGAGTCCTTGAAAGCGTGGAAGCGCTTTGTTACATAATGATAATCCATATTGTGACCGGCCAGAGAGCCCCTAAACCGGGGTAAATTTTCATTCATAGCTATTTACATGCTGGTTCTGTAACCGTGGATATGCGGCGCTGTGAATAATGAATCATAACTAGCTATATTTTTTATTTGAATTAATCTACTGTGAATATTGACGGGACAAGCTGAAGACTCACGCATCCGCATATAAACAGCAATACGACTTAAGTCCTCCATAACAGCGATGAATCATGAAATAAAAATTTAAAATTATTAATTTTTGCGGTATGTGTTCCGGTGGAAGGGTGTGGGTGCCGGTGAAATCACATGCGCATTAGACGTATCATCCCCGTCTCGATGAATGCGACTCAGTGTATGATCCAAATCTTATACTATGTCGCATTACTATTGTCATGGGCGGGGGTCGCCACTTGCAACCTGGTTGGCCCTCAACTCGCCTGCAACATTCTCACATAAAAAAATCCTCATCTTAAAGTACCATGGCCGAGTACTCATTTATTCTAAAAAGTAAGTTTTCCACGTATATTATTAGAAATCAAATAAAATAATAATTGTGCCTCTGACATTGACTTGTGGATCTCGTTTAATGACGGTGGCAACTATTTGACATTGTGTTGAATCGTTAGCTCGTTCCGTCACTTTAATGACAGAAAAACAAATAGACGAATTCATTAGCTACTTTACTGAGCTACTTTTAATCTTCCTTCCATCTCTACGGATTTTCTGTGTTGTAAAAGATCGTCGTTGGTAATAAATCATTATTTAACGATATACTATTTTTTTGAATGAACAGGTTTTTTATGTTTCACAAAACTTTGTCGTGTTATAGTTATATAATAAATGCTGTGAGTTTTTTTATCATGGGTTAACGATGTCGCTGTCATATTAAAGATGATTCAAACATTGAGGTGGAGTGAATTTATAATCGCTTTAGGAGATCGCGCGTGTGACTTCGCTTGCAACCAGTTTTTTAATGTTAGTAATAGTTCTTGTCTATAATAAATAAATAAATTATGTTTACACACTCGAAACTCTGCACTAGGATTCCCTATGTCGCAGATGGCAAGGACAAATACAGAAATTTAAGACCCGAGAACAAACTTCATGCTCACCGTACAAAGTGATACAAGTGTACAAATAAAACCCGGGACCCCTCGCTACGTAAGCAGGGCTACTACCAACTAAGCCACGGAGCCATATCGGTGGCAAGAAGACGGAAGAAAATTATCAGTTGCAATCAATTATGACACATTACATTTACATTCGAATAGGTTAAATTATAACGGAGAAGGGCGAAATGGTTATAATCATATTAGGGCTTAAGAATAATAGTATAAAAAAAAAATATTTCCTGCACTACCGAATGGAAGAACAAACAAACAATAGTTGTAATTTATGTTTTATTTTTAAAACGATTTTAAAATTTTATGTCGTCGCCAAGGATGTTATATAAAGTACTGTCAAGGTTGTGTGGCGTCGCCCTTAGGTCTGGACTGGCAACTCGCCAGCGAATACAGTGCTTAAGGGTAGCTACAGATAAAAATACGGCTTTCGGAAAGTGTTCATTACAATGTTTTAATGGAGGTGGTTTGAAATATTGTCTTATTCGGTCCGGTACTGGTACTGGTATCTTAGTGCCAATTTAAGGAGTTATGACCAGTGGTCACTGCCTAAGATGTGCCAAGTCAGAAGTAATGGTGTTTTACGATGACAGCTAATATGATGGTATAGCTATGATTAGTGTTGTAAGTATGTCCATTAGAGAAAACCGAGCACAGTTTGAGCTTGCGTGTAACTATTGTACATTATGTTAAATTATTCTATATGCTGTCTGATTACTCAACAAGGACGAGATTCACATACATTCAGGTGAAAGAGCAGTCAACCGCTAGTCTCGGTATGAAAAATATCTTAAGAGTATCAGCACTGTAGGTAAATGCGCACACCGCGCACAGCGCGCGGATTTATAGAAACGCAAACACGCAGCGCAACCCGCGTTACGGATTTCCATTCAACAGTTGTTGAACTAGATAATGTGGCGAAGTATATAATAGTACAGACCTATAATCCAGAACTTGGTTCAAATCAAACGGTGAACCATTAATTATTTGCTTGAAAAATGAATATCTGTTGGCAGAAAATTGGAAAATTTCAGGCAGAGACATCAGCTCTAAATAACTCAAGTACAAGTATATTCCCCTAGAAGTGACTTTCTGCTAGAAGACATCCCTAGAGGATAATATTGAAGCCGTCAAACGCGTACCTAATAGATTCCCGAGGCACTCTACCCGGGAACCGGTTTAAAATGACCCGGATGAAATATCATATATGGCTTAGAGGCGTTTCGTATAACCATGTTAATAAGCTTTACTTGTTATGAAACTATTTCAAGATTTTGCACCAAACTAGCGAATACTTTAGGTGATTTATCATAAATCAAAATTAAAAAAAATTGTGGTTGACTTTTATTAACGTGAAAAACATATAAAATATGAGAGTTCGTTTGCATTGTTGAATTGTTTAATTTTTGTTTTTATTTATGTTTATTTACTATTTTGCAGGTCAAGTCATTAAGATAATACGCGCCAAATTTTTGATTATTATATTAGATTAATCGAGGTAAGACTCCATAACCGATTATCTGAAAATATGGACGTTGATACCGATTAAACAATTGGGTATTCTTACGGTTAGAGGACGACCGTGATTACTCTCGGTAAATATATTAAATACTGCGCTCCGTTCGCTATCAAAATTAATCGATGCATGCCATTTACATTAGCCTGTTATTGGGTCACGAATCTCAAGTAGCAATATTGAAGCCTGGATCCGGATCTAATAATAATGTCATTCCATTTGATAGTTGCCTCGCTGCAACCACTCCGCCGCTTCATTTGGGGCGAGACGATCTTGGTGCCTTACACACCGCTGCATACAAATTAATAATTTTCAAGCGCTGCAAGCGTACGCTTTCTGGTAAACATATTATGTTGTAAGCGACGTTTTCGGTTATTTGGATGAGAGATCGTTAATATTTGATACAACAATTTTCCATTTGACAGCTCAGTTGGCAGCGGAGAAAACATAGCCAATGTGTTCTCCGCTGAATATCGTCGGTTCGTTTGTCACTCAGGATAATCATTTTAGTGACGAATATTAGTTTTTGTTCTGTTTAGATTTAGAAAAGAAATGTGTGGATAATTTGTTTCCCATAGTGCAATCTATGCTTATAGGGCTTGATATTCTACTGCCAGGATTTTACCTTATTTAAACTAAGCGTACTACATCTTCGACCGCCTCGTTATTTACTAACACAAGATGAGATAGCAGTCAAACCCTTATAGTTATTTTTTCTCTTGATTTCTGTCAAGTTAATTCCTCAAAATTAACAGAACTGTCACTTCAAAATGCCCGTATTGCCTGGATAGACTGCATATAGCTCACTCGAATAATCTTGTTAATTTGGTACAAAGAACATTTTTAAGAAAATTGAGGGTATTAGCCGTAAATTGTGGAATTTTGTCAAAGCGAGCCTGGCGGATTTCATAATGTTATTTTATGGCTACCGAGCCAGCTACATCCCCTCCGTCTGCTTTAATGAAGTAAAACAGCAAGTTTTTGGGTACGAGTAAGCAACCTTGAATTTTGGTTAGAATTTTGTAAAAAGCGGATATTTTAAATTTGAAAGTCAACATTAATTATTTTTAATCAAAATACATAATTTATTGTGGGGTTTTAATGGGTTTAATGGATGGATTGTGAAAGTTGAATAAGTTTGGACTGAAACAACAGCTGATAAAAGGGATTGAAAAAAGAAAATTGATTCATAAACTCCGCTTGGGCTCGACAATGATGTATCATAGTACTCGAGATTTTAAGAGCTTACCTTGTGAGTATTTATATTGGAATCACTATTTTCAAAAGGAACTGTCTGTCTGTATGATTTTTCAGTAGCTACAGAAACAGATCACCGGAACTATTTTGTCGCCGTTTTGTAGTAATGTCACATGAAATCACAGGTATACAAAACATTTCATCTTCATAGTTCATCACGAGAGCAACTCGATCCGACTTGAATAAAGTATGGGGACATACTTTATTTTTCGTTGTCTTGAGTAGGGGTTGACATCGGGGGGGTCACCTACTCGTCGCGTCACTTACATAAATAATGGTTTATACTAGAATTACCGGCGTCGTTGTAATCAAAAACTACAAGTTGCCTGTTACTGCTACACCCAATTAGTTTCAAGTGTGCGGACTTTTATGGGATTAAATCTAGGTATAGATGATCATGAGAGTAACGGGTTATAATGCGATATAATTTTTGGACTTAGCTCATAGCCCATTTTGATTTAAGAGTCTGCCGCCGCTCATAAACAAGAGCAATACGACTCGGGTGCTCGACCCAAGTATGAGAAGATCTAAAGATTGCATTGCACACCGTCTCTCTGAACTTTTAATTTCACCAGCACCCACACCCTTCTAGCAATGCGAGTGCACCACTACTTCTAAGTGGTACAAGTTCTACTACTACTATTTTTATTGGTCAATTAAATATGTCAAAATGTTCCATAATATATTTAATAACCTGCTACTTCAAAGCCTTGTTACTTTATGATGGATGAAAGCATTCGTAAGAATACTATTGGAACCCTGCATTACTATACTGTTCGATATTCTAGTTCAGTAAACAAACTACTGTGGAATATATGAATTTTGTTGGAAGTTTTGAATTCTTTGAGTTTGTTGCGAATAGAAACCACTTTGTCGCGAGCAATACTGCGCCAGAGTATGCAATACCAGACTATGGAACACAATAGAACTTTTCTATTTTATATTCCAAATTGAAATCAAAGCCCATTCACTGTCAATTAACGAGAGTAGGCAGGTATGGGAACATTAGAGGCTGATATAGAAGAATACACTCAGATAAATTAATATACGAACAAGGTATGATCAGGATGTCTCGCTGCTAGTGAACAACGTCCTATCTCTATATACCTCTAAGAAATTGCACTCGCGGCTCTGAAAATGCTCCACAACTTCCAGTTTCCGGTTCCTTTGCAGAAGTAGCCACTTAAATAGGACTCGTATTAAAGGGTTTTGGCTTTTATTCGCTGAATGGCATCGGTCTTTATCGGAAAGATGTTTTTCGCAAGAATAATTATGGTAAACGTGTATATGTTTGAACGAAAAATGCTTTCTGTACCAGCCTCTAATGTTCCCACTGCAGGGACACCGGGTTACCCTCGTTATTTGTGAGTGATTGGGCTTTAATCTACTAATCCCGAGCCCAAACCGGATTGGTAGATGTCACATGTCTTCGAATTTTTGGTTCTAAGATATGCCGGTTTCCTAACGATGTTTTCCGTCACCGTTTCCAGAACGTGGTATTACGCACAGAAATTCAAGTGAAAAACTGAAAAACCAGCAACCTTCGGATTGAAAGTCTGAGCCCTTGGGCCACCACGCTCATATTATTTTTTTTGCGAAAAGTATTTTGGTATACTTTAATGCATTTATCAAATAGTCTACTCATAGGCTCTTTCTTTTTCCAGTAGGAAAGTACTGTCAATATATATCTTCATAAAAATGAAATTGGGGATAATATATAAATTACTAACCATTATCCTAAACATATACGACAAACTGAAGTTTATATTTCAGGGTCCCATGACAATCGGGAAAAGTGAAGAGGATCTGAAGTTTCAGGACGAACAAGATGTAAAAATTTCAAACAAAAAATAAATTAATATTCCTCAGTAATCCTTTGGGATCTGTAGTGACATGTTAATGAAATAGTATTTTTATAAGTAATACTAATGTTTGAAGCTATACAATGACCGTACAGAGTATGTATTCAGAGCTGACGACCCTGGAAACAGCTCCACCGATTCCACCCAAAAATACTTAAGCAAATATTAATTATATAAATTATATTTTAGAAAAGAATACACCCATACAAGTATAATAACTTTGGAATAGGGTCACAAACAGACAGACGTAAGACGGACAGTACGAAAATACGATACGAAAAGTCGATATTTTCTGTCAAATATTAAACATTTCGGCTTACGGAAATAAAACGCTATTTAAAATTATCTGATCACTGCGTTTGGACGTTCGAGCTATCACAAATATTATTTATTATTGTGACGTGTTCAAACGATACTTGAGATCTAAAGGGATAAGAAACAATAAAATCACTAAGCCATAACACCTAGATAAACTGCAAATATCTAAAGAAAATGACAACAAAATATAAATGCTGTTTGATTTATACTACACATCGAATATACAGCAGAGAATGCGTCAAATAAATTTAATTACTCTTCTCACCGTAAATCAAGTCATATTCTCGGTGACCCCGATGGGATAACACCTATGCAGAGGAGCTCTTGCCATCCAGACAAGACGGAGCAACCACTGCACCGACCTCGATGGCGAGATCGAAGATCTTTAGCCGCTCAATCTAACCCAAACCTCCAGAATAACAAGCAAACTCAAGGTCCGTACCTAAGTGTTGCCATAGGTTTGCTGCTCTAATGTAATTATTTATAAATCGAAACCCTTCCGCTCTCACTCAAAGGCTGCGTAAAGTTGTCGAAGCCATTGTTGACCGCAGCCAGCAAGGTAAAATCCAGTAAAAACAACTGAACCGTGAAATTTTAATCATAACAGAATAAGTGGACGTGTGTTCGTGACTTGATAATCACAAAATTAACGTGATTGTCAAGGTTAATTTTAATATCGAACATTTCCAGAATCTAGCCCTTGCTCGTTGTAGCTGCGGATTCATTCCATGTATATATTCAATTATAACGCTTTGATTGGAAGCGTGTTAGTTATGCATCTAGGAGTGGGTTCATGAACAAATCATTTTCTCGCTCCCAGTAATTGAAAATTGCGGCACTAGCGCGCAACAGCTGCTTAGCTGTGAAATGTAGGAGGAAATTTTGCATTTAATATTACACACTCCACTAGAAACTGCAGAGATAAATTCTGATAGATATTTGCATCATATACATCGCATGTGATTGCTATTTGCTTCGTATTTCGAAGCGCACTGCTGTTTAGCAAAATGTAAAAAAACATCTTCTACTTCCTATGAAGAGCGAGAAGACCGCAAATTGTATAGTTTCGCTTGTCACTCCGAAACGAAGATATAACATTTTATGTGTAGTAATTTTACTGACGCTAGAGCAATGATGCTTGGTGGCGGATTATTAAAAGATGTTTTATGAGAAAGAAGTTATACCTAGCAGTGGTGTGCTAAATGTACGCTATTCACATCTCATGATAGATTATCAGGCTCTAAAAATGAAGTCCATTTTTATGTGGATACCTATATAACACATATTAACTCCTAGATATAAAATAATGTCTACACACGGGGCATGAAATAAGCAAAGTACTGAGAATTCTAGAACGCAATTTATTATACCATTTAAAACTACCTAAAAAGTAGTTCGTTTAAATTATTAATATTAATAAATGTTAGTGTACGCATGCAATGCCGCGCTGACAAGCTAAACTATGACCCCAATACATGTTATTCTATATCGTTTAATAGTAGAAGGTAATAGGTCAGTCCGCATGGCGGGTCTCCCGGGACGGTGCGTCATCCCTCCGTCTGAGGTGTTTCCATTTCCAGTTCGAATACTTTGGCTTCATTAGGGAATAGTTCAGATAATAGTTTCTGAAAACGGTGGAAGGAACCTCATTTTGCGAATGAACGTGGATGCTCGCTTGCTTTGCCGTCTGAAGAACGGTACAAAGACGTAACTGCAAGCGACGTATAGGTGACATCCAAAAAAATTTCGCCCATCAAGGCGAATATCGTCTATCATGTGTTGTATAATTTCCATACCACCTTTGAACTTGTATAATATTTCTCTCTACTGTGTAAACTACACTAACGCAGGTGTCAGTAAGTACGAGCTAAGGACTAATTGTTACTATGCCGTTCAATTGATTTTGTATCTTTTGCAAATGCCTCTAAGCTAACTGCAATAAAAACACAACTTGAATATTTCTGATCATAGAAAATAATACGATTCGAGTTGACTTAATAAAAGTGTTGTTCCGAAAGACGTCAGCATCGCGTTTTAATAATTTGTTTTGTTCATAAATTGAAACCAAATAACTAGTTTTACTATTATATTTTTCTCTTATGAAATGACAATCCAGGTATACGAGTATAAGGCTATACACGTATAGATACGATGGTGATCTGCCTGACTGACGCGCCTAACGCATGACGATTCAGACTTAGTGAGGTGCTAAGTAGGTCAATCAAATTAATCGGTCAAATAATAAGTATGAGCGTTAATAAGGAGCTTTTATTTGTAATTTTTTGTGGTGGTCGATCATTAGTGATTTCCGAGAACCAGCACACAGGAGGCCCTGAACCAAGCCACGTATAAGGGCGTGGAAGTTGCCAACTACTGGTTGGGGTAAGCTCCTATAATAACAGTAGTAGTTGAGAATAGAAACGATAGAAGAATTAGTGATTTTAAACGTTCATTTATTATAATATCATTTGGTGGTTTCTTTGATCTATATTTTCGGCTATTGAAATATGATAATTTCAGTTTCACAAACGTCAAAGACTTGTTCTCGCATATATCATAATTTAATTAAAAATATACATTATATACAGACTCAAAATCATGTATACTTGATATATAAAAGGTGATGTGATAATAGATATATAGAAACGCAGGCACCGAAAAATGTGTACAATAATGATAAAGTTATTTGTTATTATAATTATCACAGCTGCAGTCAACATTGTGTTGTTTTAAATATCCGTAAAAGTGACAACATAATTTAACTTTCCAATAAAAGTGCCTCCAGCGTTGATACAGATGGAGTTGACAAGTTAAATTATTACCGAAAATACATTCACGGGGAAAATTATTTCAGACTATTAAATAACCAGATGCGAAATGGAAACAATTTTTACTCGATCCGCTGATTGTTGTACGAGCGACATATCCTTCTAGAACTTCCTTTGATTTAGTCAACCTGCGATATTATATTTTTCTATACACCCACAGTAGCTAAATTAATAAAAATAATATAATTAAGCAATTTCATAGGTAATTTAAATTAGGCCTTTTTTATTATTATCTACAAATTTCTCTTGAGATCGCAGTAGCCCAAAGGTACGCAGAATTCAATCGAGATGAATGCCAATGAGTTTTTTGATAAACAATTAAGAAAACCGGTTTATTTAACAACCAGAGCGCAAGACCACAAGAACCACTGCACTTCCGCTTGTCTTGAACCCGTAGATCCTCACCAACGGGTGCGGGCGGGACTTCTCTAGACGAACTTAGCAAAAGTAACTCTCTCTTTTGTCTTATTGTCTTAGTGAGTGTGTGGTGTCGGAGTTTACAACCCGCCAAAAAGTCTTCGACAGGCGTGAAAAGCTCAGTTCAAATGCCACTTTACGGTTATCCATCCAAATACGGAGGCGGAGAATTGCATACCTTAATCGACGTATAAAGTGTAACTATTATCAGTAGAGTAATAAATAACTGCTGATTTAAGTTTGATGCGCGACATTCGATGAATAAACAATTATAATTATTGGAGTATTCAAGTCTGACTTTCAATGTTAGGGATATTATGATCCAGATTACATGAATTCTAGTACTGAAAATGAACTTCTTTTGCCCGTCACTTTGTATGCATTATTATAATCTATTTCCGGATTGGTAATTTATGCTGACAAGGTTTATGCAAACTTGCATGATCTGTTGAGTAGTTCAGTTGCGAAAGCGTAACAAACGAACTTATTATACATTCGCATTTAAAATATAATTTAGGTGTCTGGCCTGCACAACAAAAACAAGTACATTAATTAACGTTATTTCATTAGCACTTTCTTCCAACTAACTATTGTATAGTATAGAGTGAATAGTGAAAATAATAATTGGGTTACATACGTGTTTTAGGTATAAAAAGACCGAAATATAATAAAAACGTCGCTGGCAGTAATTGGCAGTGGATCTGATTGGCATATAATTGGAATATCCTCAATTATGTGCGTAAGCTTTGACCTTCTTTTTCTTCTATCGTGTGATTATGCTGCCAACTCTGCGGTCGGATTGTTGGAACCTGAGGCCAACGGAATGCATATTCGACCAGTAGTATCGCATATTTAACCGAATTTAAAATAAAGAGGTTCTCAATTAGGCTGTATTTTTTTGTATGTTAGTTAAATAAGCAATATTTATAACAAATTGTGGACCGATTTGGATATTTTTTTATTATAAAGTGTACCCATGGAAATAACATAGAAACGTTGTATAATTAGGAGTGCGGGTGAAAGTATCGCATGAGGTTTTTTTTCCATTTTAAAATAAATCACACGAGGGAATGCGGATTCAAAATTAGAGAAGATAGTCAGGAAACTCCTTTAATTTTGCATCCGGCGTCGATTTAACCTTTTCCGTTCCGAAACTAATCTTGCAAGGAGATTATTAGTTTTCTGGAACTCTCATTCCGATCGACTTATTGACTTTAATCACTAGTTTCTGTATCCAATCGTTTTCTTTATCAAGCAAAAATATTATTTTTTGTTTTTAAGCGAGATTTCTTGGTTTCCTTTGTTCTAGTTAAACTGACAACTTTGAATGCAGAGAGCTATAATAGATTCATATTTTCTTTTCTTACTTTATTGTACTTGTAAATATGTACAGTGTCAGATATTTAAACATCATCTATTTTCATTTAACTAGTCTTCTGTAAAATTAGTTATATATAAAAGAGGCTATGTTCGACAGTGGATGTCTGTCGGCTGATATGATAAAAATTACCTACTTAGATATCGTTTGATAATTCACAATTTACTAGCTTCAAACAACTGACTTAAAAAAAGAGAATGTTATCAATTCGGACTATATTCTCTATTTGTATGTTTGTTACACCAGTTTTGAACTGAGTTGTATGACTATTTTATTGTATTGTCTTGTTATTGTACGCATATATATAAAGCGCATGTTATTGCTGCCTATAATTAAAATTATGTGTTTCTATTAAACCCTAGAATTTATCTAATTTGAATAATTAAGTACACGTAAAATAAATAAATAGGCTCTCTTATTATATGTTTGTTCACCTATGATAATATTATATGATAGATTTTAAGCTTATATCTGGTAGATAATATACGGTGTATAGTCACAGAAATGCGATAGTGAACTATTTTCGTTGAGAAATAAGCTTCATAAACGCGGTGCCACCCGTTGCGTCGCGGAGCGCTCGGCAATGTCTTCGGAGCTATCCGTCTAGCTCCTGAGTATGATTAGGGTGCCGCGTCTAGGGACGACATCGCGGGCGACATCTGCTGCCTCTGTCACACTCTTTTCATAAACTCGTGTGTTTGTTGATAAATTGAGTATATCTGCATTGAAGATAAACTACTACGATAAAACTATAATGAGTGTATTTTTTTCTATCTTAGACTGATTTTGACGGGACTTTACGGCCAAATAGCTGATGTTATTAGGAATAACATAAGGGACATTCATATAAAAAAGGAATTAGGTTTGCGCGCAAACAAACAAGTAGATGTAATTGCAGGAAATAGTTAGCTAATAAATATCATGGATCTGCCCCATGCTATCTAGCCCCAAACTAAGCATAGCTTGACGGGATACGGGAATACGGGAAGTATATAACTGATATAATGGTTATTTAGTACTTTTTTGTACAGACAATTAATACATACTATTAACCAGACAAGAAACAAACACATATGTTCGTCACCCAAAATATTTATCCTGGCTGGGAATCGTAACCAGCGCCGAAGGCAGAGCCACCAACTGATCCATGAGGCGAGTCATTTACGAGTAGGTAACCTGCGTAGCCATTCTTGTACTCGTATAACAATGTCAATAGCGTATGAATAGAATTTCCTTCAATTAAAATTAATTGCATTGAGGAAGTCCTGACACCGATCGATAGAAAGTTCGCAACCTGACACCCAGATCGATGGTACGACCATTTTCTTTAAGAGCTTCGCAAACGAACATGTCAACTAGCGCTTTCCAACCCGTTCTCCTTGCGCTATCTATGAGGAAAGCTGAATCAGTCAAAAATGGACTTCGACTGTAAAAAATAGAACTCTACCTTTTTTATATGGTACCTGATCTTAAATGGTTACCTCCCCCCATGACAAAAACACGACTCTGGCCTCCCCGACCGAAGTATGAGAAGCCCGGTTGTGCCGTCACACGAGACGGTAACGTTTCATGAGCCTGTAATTTCCTGGTTAACTTGGCATTAAAACGGTATCTTCTGCCTATAACAAGGCCCGAGGCCTCAGAGTACAACTTCAATACTATTGTATCCTACTAACTGACCCGATAGATATTTTCCTGTTTTGATTCAAAGTATGACAATTGGTTTCAAATAAACCAACCGGATATTGCATCCAGACATTGCGTAGCAAACGTACAAAACATTATGTTTTTCTCCCGGTTGGAAACGTTCTACCAATTCTATTCAATAATTGAAAGCAACTGTTTACATTCGTTGGTAAACTACACTGTATGTTACTGCTCACCAGTTTTGACAAGCAATTATGAAACGCCAATTTGTTTGCCCCATTTACTTTTTTGTAGGGAAATAATGGATTTGAAGTTTTTTTATAACAAAACACATACTTGTAAAATTCTTAGATTTTCTTTTTTCATCAGATTTGAGAACTCAAATTTCATTCAACATGTAATAAAATTTATTTGTTCAATGTAGTTTTGACTAGTGCGGTGTGGCAGTTTAGAATTTAACTTACCAATAGTGAACACTACTCGTATTACAAATTGTTATGACAAAGTTTTAATTTTAATAGGTAAGAATTTTTATAGTGATAGTGGGACATAAGAAAAATGAGAAGCGCTCATGGTGAACCTTGCCAATTGCTATTTACACATGCAATTTGTACTTTGATTAAAAACTATTGATATTAAACCCCAATTACTGTTATACTTTGTTATGTTAAGAAATCATAAACTTTAAAAAATAAATAGTCATATTACTGAATGAGAAGTGTATTTTTTCTTAATCAATTTTCAATTAAAAATTTATTTCATAACGTATACAAAAATATGTTAAGAGACGGAACGAGCTGGGGCTTACCTGGTGGTAAGTGGCGACCCCCACCCATGACAACAGTAATTCGACTCAGGATAAGATTTAGATTACACACTGAGTCGCATTCATCCTGCTGCGTCCATCACCCAAGACGGGGATGATAATGTCTAATGCGCATATGATTTTACCGGCACCCACACCCTTCCACCGGAACACAGTAATGTGAGCACTACTGCTTAGCCACAGATTCCAGGTGTGGTGGCAGTTCCTCTCCGGACGAACTTAAATGGTTATTTTTCATATCTTAATAAACGGTGAAATTTTAATACACTGAAATAATTATACAAAGACACCTTTGTATATTTCAATGTACCTACTGCATTGTCGCCGGTTACGAAACACTTTAAAACATTTTATGAGCGAAAAGTTACGGCAGACTACAGCGGTTCTTTACTGCTATAAAGTAGCTTTCTGAAGAAATATGAAAAATAACTTATGTAACTTTGACGTTTTAGCATCAATTTCCACAATTTTACAAACATTTTCACTTCCCTGCTTCTTCGTCTAATGTGAAGTGGGTGTATTCTCCAGCTTATAATAACTAATCCTTGATATTATGAGATAAATAAAATGAGAAAAGCTGCAATATTTGTGCATGAATTTTTAGTATTCAGTCTCTCTCGCAGCGCCAACGATAAGCGTAATCCAGACGGGTGATTTTCTCGCGGGTATCACGAAACAATAAAGTCTCATCGAAGAATTGAAACAAGATTTAAGTCCTTTCACCCGAGGAGTCCGCTGGCACGTACTTGCTGTAGGATTTACCCGGATAACGGATGACCGGGACTTATTGCCAATCAGTATTGCACTGTTTGCTTGCTGCGAAATAAGTTTTCAATTCTGTATCGACTTGTACTAAGCCTAAGCCTAACCTGGGTTGGTGATGTCACAGGTGTTCGATTTTGGACTGCACAGCTTATTTGGTTGTTGTTCTGCCTTCTGCATCGTAGGTCGTGGGTTTCGACTCAGGACAAGCATTTGTTTTTTTTGTAATAGGTGGCAGACGAGCTTGCGGGCCACCTGATGGAAAGTGGTCACCGCCGCCCATGGACATCTGCAATACCGGGGGCAATGCCGATGCGCTACCGACCTTTCAGTAGTATGCAAAACATATTTTTTTTTACGCTATTGAAGTGGCTGGACGAATTGAAGTGAGTGATGAGTGATGGTGAGTGTTACCTCCGCCCATAACAACAGCAATACGACCTAGGGCCTCCGACCCTTAGGTCGGAGGCCCTAGGTCGACGACTTATCGTCACCCGAGACGGGGGTGTTACATCTCATGCTCCTGTGATTTCACCGGCGCCCACATCTTTCTACCTTTCTACAGCAAGTGCGTTACTGGTTGACGGCAGATTACCAGGTGTGGAGGCAGTTCTTCTCCGGAGAAAGGAGCAACTAAAAGTATCAGTAGAAGTGTGATGTAAGTTCTACTACTACTTAAATTTGCTCCTTGGGCACCTCATAGGCATACTAAAGGGTTCTCTACGGACGCGAGCAGCTGGACCCCCTGATACTGGGTGTTTCATGTATTTATGCCAATTTCCTCACAATGTGTTGTTCATTCACAACGTGAACACAAAATATTTTTTTGCAGATAAAACATGTGGCATGGCTGGAATGTAACCAGTGACCTTTGTTTTAAAAGTCAGCCTCTGTAACTCTAGGTCACCTCTTTTTATTGCTAATTCCATGATTAACATATTTCTGTATACATAGGTTTTTTTTTATTAAATTTAATTATTAATTAATGAGACCGAGAGTATTTTTATCAGAATAGTCACACTGTTAGCAATTAAGACTAATTGAACATTGGAAACCATCTGGACATCTGGATCCGTAGGTCTTCTTTGGCACGTTACGCGCGGACTGGTGTAAAACGGAAATATCGCTGAATGGCAGGTAGTTCACCGTTTCCGTGCAGACACATTTACGTCAATGGATTTCAGCCTCCGCACTTCATTTCTAAATATAAACGCTGATTTTTCTAAATCTTTGTCATTTTGCTATCGGAAGGTTACTTTGCCATTGGATACGCTTTGGATTATTTCGGCTCGTGGTCCTAAATCTGTACAAAGGACAACGGAAATAGATTTCAAAGAGTTTTATTTTTATTTTAAGGGCCCCTTAGTTTTAAGTCTCCAGTCTGTCTATTGATATGTCTGACGTAATACTAAGACTAAATCCTTAACAGTAACAGGTAGGATATATAATAATAGTATTTTTTTTAGGTTCTTGGCACTGCTCCATTTAGCCACAGATGAAGCATAGCTTTTATCATAGGAACCATATTACTCATAGAATACTTATATTGTTCTTTTTGTAACAGATTCTATATTAGTCAACTAACCGTAGTCACAGGTAGTACTGTGCTTTGAGATGAGTTTTAATAATTGTTGTTGTTGGCGATATTCTTACAAATAGAATCGGTGTTAAAATCTAAAATTTATCTCGTTTGTTTTATTACGTTTCGTGCGTATCATCGAAAGCGCGTTCGGTCTGAAAACCGTTCATCTGGTCACCGAGATAACCGGTCATGTTCCAGAGTTGCATTATCCGGAGGCAGTGACCGGATCAGCTATGAGAGAAGTTAATTAATGGTTTAACATTATTTTATATAAAAACAGAGAAAATGTTTTTCTGAATATGAAGACAAATAGCATCTCTTTAAGTGTGCTACTAAGACAACAACAACATTTTTTGACGACCACCTGATGTTAGTGGTAAAAGCATTTAAACAATAGAAACAGGTCTTTTTGTGCCCGTCACTGTGACACCTGATGTAACGTCTCATGGGCCTGTAATTTCACGGTCGTGTAGAAAGCGGCCACTACACATGACAAACATGACAAATACCCAACGAAACTTGTTACAATATTTATTTTCAGGAAAAATCGTATATTTCGTATGAAAAAACTCTAATTTCATCTTATGGCATTTTTTAATGTTTTCTAAATTATAAAGAGGAATTTATTTTATTACCCTATTTTGATGTAATTCTAATTTAGTCAATGCCTTTTTACGATGCATAAATGTATCGTTAGTTATGCCTATTTTATTTATTAATTTAATTGTTTACCTATTCTGCTTTTTGGCGTTCCTACTCTTGTCTGCTTTGAATGGCTCTGATCGTGTGTTTTGTTTTGTTTTACTTATAATTTTCGGATATGAAATTGATTATGTGCTGCATGTGTGTAGATTTAACGTAACCTAGTGTTCCTAATGGTTTCTACGGTGAAAAAAATGAGTAGGAGTAAAAACATATTTAATATTGTCTTAAACACTTATTTTTTTGATTGTCAAGTTATGAATCAAGGCAGGCAAATATCTGTTAGGTCGCAGCTGGTAGCAATTAAAAATGCCAAAAACGACAACGACAACTTCCAAAGCACACATTCACACAATCTGGGTCGGAATCTCCCGCAACCGCCTATGTGTGCCGACTGTACACAGGCCACTCACACACGCACCCCATTGACGCTTGCAGCGTACACACCGTTTGTGATTGTTTCATTCGGGGAAGTCCATTTCATTCATATTGCAAACGCGAATCGTAGTCTGCAAATTTGTTGATGACTTTGAGTTTACTCTCTAACTAATGAACACCCTGTGTTGTGCGAAATTAGTCCACTGTTTACTTTGTCGTCCTCGTTATAATTTATGAGTGGCAATTTGGGCAGCAGGAGAGCTCAGTGCTGATGTTTTTGCTTTTTTCAACCGATTTCCAGAGTGGGTTGTCAATTTGGCTGTATTTTTTTTTTATATTTGTTACCTCATATCTCCTGAATTTATCAACCGATATGAATCTTTGACAAAACCGATTGTATCTATGAATTTTTATCAAAATCGGTTTAATATTTAAGTTTGTTAAATCGAAGAATTGGCGTTTTTCAATTCTGTGTAATCCAAGTAATAAACAAATTTGCTTTCCTGTGACTTTTTTTTTCGCCTGTTGCATACCAATTTGGATGATTTTTTTAATTGAGCTCTCTTTGGACGAAAAATTAAAGATAAAAGTATTAAAATCTTGATTTTTGTTTACTAAGATGTTTGTTGATGTGAATTTACTTGGCGCACTTTGAAAGCAAACCCGACTCGTATGGCGTGATATCAAACGGCGTGACACTCGCGTATGACGTCATGTCTTACAACTGCCGAGCCTCCTGTGACATAGTTTTATATTATGGTAGCGGGAGGTGCCCACCTGATATTAAGTGGTTGCTGCCGCCTATTAATAACAGGAAAACAACTCACCTACTGAAATATGAGCCCATCATTCTGAGACATGTAGCATCTCATGCCCTGTAATTTCACCGGCACACACCTACCTGATCACATCAATACTCGCGCAGCTGTTATAAAGCTGCCCTGGCATAATAACCCATGTCGAAACCAAATGAAACAGGTTCGAAACAATCCCAAGCAATCAGTTGTAACATATTGTCCATATCACAGATGGACCCTGTAATGGCGCATTTACATTGTATATTATTGTATGATTAAACCGCCTAAAAAGAAATGAAGATGAGCGTGATGTTAACTGGATACCATGAACAACAGTGGTAAAACTCAGGCCCTACACTTCCAAATTACCAGATTATTCGTGTTGTGTCCCCCTCTCTGAGACGGGAATGTTACGTCTCACGTGCATGGATTTTCACCAATACCCTTTTACCGGAACATAGCAACGCGATTGCACGCTTGGTGGATAATTACCAGGTTCACTGTGGCAGTACTTCTCCAGACGAACTTAGTACGAGTTCTATTGCTGCTTTGGGTCCTCTTGTACCACCCGGGAGATATCGAGGGTAATGCGGACGCGAGCAACACGATCCCTAAAACTTACATCTAGGTTATTTTTGTGACTTAAGTGACTTCACGGTATACCGCTCCGGTTTAGTGGTTAATGATAACTTTATACCACTAAATTTCTAGATAGCCCCACCGAAATGTCATGAATACATGTTGGCCCTAAGAGTGAAAAATAGGGGATGTGTTTAATAATACAATCCACTGGAGTATTTTTACCCTTCGACGCAACAAGAGAGGTGTTATAAGTTTGACCGCTATGTGTCTGTGGCACCGTAGCTCTTAAACTGCTGAATAACGGTTTATTTTTTAAAAGCAGGTTTTCTAGCGGTTTCTTAGACATTTTTTATTTTTACTATTACCATTTATCCGAGTCGGGTGATTTTATATTTTCGTTAATAGAACTTATCAAGACTAGTGTAAATGAGCCACCGAAGGCCACACATCATCGATTCGGGCCACAAATCGAGCCAGGCGGCGCGGCCAGCCGCAATGGCGCGCGGCCATCGCACCACTCGGTGCACCTCCTGTTTGATAAATTGCTTTATTCCGATAGAAATACAAAGTGGAACCTTTTCTTTCTACCTTAGGGAGAAAGAAAAGTTATGTTTGGCTGCGATCGAGTGCGAGATAGTTGTGGAGCGAAACCAAGGCGTTTTCATCTTAGAAGTTCGTCGTCAAATTCATTGTTCATCAAGTTCGTCGGCACGTGAATTCGCCGGCACCCACACCCTTCCACCGGAACATAGCAGTTCGAATGCTCAACTGGCCAACCAAGCTTGGAGGCAGTACTTCCCCTACGAATTTTGCACAAGTATTGTAGTACTGCTACTAAAACTACTTGGCTGTTTTATTTTTGTTGTGTTCTTAATTGTCAGGACGAGGTTTGTATGAAAGTAAAACATATCTAGCCCCCATGCAAAATAGGAGCTGGTCACTATTTTGAAATAAATATTTTCCGACGAGATCTTACTTTCCAACCCTCGGGGAAGACAACGCCTAATAGAGGGATTCCTTTTCTAGACGCGACAAAATCTTAAGTCTCGTTTATGGTCTCAAGTCGCATTTACCTTTCTTCTCAATTACAGTGATATAGTCTAGCACACTACAGTTGCTTTGCGGTTGTACTTATAATATATGCGTTCCGTCTAAGAAATTGGCATCTTTTAGTTATCTGAAAGTTTTAAAGGCACGTTCTTGCCGCAGGGATGATAAAATTATATACATTTATTTTGAATAGGATGCCAAATCCTGACTTTATAAGGTAAATTTGATGAAATATTATTTCAAGGATAGGATTCATGAGACGTAGATCCTGACAGAGGTAGTGGAAAAAGGTTCCCCTGTTTAGTATAAGCACAAAAGATTTCCCATGATAGTGATACTATTTGTTGCAAAACGCTTGATAATCCTTGTTGCTATTCAAATTTAGTTTTAAGTCGGTAGAGCCATCCCCTCTCACCGAAACCCGCGTAAAGTTGACAAAGGAATACGCGAACAACGAAATATCCATTAAAAAGAATTAACTTATTTACAAATAATTACATAAGTGATTTAGAATTAGAATACATGGACTATAATTCTTTCATCCGTCACTATATTTGGTGTAAATTCTTATCCAATAAAAAACTAATCATCAAAATTGGACTACTCAGCAGAATTTCCATGTGGTCATACATAAAAAGTAACTAAATCTAAAAAACTACATATCGATCGTGCTTTCGTCGGCATAAAAAGTGGTAATGCTTTTCATAATGGCATATCAAGGGATATTTTGACTCAGACAAGGGGTGTTGAGTCGTGGTGAACTGATACCGGAGTCCCTCGGGAATATAATGGAATGTCCCGGAAAATATTCCCACTTTGTAAAGTTCCGATACAAATACCCCCGAGGCTATGCTGGTTTGAATAAGGATATGACGAGATTTTGTCAAACTGAGATTTTAGGATGATGGTTTATAAGGTGACAGAGGATGAAACCCTCACTGCGAAGCTAGCTTGGTCTTTACAGACCATCTAAGTTAACAACTCACAGCAAATACTGACCGTATTTGGATGGGTGCCCTTCAGGTGGCTCGAAAACTCCGACAGCAGAGTTCACCGACCACTCACAAAAAAGTAGAATCAGGTGGACCCAATGACTAGAAATTTATTCAGCAGCCATAAAACGGGATCTTGTAATGACAAAGCCAATTTAAGAATATAGATAACACTTAACAGTTGTCTCCACGCCTCTGTTCTGCTCAAATCTGAATCCTTGCTCGCACTTTTAAGGTTCATTTTCAAAGAAACAGAGTAACTCTTGAATAAGCTCAAACCCGATTCTTTGAAATCACAACGTCACAGCCATTAACAAAGAAGTTTAGATCTTAATTAACCGAATTGATCCCTAAACTAAAGTTGTACAAGTTTCACCGCTAATTAATAATACGGTATCGGCGTTAATTCACAGTTATATTGTTCATAAAATTTGGTAGGATTTTGCTTTTAAAGAAAGAAAGTGAAGAGGCTTTCGTGGCTCTATTGCACCTTTTTGGGCATGTGACTTGATGTTACGTGGTAACACCAGGTTCAATGATCGTATTACGCCCGTCACTTAGAGGCGGGGATTATATATAGATGGTGTATATAGATTTCTGGTGGAATTATGGTGAAGAAATATATGTTCACCGATTTCTCCATATGTCAACCGATGTGGATTATTTTTATTTGAAAAGATTTGAATTCAGATTGATCCCATAGATTTTTTTATCAAAATCTGTACAATAGTTTGGTTATTAAATCAAAATAACTGGATAAAAACATGTTATTCAAGCAAACGAAATTGCGTATTTTGCTACCTCTAATGTATTGAAGTCGGTTTTTATCATTTTTAAATCAGTTGTTATACGACAATAGGAACAGCAGGTGCTGAAAGTGCACCTGGGGGTAAGGTTAACCACCCACAACGAGAGTAAACACTAACAAAGGTTATTTTAGCTCAGGGGGGTGGGAACGTCGGTTTATTGTAGACCGGGTTACACATATTTCATTTTGGTTTTCAATGTTTAAATCCGCGTGAAATATTGTAAAATTCAGAGTTTTATCGTATTTCCCTGTAAGCCCATTAAACTCGTTTTCTGTATTAGATTTGAGTCGAAATAGCTTGAAGGCATTTTCTCACTTACTCGACTTACCGCTTGACACACCGATATTTCTCACTTACTTGATATCGAGTAAACTATAACTTCGTTTTTGAAGTTGGTAAAATATTCCAAGAATATAAAATGTATGGCGCTCAGATTACACAGAAAAATCTTTACTACATTATGATCTTTTTATTATGTTTGTGCATATTGATAATTCTACCTATAAGTTCAAGTAACTTATCTTAAGTTAAGAAATACGTATATAATAATATTATAATAATTTGGAAATCAATTGAAAAAACTTTCCAGCTTTACAAAACATCCTAATAATCCGGAAAACATTCACAATTTTTTTTTATTATTCGAAAATTTAACCGACTTCAATACTTTCAAAGTAGCAAAATACGCAATTTATTTTACTTGGATGAAATATTTTTTAAAGTTATTTTGATTAAACAACCAAATTATTGAACAGCTTTTAAAAAAAAATCAAAGGGCACAATCTGAAATCATATCCTTTCAAATAATTTTTTTTTTTCCAAAGCGGTTGATAGATGGCGGAGAAATTGGTAAACATACAAAAAAAAAAACAAACATCCGAATTGATAACTAATTAATAAATATAATAAACTCAATCATCAATCAAAGTAATAGGCACGGCTACATTCAGTGTATGAAAAACCAGCTTCAAAGTGAACCCAATCAATAGAATATAAGGCAAACTATCCGAAATGTAATCAAACGGATGCGACGCCGAGTAACTGTGAACTATCGACACCTCAACTCCAACTCGCCGCAGGTTTACAGCAGCGGATGTATAACTTTGCCACCTCCACAAATTGAATGAAGGCCCGAGACCACCCTAGGTGAACTAGTCAGTAGGTACTAGCGCACCACACCTACGATAGTACGACCGATTCTAAGTCAAGGTCAAAAATATCTTTATCTTTTAAATTCTCAGCCAGACAACCGTGAGTTTATAAACGCACGGTTAACTTTGTAACCATAGAGCACAATGTATTGGTTATCGAACCCAAATGATCGACAGCCAATTCATTCCGAGTAAAAGTCGTAGTAAAAACTTACTCTATACTTTTGCATTGTATTGTATAACTTGTAAACGTCACACAAATGTTAAAATATTCATGAAATATCGTCACCTCTTAGCGTGAAAAGTAAGGCATAAAAGTATAAAAGTGAACTTTTACGAGCTTTAATCATGACTTAATTGTTTTTCAGTTTTCAAACAAAAGCGTGTAGCGTAATGTAATAGCATTTATATTTCGGAAGGCTGCATGTTACTTAGCGTGAATTTCCTAGTACACTGTTAAAACAAACGAAACGATGAGTAAATAAGGTAGAGGATCTAACTACTCGAGATATTTAAACGAATTAATTGAACATCTCCGAGATTCAACAGAAGCTGCGTTCATCCAATAGTGTTCAGAAGATACCGCCGCCTTATCACTTCAGCGAATAACCTCTTCAACTCTAGCGGATATCGCGGAAAACAAATATTATTGAATTGAATCTATCGCAGTGAGTAGTTTATTCGCTAAATATTGGTTTTGCACTTGCCCTTTTATTACTGCTGAGATCAAACGACGCTAATGGATCACCTGATAGGAACTGGTGGTCAGGAAAGTCTCGAAAAAGCTCGACAAGTTCTTGCAGCCATTCAGAGGTTCTCAGTTCTCATCAAATTCTATTTTGCGAATTAGATTTTCAATTCGCCCTCTCGAACAAATCTAATAAAAGTCTAGCATGATTCATTATCATCCTACAGAGTATTTACTAGGTGCGCCCGCGGTGTTACTCGCGGTTAAAAAGTAAACATGCAACAATGGGAAAAAGTTCACAGAAGTTACTTTTTGGGATAAATAGTGAAATATTTTGCCTCTATGTTAATCCAGGGTTTGACCTACCTTCAAAACAAAATGTCATCAAAATCCGTTTGGTCGTTGAGGCATGAGTTAGCAACAATCAAATATAGACAAACTTTCAGATTTTTTATATAAATATGATAATTATTAAGCTGTTAACCGTGGGGTGCCTTTTTCGCGTAATTAAATGTTGAAATATATTTTTATGATTTTGAATTCTATTGTATATTCTATTCTATTCTATTAAATTTATTGCTATGTTTGGCACCTGTTGATACCTTATCCAGAGGGAAGATCGACCAATATACAAGTTTATACTATTGAAGTGACAAGGCGAGCTAAACGCCCACCTGATGGTAAGTGGTTACCTCCGCCCATAACAACAGCAATTCGACCTAGGACCTCCAAGCTAAGTCACCCGAGACGGCGATGTTATGTCTCATTTAACATCGCCATCTCGTTAAATATACTTTGACTTTGACTTTTTGATTTCATTCTTCCACCGAAACAGCAATACGAGTGTGTCACTGCTCGGCGACTGATTCCAGGTGTGGCGGCAATGCTTCTTAACACGAACTTGGCGCGAGTTCTGCTGCTCTGGCACCACCTAGGGGATACTAGAGGGCGCTCACCTTCAGACGCGAGCAACTGGACCCCGTTGCTCGCGTACGAATTATCCTAGAGAACGCCTAAAACTGTTTTTGGGTTTTTCGCTTGTCGGCTACCGCTACCGCTGTACAGATATACGCATCTGTTCAGTTTTATTTTTGAACTCTGAACATAAATACATTAACACAAACCCTTGACGCATTCTCGTGGACTATTCATTCAATCATTTTAATATAGATGTTCGCTATTTAGATAATTTCACGTTGAATGATTTGGTGATAGCGTTTAGTTTAGGTCTTCAATCGTAAAAATGTTGTTAATGTGGGAATCGACTCCTGGTTTCGAAACTTCAAGCCATCCAGTGGCCTCTGGCATTGTTTCTAGACTAGATTAGTCACCTACTGAGCGCGTAGATACACGGTTCGTGTACCAGTAAACGGTCACCATTCCTAATATTTATCGGGCTAAGAGACACTTAACTTAAATGATCTGTTAGGAATGACGAGCAAGCTTTGCGAAGAGCGCTCAAGAATAAACGAGCGTTTATTCCACTCAAATATTCATGTTTGTATCACATTGGTTACTCAACTAGATATTCGATCAAGCATTCATGCGATTTGATCATTTCGATACATTTTCTTCCAAATCGCTTAGTTTCACAGTCAAGTTCCGACTGTTAATAATCTCCGAAACCAAATTGTTCTCATTTCACAAATCAGTTGCATTCCAACTGCGTCCGAACAAAAACCACTTACAGTGAAGTTCAGTTCTTGTTAATCAATCTCTCCTGCAGTATCGACCGCTCACAAAACGATTAATTTCGATACAGCTATACGACTGAACACTATTTTAGGATAATTTTGATGGATGAGTTCTGTCCTATTCCAATCCGGAATTTATCAATTCCAAGAACCAAAACTCCAAGACATGTGGCATATATCTTTTCGGCTAGCGTGATTCAGTCTCGCTAGTCGAGAGTAGGCTTATTTTCCAGCAAGCTGAGGCTTGCGTGGACATCAACGATTTTTTCAATTAGTATACTACGCATTTTACATTCGAATATCTATCTGAAGGATGATAGATATTTATAACCCGGCCTGGAGCAATTTGAACTCGCTAATTGAAATAAATATAGTTTTATGATATCTCCAGTCATCTGTTTGTTAACTAGCTGCGCCCCGCGGTGTTTCAGGAATATTCCGCGCAACTTTCTTACTGTTTTCTTTCATAAAAACTTCTCCTGACAATAAAAAAACAACACAAAAAAAATACTCGTGTGAGGCCGTGTCGAAGGGAAATAGCGATTATTTTGTAATTAAATCATTCTGGTTGCAAATATTTTTCTAACTTTTGCGATATAAACTGGCCATATTTGGTTTTAATTAACCCAAAGGCAAAAAGAAACCTGTGGAAGTACATTGCAACTTGTGGAATCAAATTGTGCCCATGTCTTGTACATTCTGATTAAATTTTTTTTGGCTATGAAATGTCAAAAAAAAAAAATGAAATCAGAATCATCGGTTTGTCGATCATGTGAATTGGTTGTCAGTAATAGGGTCTCCTTAACCCTTTGGTTCAGTAAAAAGGAAATTTATTGGGTTCTCGGTATTCTGATCCAATTTTACATTCAGGTATATTAGGGTTTCACGTAACTTCAATCAGGCCTGGATTAAAGATTAATTGGAATGTGATTTCACTAAAAGGCACCGAAATATTAACCTTTCTATCAAATTTAGTTCACTTTATGATGTGCCCAGCGAAGCTAACCTAGATATTCTTCACAGATCATCTGAGTATTCTTCATCCGGTATGTAGTTGGATGACCGTTTCGTGGCATTTGAACTCAGCGCTATCGTGCTTCAGATGCTAGTTAAGATGCCGACGAGCCGTAGAGATACTGAGACCGGAAATAAAAAAAAAATGAAAAGAATGTCGGATTACTTATGTCTTTGAATCAACAAAAATTAGTAAATTTGGTTTTATAAAGCTATATGATTTTTGTAACGTATTTACAGGCAGTAAAGATTAATACAAACAATATCTATTTATAAACTTTTCAATATCCCAGTACCGTTGTACATCCCCATAAACTTAGCGATCACTTATCTAATATGAATATAATTTATGTTACACTAAAATTCATGAAAACATTGTCATTGTAATTCAATTACTACGTAAAAATTCAATTTGCTGTGGAATTGCCGATAAATTGATACAATTCGCGCAAACCGCTCTCGCAATACCGTATTCTTCTGTCGAGTCAGTAAGTGGCCAGCTCTGGTGTCGGCGTTTCCAAGCCGCCCGAAGGCCTCCGACATGGCTAAACGACTAGTATAGCCGGGACTGATTCTTTAACGTGCCCTCCGAAGCACGGAAGCGCTCAGTTCAAATGCCACTAAATGGTCACCCATCCAACTTCTGATCGGGCCGAAAGTACTCACCATGGACGCCAGCAACATGGACCCTCGATAATGGAATAAAAGTCTCAGAGAATAGATTTATGTTGAGCAATAATGTGAACGTTTTTATTAGCACCCTTTAAGTGAAAGTTATTATTATTGTTATTGATGAGGTAGTGGCACCACGCGCGCGCGGCGACTCAACTTCACTTGTAAACGGGCTAGCGGCATCGCACGAGCCTTCACTCGACAATGTAAGGACTGAAATAAACAACCACCCATTTCTATCTTCATTAAGAACTACACCACTGCCAGTCCCGATGGAACAATGTTTATTAAGGCTGATGTTCGCTGTCAATGTTCCAATTCCCCTTAGTTGTTACGACCAAATGTATATAGTCATTTAATAATGCTCCCGTTTCATGAGTATCAAGTGGTCTGGTTTCCATTACATACAAATTTCACATAAAAATAATAATGTCGCTACACAAATAAGAGTGGTAATAATATGTGGCTATCTATATATGGAAATCTGACTAATAAAACCGAATTTAAAATTAAAAATTCATAGTACGCCGTCGGTGGCGGCCTTACACAGCAGTCCAAGACAAGTCCCTGTTGTCTAAATTAACATCAATTATATATAAATTGGTTAAGACGCTGCTAATTTTAATACGAATGATTTAGGTTACCATGGTGCATCCGTAGGAAGGAAGAAAGTACCCTCAAAGTCCCTCCCTCAAACCCTCAAAGCAGCATAAAGTTATGACAAGATCGTCCGTAAAAGCAGCGCCAAGCAGTGCTGGGCCCGTCCTAATGTAATAGTCTGAGTGTTTGAAGGTAGATCTCGGTCACAGAATGATGGTGCACCGCAATCAGGTACGGGTATTCTAGATCGTTCGGTAAATTTTAATACGTTTAGGTAGTAGAGAACTTCGAAAGAAACAAGGATTCTGTAGATTCAACATTAAATTGATGGAAACAAATTATAGAATTGCGGCATTTCTCGTATTAACTATTGGGATAAGGTGAAGTAAACCGAGTCATAATTATATGAAAGGTAATGTGTTAAAATAATTGAATTTAATTAATATAACTGAAAATTAAAAATTTTCATTATCTACACGCCAAAGCCAAATATCTAACAAATAATTGCTTTGGATCCGTATCTTTCCTAAAGTTCCTTTCCTACTGAATTAACCACACATATTTAGCAAACAGTCAAATCATTTCGCTAATGATGCAATGCAATGCAATGAATTATAAACTAGTACCTATCATCAATATATCATTAATGTTGTAAACACCAACTCGTCTATTTTATGGCTCAAACCGGTAACAAATGTTACAGGAAAAACCGTTCTAATTTTATGTAAATTTGAATTACTAAGTACACAAAAAGACAAAGTGAAAATGAGACAAAAAGCAAACGAAACTTCGAGAATTTGCAATTCATTTGCTGGATCCACTCAGTGAAACGATACAGATTTTGGAATAAATAAGCTTCCCGTTGTTATAAAAACTCCTTGTCAAATATTCTGCCCTAAATGTTTCGTCAAGCCTATAAAACCATTCGAGTTGTCCTCTTCCCTAGCAATTAATACGCCGTCTGTTTACTTGTAATACATTAGAGAGATTACGGAGTTGTTTTGAATCATAATAGCTCATAGTCGGCTGCAACAGATGACAAGAAAATAATTAATTATAGAACGTTGTAGGTGCCCATGATTCGGTATATTTTTGCATCTGTTCTTTGATCTTATCCTTGATGTCAAAGAGACAAACATCTTTTTTAAATAAATACTCAGAATCTTCACGATTTTAAAATATATATGGAGCTAAAAGATCACACCTTTATGTTACTTAGTTAAACGCTTATTTAAACATTATCGGATCGAAGCTGGAAGAACTTCGATAGATTCTTGCGTATGGCAAGGTCAAAGTCAAAGTCTACAATTCTTACTTATATCGAAATTTTAATAAAAAACTTGGAAACGTTACTTTAAATTGATATGTACGTACAAGATCACATTTTCTTGTCCGGCTCCCCATGCGTATGAACAAACGAGAAACACCTAATAGGACGGACAGAAGAAAAACGTCACAGGTAAATACGCAAAACGCTTTTCAGTAGAAATGGTTTGGCGACAGTACTTTCCAATTATTATCGTTCCGTATCCCTATGCACTACATACTCTCAACAAGCTCTCGAAGTGAATCGATCACATTGTGCTGGCAAGCCAACTTTAATCCCTCAAAGCTTTCAAATCTCACTGAAAGCCTTGTGACAAGCGCTCGTCGCGCAGCTAGCGTAGTTGTTTTTCACTGAACACCTAAATTAAGCGACTATCCACTAGATTATTAGTTGGGCGGATGGCGGTTTGATGGCATTTCAACGGAACGTTTCCACGCTTCTGAGCAAGTTAAGACGTCGGCCGATAAGATAAGACATGTTGAGCGTCTGTGGTTTGAGTTTGATAACTCCAATACTATAGTTTGCCACTCATATGGCAAAAATTGAGAAAGTATCATGAAAAATGGGGGTCCATGTTGTTTGCATCCGTGAGGGTATCCTGCGGGTGGTGCGAAAGAAGCTACCCAAAGTAGTAGTAGAACGTGTGTAGTTCGTCCAGAGAAGTACTGCTATCACACCTGGTAATCCGCCGCTAAGCAGTGGCACACTTGTGTTACTGTATTTCGCTGGAAGGGTGTGAAATTACAGGCACATGAGCGTAACGTCCTCGTCTCAAAGTGAGAGACGGACGGCAACTCGACTTGGGTCTTCTCATACTTCGGTAGGGGACTCAAGTCGAGAGACCATAGTCGTATTGCTATTGTCTATGATCGGTGGTAACCACGTAACAGCAGGAGGACTGCTAGCTCGTCCAATCACTGCTACAGCATAAAACGTAGAAGGAGAGCTGACTGGTACGTGTTCGTTGTACTTTACATATGATCATTATTTTGAACATAACAAAGACGAGTGAGACTCACTAATTGTGACTCAATACTTATAATTATTATATAAATAAACCAATAATCATTAAAAAGTTTCCGTTCTTCGTTCACAACCCTTTGCTATTGAAAACATACAATAATCCCGAACACAACGAATTAATTTCTTAACAAAGTGTTTAATTATCCGAAATTTCCACAGCTGACGATTATACGCGACAGATATACGTAAATGTAATAATAATACGTACATTCTGACATTAATATTGTGATCGATTTGACCTGAATTCATCTGGAAGTTGGACTGAAGGAGACTTGTTTATTTATGTTTACGACCAATTGGGCGTAAGTAATGTTAATCCACAGATAAAAGGTGGCAACTATCTATACACGTTATATCGTGTCGTATCGTAAATTATACATCGGGATAAGATTAAATAACCAAATGGAACTATAATCACTTAAGTAAACGACGCATACTGAAGTACTGAATCGTACGTTTGCTACTCGACTCGCATTCCAACTGTGAATGCTCTCAATATAACACGGTACAAATATTTAATCTGCCTCGGCACCCTAATCCAGATATAGATATCACATGTCATCGAATTCCTGGTTTCAAAGCATGTCAATTTCCTCACGATATAGTTACTGTAACAACTCATTGGTACGAAGTTCAACCCACCACGTTTCAAAGTCAGCGTTTGTACCATGCCCTGTAATATGTTTGGGGAGTTCAGTTGTTCGCGTCTGGAGGTGTGTACCCCCTGGGTGGTGCTAAAGGAGCAACCAAAAGTAGCAGTAGAACTTGTGCCAAGTTCGTTCGGATAGGTACTGCCACCACACCTGGAATCTGTCGCCAAGCAGTAGCTTGCAATAAGACGTATCATCCCCGTCTTGGGTGATGGACATAACAAGATGAATGTGACTCAGTGTAAGATCCAAATCTTAGACTGAGTCGCATTACTGTTGTCATGGGTGGGGGTCGCCACTTTACACCAGCTGGGCCTTCAGCTCGTTCAATAAGGTTTTTACAAAAAAAAAAATTTTTTGCTTTACTAGTGAAACTGGTTTGTGGCACATCGGTTGGATGGTTTCAAAGTCTATGGCGGACATGGGTAGAAAAAAAAATCGTGTGCTACTGCACACGAGTACGTGAAAATAATACAAATCAATCTCCACACAGTACTTTGTCCATAATATATTTTCTAGATGTTGTAATAATGTTTGTACTGCCCTGACCCTGGTGTATAAGTTGAATATTATTTTGATAACGTTATTAATACACAAATTCATATTTTTTATTAACCGTAGGGATACTTCTGACGTGGTATTGTCATCACACATAAAGGTAGCGGCTGTACATACGCCTCAGTTGCACAAACTAACTGGCGAAATCCGTCCCTAGTAAAATTGTATCGTTATAACTGATTAATTACAAAATAATAACGTTCATTAGCTCTTCAATTATTATCCAAAACTACGTTTAAAACCGCAGCAAAATTATGTAATATTTTGTGCGACCAGCGTTTTAGGGACGTTGCCAAACCATCGGGATATATACGAGTAGATAACGTTTTCGAATCGAATAAGTGATTATTTATGAATATGATATTACAATTTATTTCTTGCTTTTCTCTACTACTATATGTTATGCATGTTTACTACATATAAATAAAATTCCTTTTGAATCACTCTATCTATTGCTGAAAACTGCATTTAAAATCCGTTGCGTATTTTAATAGATCTAATCGTACAGCAGGAGCGATTGTTTTATCATATAAGGAAGGATTTATTACGGAAATAATAATAATAATATAATCATATTATGAATGAACCGATTTTGTTTATTGTAATTCAGTAATTATTGCGTCCACTACATGTCATTTTATACTACAAGTATTTTGGCTGGCTTTTCAATTAACTAGTAAAGCTGGACTAACATCTTAACGTGCCATCTTAGGATGGCCCGGAAGCGTTAATTTCAGATGCCACTAAACAGTCAACCAATCAAATATTGACCCAACGGAGATTTGCTAAGTCAAAGATCTAGAAAGAACTTTTAAGTAAACTTTGCCACGTGCGCCGGTTGCATAAATAGAGTAATATCTCATGAGCGTGCAATTTCACCCACACCCTCCCAAAGAAACACAGCAGCCAAGTGCAAAATGATAAAACGTCATGGACTAATCGTCTGCTCCACGACGCAGAAAATATATAACACTAAAGATAAAAAGGGATTTAATTTATAGATTTAAGTACAATGTAAAAAGGTTCATTCCCGCGCGAAGAAAGGTATCCTTTCATTATAAAGAGTTCATGCATGTTCCCACGGAGAGATGATAAGGTTTGGACAGAAGTCGCACTTAGCAATAAGTGTGAGTTTGTAGGTACATATATACGTAAAAACTCTCGCTTGAGTAAGAGAATTATCAGTAAAGAAAAATCAAGAAATTTTTACTAACACTCACGTGGAAAAAGTAAATTAAAAACGCAATTAAAAATTGTAAAGTAATTTTTATATATTTTGATATTACGTTTCGTTTAATGTTCTTGAGAAGTTTAATTAATATTTGTGTATGTACTTAAATATAATTTGACTTTAAATTAGAATCAGAATAATGTTTATAGAAGCCTCATTACAGTCTTTATTAGGTATACAAAAAATATAAACACTAACCATTGCTAAGTCCCAATAGAATTTACGTCAGCCTCAGCACTTTTGAGGCAATTAATTGTACCAACTTTTATAACTGAAACCATTTTAAAGTAAAGAGCTTGTAACTGTCTTAAATAGCTCCGTTAGATAGTTGGTAGTAAACCTGCCTTCGAAGCGAGAGATCCCAGGATCGTTTGCAATTGCCAAACTTTGTGCGAAAGCCTAAAGTTTATTTTCGGAACTTAGGTGTTTATTTTTTGTTTCTTTGTTCATGCCACCTGTGACACAAGGACTCCTTGAGCAAATTTATGACGGTGGAAACAAAAAATGACAATATTCGAAGTTGAATACCCGTTTGTAAGTGAGCACAGGTTCATACAAAATTGACTAATGAGACGGGGGGGATTTCCGTAATGCAATGTTGTGGTTTAGTCCACTCTAATTAATGTCTGCCATTTAGGTACTGGTAATGAACTACTCTGCGATATTAATACGTATACAGAATGAAGCGTTTCCCGGAGGCTCCAGACACTCTCGTCGCATTGGTCGTGATATTAATAAGTCTAATCCTGAATTCCGCATGGGCCGCCTTTCAATACCCCGAAGGATCCTCGGATACCAATATGACACGATCGGAAATCATTTCATATGAGCTGTGATAATACTTGTGACAAGGCGGCAGTGCAAATATCAAACAATTTATTCGCATGAGAAGAATCGAGGGTGTGGAATATCAGAATATGTTATTTTATATATAATTAGCTGTTTCCCGCGACTTTGTCCGCGTGATAATTAACTTTTTCTAAAACAAAAGTATCCTTTCTTACTCCTTTTAACATCAGCTATCTGCCAGCGATTCCGTCAAAATCTGTCCATCAGTTTAAAAGATTCGCCGGCACTAAACTACAGACAAAGACAAAATATAAAAAACAAAAAAAAAACCATGTAAAATTTCAAATGCATTTAATTAAAAGCTGTTATTGTGACATTACAAACGGACACTATAATTATTATTTGTTTGTATAGAAAACCAAGTATTCTGTTGTTGACAACGTTCTGATATATTTGTATGATATCGTCGTAGTTTTGTTAAACTAGGTTGACTTCCAAAGAAGTAGACTCTGCTCTAATTTATCGTCTAGTTATCAAATAAAAGAGTCTTCGTATTTTTATTAGAAGATCAGAAAAACTAACTGTTTCATCCAAATTGTTTTAACGCTATAATACCCTAATATTTTATTGTCATAATATATAAATGTTGTTTACATTTAAATATTTTTTTAGCGTTTTCAAATCCCGTCTAGATCGTACGTTACTAATTATGCGATCAAAACCCCGTACTAGAATTGCATTTGTCTTATCTACAATATAATGTCTTTTTATTTGTATGCTGTTTCCATAAAAATAATTAGTAAACACTTATCAGAAGCACCTCGTTTCCGAAAACTTACAACAACAACAAGTCGTACAACAACAAGACATTATCTGGAAGCTTTCATAAAGAATGTGAACAAAAATTTAAAAAATATCTGTACGGATTAAATGAATGTGGACGTCTAAATGCGCGACTGCAGACACCAGATAGGATTTAATTCAGCCTGTGGACTTACGTTTAAGCGCAGCCAAGTTCAACGCTTACAGCAACTCGAACAGCCGCGTGCTACTTATTGAAATACAACCATACAGAATAGAATATTTATTTGTTATTTTTATTAGTTACAGCCATTATCCGACTTAATATTTACAGAGCGTGACCTTTTTTTTTGTTTCTAAAATAAAAGTAACCTTTAAAATCCTAACACAAGCTATCTGCCAGGAAACGTCTCGTCAAAATCGGTCCGGCCGTTTCGGAGATTAGCCGGCACAAAAAGACATACTTACTTGAAAAAAAGTTATATGTACTTTATAAACTTTCAAATGAATTTAATAACAAGCTGTTAATTTTAAAATTGCACTACTGCATAGTGACACTACCATATATGCCACAAATTACAGATTCTACATTAAATCCCAATTAACTTCACCTAGGTATTCCATTATAAAACTACGGGAGCAAAGCCGCTGTTAAAAGCTGTTACTTACCAAATATTTCCCTCGATTGCAACATCAGAAAATGTAACAAAATTGGCAAATGTCAACTAAAATGATTGACGTTCACAAAAAGTATGTTTATTTATTGCCGTTACATATTCACTACCAACAGACGTTTGACTGACCGGAAGTGAACACGACAGTTTCAGATGGAGTTCAATAAATTTCCTTGTGACCTTATTAATTTTATTTTAGAGCATTATTGAGTCATATGTTGCAATCTTGATAGTTTTATATCTACGAATTTGTCTCCGCGTGTCTGTTCGAGATAAATATTTTCACACTTTATGATGTTTCGACAAGTTTTGGTTAAAACATTATTTTATATGTTTTACTTTTATGAGAATCATCTATTGTTGTGCCTTGGCAGTAAAACCGACTCGTAAGATGTGAGGGCAAACGGTATGACGCTGCCTTAGGCTGGTTCGTTCCGTACTGCCCGGTGTCTCGCGGCGGGGAATTTTTAATGTTTTCAACCGATGAAAAGAAGTTCTCAATTTGACCATGTATATAATTTTTTTTAATAAATTTGCGGTTGAAATAAGAAAGGCTCTGCATTGGTAATTAATAATTGAATTATTTAGCGCCGGCTCAAAATTTGTTTATATAAAATTATACAGTTAATGTGAATATGCTCAATACCCAAGAATTAGAACAAGTCTTTTTACTTTTCGTTGGTTGAATTTTTTTGATAAGAAGTTTTATTCTTGTGATATATACGCTGGGAGTGAACTGTATTGGATGTTTTTTCTTTTTAGGTGGTACCGTAGAAATTTTAATCGAAAAATTTAAAACCTAAGAAAACAAAAAATAACTGATAAATAGGAAATCATTTATAAATACCAGTTTAGCATGAATGGTATTCATTTGATACGGTTCGGCATCAAATATACGGAATCTTAGCAAGGTTAGTTTTTTCTTGACACAGCAACCACAGCATTTTCGAAAATTTTCCGAAGTCTTCGGGGTCGTAGAATCTCTTGAGCTGCCCTCTCTGGGCGAGTATTAACCTGACATCAGCGAGCTAAGCCAGGGTCCTACCTGCCTACTTAAGTGGTGCCCTTGGTTTAATGTCTTAGTATTATCAGTTCTTAGTTTGTCGAGAGCCTTCCGCTTACACCAGTGCCCGCATGTCAAGGCTATCTGAGCCAAAAAGACCGGACAAAAAAAAAGTCAGTACTTCTCTATTGATCAAATAGTTCATTGTCGAATGTCTTTAGATATCTGTTTGTTCTCCCACGGTACAAAAAATGTTATGTTATTTATGCGTATTATATCAATCGACTTCCAGAGAGAGTAATCAATTCGGCTGTATTTTTTATGTTCGTTATTTGATAGGATATGCTTTCAGATTAATGTCACGGAAATTTTATTAAAATCGATTCTATAATTCCGTAATTAAATCAAAATAACTAATAAGAAATATGTCATCCAAGTAAACGAAATTGCATGTTCATTTATTACTTCTTCCATTGTATACCGATTTGGATGTTTCTTTTTTAAAATGGTAAGGTGTGAAGGCAAAAAATAAGGGATGAAAGAATAGAAGTCGGTTTTTCTTTCGATTTTTAAATCAGTATCTTGTTTAGTTTATCTTGGTTGATAAAAGCTTTAATCGAAAATAATTTATGCACGAAGATTTCTACAGATGTTTAATTATGGTTGAACTTTTCTAGAAAATTGTGCTAAAGTTTTCTGAATGGCTTTTATATTCAAATTGACGATAAAATTACAATGTATTTAAATGATTCTTATTGAACTTCCGCTATAAAATGTCGATCGCTTCCCTTTTACGGTTTTACTCGGAATTTGGGATTATCGGCGTCGGAGATAACTCATGATAACCACTTTGGAATCATTGTCAAATCTTCAATAACACAACCTTTACATATCTACCCTTATATAAATATTGGGTGGTGCGAAAGGATCAACACAAAGTAGCGGTAGAAGTGCTATAGACGCCAGGGGAAGACCAACACTCATCTCAAGAAGCCACCAAGTAGTGGTGCACACGAGTTGCTGTGTTACGGTGGAAGGTTGTAGGCCTGGTAAAACAGGTGGATTAGACATCCCCGTGATCGGAGGATGTCTTCAGTCTTCACACACTGATCGCGGTGGTTATAATGCTGTTAATGACGGTCAACTCGTTTTGTCAATGAATGTCATTAAAAGGTTAAAAAATCCGTATTGCATATTAAGTTCCAACTGAGCTTCGGTGCGGACATAAAAATAAATATATATTGGACAACTCTCACGCAACCTGGCTACGAACTGTCAAATATGATATGAATGATGGCGCAGAATTACCTACCAGTAGGGCAAACCTTACTTGGATGTCTCGGCACAATAAGAAGAAAGAAAAGTCATTTAATTAATTAATATACTCTACAGCTAAAAAAACAAAGTAAACAACATTGTATAATCTGTGAAAACACTCCGAGATCCGTCGTTTCACCCTTTCGAGCGACCTTTAAAATCTTTTTAAAAATAGACTGTAGTATACTAAGAATAGAATTTACGTTGAGTGATTTTATTAATGATATTTAATTTGTTTAGATACTTTTGCTGGGAATTGTAAACGACGCTTCAGTTTATGTTATGCTTTAAATGTATTATCTTTTATCTGGCTTAAGCAACAGAACTAGCTAACGGTCCTTGTGATGTGAGCATATGCAGTGACAGTCTGCTGCATCTCCTGATAAAGTATGCGAAAATTCGTATTATTTTTTTCTGCCCGTCATTGTAATTACATGAAAATGATTGGCTAATCAATATAAATTAATCTAGATATGTGCAGTTGATTTTCATTATCTGTGGGTATAGAAACAGCAGTGAAGATGATTTACTATTTCTTCGACTTTCCACCATATATTTGGAACATCAGTGGGGAGAAGCGCATGTATCAGCAAATTAAAAAAAAAAATGTTTTAAATTCCAAATTGTCTATGTGCTCGGAATGTTTAATTTCATCCCTCATAATTTTCCGAGTAACATGCCTGTGGTAGACAGACGGATAGACTGACAGAACGAAACTATTATATAAGGATTCCATTTTTATTATTTCACAAATCTCAAAAACTTTGCTAACAAAAATATTTAAAAGAAATATATAAATTTTATGCTCATCATCTCGGAATGGTCGGTAAACCTTCGCATTAAACATTTCATTTCAAATTACCATACGGACGAGATGAATCTTATGGCCCGACTAGGTATTGTGTCATCTGATATAGACACATATGTAACTATATGAAATGCTACCATGAAGATATACTTTAACACATAACTAAACTTTTTCCTCTCAATCACTTTCCATGTTTACTGAATCTTTTACAACTTTTCCTTCATAAGTTGAGTAGAGCTACTAAAAGTAAGCTAACTTAGCGACGAGAATTCTGAAGTATGACATTCCGGTTACATAAATAGAAAGCCGATAAAACTAAACTTAGGTTTTGAATTCGAAATCGTATTTTATACATACAAATGTATTTTTCGTATTAGTGTCAATAAAAAAGGGCGCAACAGGGTGGAACTAGGGCCTTTCACATTAAATCATTGTAAATCCAAAAAAACCGTCTTCAAAACTTTCATCCCTTATTTTTTGCCCTTAGATTATTGTAATTGTAGGGTGTACCCCACACCCTACCATTTTGGTATAGAAACATGTAACCCGGTACACAATTGGAAATAGAAAAAAGTCACAGGATTGCAAAATGCGCAATTATGTTTAATTGGATGACATATTTTTTCCAGTTATTTTGATTTAACAACCAAACTATTAAACCGATTTGGATAAAAAATTGTATGGGATGAAAATGAAACCAAATTAACAAATAAAAAAAATCATGTTGGTTGATAGATAAATGACGGAAATCTTATTTAACAAACAAAAAGTAAATACAGTCCTACTTTGGCATCGAATCTCAGACATGACAGCTACATGCATGCGAAGTTTCATGTAAGATGAATCATACTTACAACGTTTTTAGAGCTAAATATCCGGAATACTAGGGTGTTTTTCGGTCGAGCTAGCTATATTATTACATTATTCACGATCATTAATAAATAATAATGCCATACGCCCACTTAACGTGTCACTTGTGTGCCCTTGATATATTTGATTTCAAGACAGACAAATTTTCCCCTGACCCCAGACACGACTCGTTGCTCGTTAGTTTCATTAATACTATATTTCTACAGCTCTACGATACACGTTGTTACGTGATCATGTTACAAAACAAAGATTATTGATTCTCAATCAATAGTAAGTAAAGTACATATTATTGAAAACCGTCACGCAACGCACCCAAACAAATGTTCGAGCTTTCTATCAGGTTAGTGAAAGATCACTTAATATTAGATGTGTTTTAGACGGGTAATACGATTTTTTATAAGCTATGTAATATATCGCTTATACCTCTGAGTACACAATGGTTCAAATGATATGGTTTATGAATTGAAAGCCATAGAAAATAGTACCATTCAATTTGATTCGACTCGCGTCATGTCTCGTCATGGGTTCTGTGCTTAACGTACAGAATAATATAGTTTCCGTTTTATTTGTCAACATGAGTAACTCTTGTCGATTGCTACACGATTGCTACGCACGTCGCGCTACGCACAAGCTCGTAGAAGGTGATTATAAAATGTACGTTTACGTAGCAATGCAAGTTTACGCAGAAGTCTTAATTTCATCGTCATTGTAGTCTTAAATTAGTCGTATATTTATTCCCATACGGAAAAATTATTATAGTCATACAAAATCAGTTTTATCGTAAGAAATTTCGGTACTGCAGGATTTAGAGGAATAGTGACGCAACAGGAAATCTCAGTACGTGGCCTGGAATATCATTGTTATTATTTTTTTATAATAGTCAGAATAATTACTTTGAGTGATTTATAAAAAACACATTTTGTGCTTAACATTCAGAATGACTATGAATATCACTAGGTATAATAGAAAAAGTTAATGAAAACTAAATTCAACCCTTATAGAAAATAAATTTATTTAAAAATCAGTACTAGCATGTGCATACCGCACATAAATAATACTGATATCATGAGCAAATCATCTTAATATTCTTTATTTAAACAAAATGGGAAGCGGCAGCCTTGTGGTATACTATCCAAAGGGGAAAACTCAAATGAGCTTCAATAACCATTACTTCTTCATATTTACATAAGCTTCTGAAGAAAGCCAATACACATAAAAATAAAAAATAAATGCTTTAAAAATATAAAAAAGTGCGCATTCGTCCTAATGAGACCCAGCTTGCTTGCAAATAGGAAATAGAACGGCAAAAGGGTCATTAATTATACCACTTATTTTTCTACAGTCACTTATATTGTAAAATAGATATCTGTCATTCATCGAAAAAAAAATTGAGTCGGTTAATATTAGTTTCTCGGAGTTTTAACTAGTCGTAACCTGATATAAATCGTAGAAAACAATGATTGTTTTTGGACAACCTAAGGGTTAAATGATGACGTCGGATATTTACATTGCGTTAATGGCGCTTTATGCGACATTAATATTTTTTAGATGGTGCTTTCTGCCGAAATCTTGGCGCTATTTCAAATAATACCGCAATACTAAATTTAATATATTAAATTGAATCTTTCGTTTAAATTGAAGGTGTAAGTGTGCTGTGTCGTGTCTCGTGTTGGTTTCTTGTAAACGCTGAATGATTAGATTGCTCCATTGATTGATTTTGGAATTCATTGTGTACCGACATCGCCGTTGGCGCGACAACGCCCGCTGGCTAAACGCTGAGACTCCTTCTCGCCGTCTTCGCCCACAAACCTAATGTTCCCTAAACATGACACAAAATACAATTTATATAATATAGGCGCTCGGAAGTAACCACAGTCAGAATGGTCAAAATATCATCCAGCCGTGACAATAGAATCCAAACCTCAGGTCTAAGGACGACGGCAGATGTGAACTCTACCAAAAATGCTCAAGGCGAAGACGTCTGCGGCTTCCCTCGCTCGAGTCCTTGAAACTCAGCACTCAACCTGACCGATCAAGCCGGTGACACTGTAACAGTGGCAGCACAGCAGGCCGCACGTGTGAGTCGCGCGGGAACCATCGGGAACGCGACGCTCGTGTGTCGGTGGTCGCGCGGATGCGGTCCGCGCTCGTCACGTCGGCGTCGTCGGCGGCGGTGGCGAGCGGCCGCGGCGGCGCCTCCACGCTACTGCGGCGTCTGCGGCACGCGCCGGCCTGCGTCCCGCCCCGCGCGCCACCGACGCATCCCCCGCCGAGCCCATCCCCCCGCACACTCCTGCCGCACCACCCGCGCACCCCGCACGCACGCCCGCATTCTTGCGTTTGGTGAAGCACCAGCCCGCCCGCCCCCGAGGAAAGCGCTCACCAGTCCCACCGGCACGGATACGAGCCCGCTACGTCACGTCCGGTGACTTCCACGCTTCCTGCAATGCGAGCGGCTACTGCGGATGTCGATGCTGCACGACCGTGCACCATTAGGCGGATTTAAAAGACATTTTCAACGTTTTTAATTGCTTTCACCCGACCTTCCTCAAGCTGAAATACGCTGCAGTGCAATTAATTTTACGTAGCACGTTCGTGGAGCCTAAACCAAATTAGTGATGGTACAAGTGTTGCATAGAAATGAAAGGTAGCGGCGTAACTTTCAACGTTTGCAGAGAAAACAACCAAGGGCAGCTTGCCTAATGTTGAGAAAACCGCGGGCTTTGAGCAGTTGCCCAAGGCATCGGTCGGAACATGACGAACCAACGACTTGCTAATAAATGTTACAAATTTGTAATAAATCAATAGTTAGGCTTTCAAAATGAATCCATAATTAGATCAAAAGTAAAAAAAGTAAAACACAAAATCAAAAACTTTTACCTACAATACTTCCATTATGTTTGTATCGTTTCAATACCAAATAGTAACAAACAAATACAAAGCTAAATAAATAAAAGTACCTAGAACCGAAAGCAACCTTATCCGAACAAAAGTTTGGATGGTTAAACACAAACGCCAAAATAAATACGCTTTGGAAAGCGGCCGAGTGGCCTAGCGGAATCCATAGACTTATAAAACCTTCGAAATTTATGTGGTACGAAACCTAATAATCCAAAGTTGTTAGTTTAGAGGTAAGACTAAAGTTTTTACAACAACAGTCATAATCCTTCGAAAAAGATATTCATAGCTCAAAACAGCTTCACCGAGTTCTACCAAACGCGTCTCTGGACCATAGACGCATTTTAATACAAAAAAACAGCTATGAAATATGTCGTATATTTTGGCAGCTTTCGAGATGTCAAGCCTTACTTTAGTCGGGAGTTAAAATGTTTGCAAATGGTGTATCAACACATATTGTTAGTGACGCGGCATGAAATGCAATTGTGAGCAATGTCTTGGCCGAACTCCCACCCAGCCACCGAATGCGGCGCTCCAATTTGTGCCAACCTGGGAAATAGTGAGCCTAGACGCGGCGCGGCATCCACAATAGTTTACCATCAGAGATGTGCTGATTTCGAATATATAACACCCGTGTAAAGTTATCAAGACCATCTGTGGCCAACAGCGTATGATCCAGTGAAAAACGCGAATCCCTTTAATTCCCTACACGTACCCCCTGGGTGGTGATAAAGGAGCAACCAAAAGTAGCAGTAGAACTTGTGCCAGGTTCGTCCGGAGTGGTACTGTCTGGAATCTGCCGCCAAGCAGTGGTGCTAGCATTACTGTGTTCCGGTGGAAGGGTGTGGGTGCCGGTGAAATTAAATGCGCATGAGACGTATCATCCCCGTCTCGGGTAATGGACGCAGCAGGATGAATGCGACTCAGTGTAAGAGCTAAATTGCCACTTACCACCAAGTGGGCCCTCAGCTCGTTCCGTTATTTAATCACATAACAAAAATACAACTATATTTACAGATACCTAGATTTTTCCAAAAATTGTTGGCCACAGAATAAATAAAATCTCTTTTTACTTGAAGCTATTTTGAATAAACGGCTAATTTCAATACAAATCACTTTGGTTTAAATCACTTCTATGCGTATCATCACGATATTATCTATCACTCTTCTTTTGTTTGCAACAATGGATGACTCGCGAAAATTTTTTGGTGCTATGATTTTTTATGATTATAAACGAAGGCATCTCACGAAAAACTAAAGACCGGGCGGTCTTATTGTACGTGCTTTAACTATTTGTCACGTTTGTATTTCTCTGTATTGGTGTACAGTAAAAAGATGCTAGCGGTCGGAGTGTTAATAAAAAAATTATAGCGGTTTTTTTTTTGGACGCAGTAGCGGACAAGTAGCGGTAATTCCACTAGAAGACCGTAGAAAACTTACAAGCGAATGGTATTGCAACGTTTGTCTGCCTCAAGCTTTCGGGGAGTTGAATAGCGGGCGACCAAGGAGCGGTGTTCGTGGGATTTTCTTTCACCAAGATAACGCGTCCGCTCGCACAGCTGCTAGAGCCATGGACTATTTGAATACTTCGGGGGTACAAATATTACCCCACCCTCCGATTCAGCTCCATGCGATTTTTTTCCTCACGGTAAAACTAATGTTTTGTGGGCGACCATTTAACACAGACAAGGCCGTCGAAGAATTTTGACGGTTATTTTTCAAATTTTCGCAAGATACATTTTTTTATGTATCTTGCGGAATGTTTTTTTAATGTGTTTCATAATTTCTGTAAATCTTATGTATGTTTCGAAAGCTGGTTCGACTAAATGCATAAATGCATAGGGGAATTTTGAAAAGCTATATATAAATTATTACTCATAATTAAAGTATTTTTTATTTCTAACAATCATTGTAAAACTTATTTATGCAAATGAACATCTAAATCTTAAATAAACTCTTAGCTATGGTTTTACGTAGCTTAGCCCCCTCGCTCACAGCTTCGATCTTGTCTCATGGAAAAGCAGCCTAAAGGAACATTTGGTGTTCCACTTAACATTAGTTTAACCAAACGAACGTAATACAAACTACTCGTATTGCAGATGGCGCACTGTTTAACACGACTGGGATTTTAATATTTTTAAGTATCTTTACTTTCGTATTTAGATGTTTATCAGTGTTTTCCGCTTATTAATGGTACGTAGTTTTACTAGAATTTTTATTTTATGCTTCAATAGTGGCTCAAGCTGACGGCCTACCTTATTCTCAGAGGTACAACATCAGTAATACGACTCAGATCCTCTCGTAACGAAAAATAAGAAGGCCGCATTGCTTTCATGTGTTGCTATAAAGACATTTAATATTTTCAAAAGCTCTTGGGATATCAATGTTTTAATAAATCATTTTTTTATGTTGGGGCCAACGCATTGCTGTGGTTCCGGTGAAATTACAGGCAGACTGGATGAAGGAGGGACAGATTAGAAGACTGGTGTTTATGGACGGTGGTAACCACTCAACAGCAGGTGGAAAGAAGGAAACTCGAATCGTCACTCTTTTGATGAGTCTTATTAGTTTTTGAGCGTATATTTCAACAACGGGGATGGCTTACTTAACAAAAATAACATATTAGTAATTGCAGCAACATTGTAGTCTAAAACGATTTGGTGCCATCGTTTTGAGTGTACGAAATCTCGGAATGAAATCTCGAATGAATTGCGGTCGCGTTTTAATAGTAAAGCTGTTCTCACACCGCGGTGACAGCGGGTACACTAATAATTATAATTTTAATCGTAGCTTAGATTCTTACTAGTTCCGAATATTTTATTACAGTTCAAGAACAATAAGTATCATATTTGTATACTAAATATGAATGAAAAGTATAGTGTGGTAGGAGGTTCTTCAAGAGTCAATCGAAATGTCAATTGTGTTTTGCTATACAAGTATAATGATTTATAAAAAAAATAAACCGACTTCAATACTTTCATCATTTATTTACTTATTTTATGCACTAAGAGGTAGATTTTTTCTTCAACTTTCGTTACGTTGGATGTAAAACCCTTGCTGATAAAAAACATCAAAATCGGCCAATAATAGGCCATGAAAGTGAAAAAAAAAAATTTAAGCCAAATCAAAACCTTATTTGGATTCCGTTAAAAATACCTATTGGTCGAGCTTAGATCCTATGTAATAAATAAACAATATACATGCATGCACATAACGACGGCCAGGGCAGACGACGGCCGACAGAAGACTTTTTGCCCGCTACGAGTAAAACGACATCGCTTCATACATTTCGGAGTTCGTAAGACGTGGTGTTACACAGTGTGTGTGGTACACAGGAGCGAGTAAATAACGCTGGCGGAGTCAAAGAATATTTCACAAAAACATCCCGAGTAGCACAGACTAGAATTTGGACATCGGTGTCTCTGTTTTTATTATTTTTTAGCCAGTTAAAAGTCTCCAGACAAAAGTTTGCTCACCAAAAGCCCGCTGTTGTCACGGAAACGTAAGTAAGAAGTAAGAAGAAACGGCGTGAATAGCGCTTTAGGAGAAAGCTCCGTTTGTCAATAGGATTCTTTCATTTTTCGGTCGCAATGATTGGAAGCTCTCGAGCTGAGGGTTCCGGAATTAATTAATCTCGCGGGACAGTATGGCTCAGATGTCGAGAGCTCCATAATTATTTTAACGCTCATAATGTGCGGGATAACTTATTTCATTTATATTAATTGGTATCCTATGTCAATTACATGACTCGTGTCGAAGCTCGGTTAGTAGTAAAGCTGCTTTCTGCGCTGGTCGTGGGTTGGATTCCCAGTCAGGACAAGTATTGTATGATGAACATTATTTTTTATTTACAAAAATATTAATAACGTGGTTGCCATGATTAGTTTAGAGCTAGATGTGAATGTGAGTATATAAATAGAATTTTGTTCTTTCCATAACCGTTCAGGGTTCCAACATTCCTGACCTACCCTAATATACCATGCTTGCCAAAATGATAATGCCTACTAGGTCAAATATAAGAGAATGAAGTAACCGCTCTTGGCGAGGTTTGCTTCAATGTTTCCACAGATTATCCAAGTCAAGCGAATACCCGTCAGGTCATTAGAACACTTTGAGCTTCAGAATACGATTCTGCTTTAATAGTCAACAAGTCATGTCGGAGGCTTTCTGGTGGCTTGGACTTTGACACCAAAGAGAGCAAAATACGCTATTTGGTTTCCTTAGATGACAATTTTTGTTATTATATAATAGTTATTTTGTATTAACAACCAAAGTATTGAGCCGGTTTAGATTAAATTTCTATAGGACCAATCTGAAAGCATATCCTTTTAAATGAAGTCTCTGCAAGTATCAAAATCAAAATTTAGTTATTTGCGTGAATATAGTTATAGTTTCAGTTACTCTACCATCAATATGGTGTGTAAATATTATTGTCTACAGTGAGCGTTTTATGTCAGACTGAACGTACGTGCAGGCGAGATATCATCATGTCGAGGTATCATACTTCAAATAGCAGTCATCACAAAACTAAAACGACTCCCGCTGATGGTCAGCGCTGATCAGCTACGCGCCGATAACCAGCGCGACACTAAAACCAGCCTTACTCTGACTCCGGTATTCTCAACCAGCGCGCACTCGATGTGACGCATTCAGAATTTGGCAGTGAACTTATCGTCTCGCCTCCCATTCTCGTCCGACGACCTTAATCACATAAGTTTGTGTAAGTTATATCACTCGCGTAGCATCGGATAACATGTGTAACCGATGCCAGACAAACTTTCATTCATCTGTACCGATAATATTTTATTGTGCTTGGATTGTAAACGTTTCGAAACAAGGTGCTAGCGTTGTTATGTTGTTAATGTTTTTGCAATTTCAAGTTCCAAGGTTTATGAAACTAAAGTGACACGTGATGTTAAGTGGATACTGGCGCCAATAAACAAAAGCCAATCGATCCAATTCGCATCGCGTTTCAGCCGTCACTGAGACAGGGATGAACCCATTCTGTGATTTCAACGGCACCCACACCCTTCTGTGGGAATACAATAGAACACCTCTGCTTGGCGGCGGATTATCATAGTGGCAGTACTTTTCCGTATACACCTAGCACAGGTCCAATTGCTACTTTAGGTTCTGCACCACCCAGGAAACATTTGGTCACAGCGCGTGGACCCCTAATTAGCTAGCTAGTTATTAACAAACTAACAAAGTTTTCTATTCCACACTGACGATTAGCGCCGCACTGAATGACTAATTAGTCACTTAACGCGAGTTGCGAGCGAAAAGACGTGTGGCATAGCAACATGTTAAGTAGTGCCATTAATATTATGAAGGCACATTATTTAATCTGTGGTTACGTCTTGTTCAGCAAGCCACGCTGCACGGCTCGAGCTTTACTTTAATACTCTGTGATATATTTATAATAAAAGCTCTTGACGGTGATTGGCTTTGACTAGCGATTAAATGCAAATAGAAACACAGTTATTTCAACATAGTTCATTGTAAGAAAAACTTAAAACTAAAACTATTGTTTTAAATCTCCGGTAACGTTTGGACGCGTCCAAATCTGTCATCAAACGCAATTTAGTTGAACTAGTCACGGGAGCTCCTTAGGTATATCACTTACATCGATATAGTTCATAGTTAATCGATCGATTAATCTTAATTTAACATCGGTCTTCAGCTCATCCAGCAGTTCTGGCCACAAAAAAAATTACCATAAATGTTTATATGCTGATGCTTATCACAATGAAAGGATAAACAACTAAATAGTCAAGTTATAACAAATTTGTCACTGATAACTATATCACTAGTACAATAATATATCTACATATTTGAGACCAGTTGCTTGCGTCCGTAGGTAAAAGGAGCAACTAAAGTAGCAGTTCTACTAAGTATGATGACATGCAGAACATACATACGAGCAGAAACATCATTTGTATGACCGGACCGGTGTCTGAAGTAGTCGCGCTAACGACCGCACAACCGTACTCCGTAAACGAAATACATTTGTTTTTCTTTCTGTAACGACTTTCGAACGGCGGGAAATTTACAATTCAACGCAACGATGTGTTGCTGAACTCAATTAGTGATACAATGTTCTTAAAAGTGTTCACGGCACAAGTGAAATAGGAAAGGGGATTTAAGGGTCGAGTTGCTCGCGTCCGTAGGTGTGATACCCTTTGATTACCTATACGTTCCCCCTGGGTGGTGCTAAAGGAGCAACCAAAAATAGCAGCACCAAATCAAACTGTATCCCCCAATTTTGTTATCATTACGTTTCTGAATTACTATCCACTAAGAAAGCAAATTTATTTAGGTATTCATGTCAAAAAAATGAGACCTTGGAAAATGACAAAGGCTATTTTTTGTTGCGAAAATAAATCTTAAAGGAGCTGAAATACGGAATCCAGTGTAAGAACATAGGCTGGATATTATCTGAATTGCAGGCGAGCGAAGCCGCGAGGCAGCTGGCAGCGCTGGTTAACCGCTGCCGCTCCACGCGCCGCGAGTTGTCACCGATCACATAAATATGCCGCGGCATGTTATGTGTATAACTGCTATTTGTCGCAGTCAGCAGCGAGCGCGGGTCACAAACGTATGCATCATCGAGTCGACAAGGTCACCACAGATTTAGCGTCGTCCGCGTCACTTGATCATTTAATTTGACATATATTTGGGTGGTTGACGTGGCGTCTGCTGCGTGGGACTGCCATCGTAGTACCAATAAAATTTATAAAAATGTATTTCGTACACTTGCTCTGGAGAAAGCTAAATGTGAGCTGTGTTTATTTGTAGTTCGTTATGAAATAACGTGACAGTACCGAAATAATATTTGATATGAACGGGTGACGCTGGTCGCTTAGATAATGCGGTCATAACTCTGTCTGCTAAGGTCTTAGATTCGATCTCCCGCTGGGGCAAACATTTTAGCATTCTAAAGATCAACGATAATTTTCGCTGTTATGCACAAAATTATTTTCCTTATTTCGTGCGAGCAAGCGGCCAACTCTAGTGTCGAAGTTCAAAGGTCGCCTGGAGGCTTCCAACATGGCTTATCGACTAGTATAGCCGAGACCTCTTAACGTGCCCTCCGACGCGCGTAAGCTCTCAATTCAAAACGGTCACCCATCCAATCTGCCAAGACATTTAAGTAAGCTTCGCCACGAGCTGAGAGCTGAATAGTAATGAGGAACTTGCATCATGATGTTGAGTGATGATGACGTCAACGATGGAGTACGAAGCTGAATTTAATTTTAAATATAATTAGATAGAGATTTAAAAACGAATTACAATATTATTTGTGAATTTAATGTATTTTCTCTGACACGTTAATTTAATATTTAAATATGTTTTCTAAATTTTCTTTTCCATCTCCAGGCAAGGACCAATAAAAATATATTATTCAAAAGGTGCAGAAAAATCTCTACCAAAATGTATAGATCACTTTGTTTTTTACGTGGTTTCATGGGTTGTGATACTACCATCTGTGTTTTTTAATAAAAGGAAAATAAAATTTGAAAATCGTCATGAGTTACACGTATCAACGTATTTAAAAATAGTAACGAAGTCGCCAATAATAGATATTTCAAACGGGAGAAGCATGCATTTTAAGTTTACAGAGTAGCAAAATCAATTGGACTAATGCTCAACCTGTTATTCGAATAAATTATTTCGAAGAACATATTTTATGCAACTAAAATATAAATATATAAATATTTATAAAATAAAGATTTCTTTTCCATTTTCCCTAATTTATTTCCTTTTCCTATATTCTTTATATAAATAATATAAGTTAACCTAAAACCTATATCCATTATAGTGTTACATTAATTGCAAATACCATTTTTTTTTTTCAAATAAATTACACAAATACAAATTTCATTTCTTTTTTATTTCTTTCACCTGAACAATATCCTAAGATTTTTTAATTTTTAACGCTCCAGGCGCTCCAGGTTTAGTTAGTTAGCGCATCCAATATGTTTTTTTTATTTCATTACGTTTGCAATATGTAGAAAAAGGATATAAGGAAAAAATATGAAAGACAGTCCGGAAAAATGGAAAATTTTGGATAAAATTAAAATGCTTTTCTACTTTTTAATATAAGAGCAAAAAAATCATCTGAAAGAAAAGATTACAAAAATCTTTTTTTGAAACATTGTAATAATAATGACAGTTGAGTGTCAAATAGTAATTAGTATATGGACCAGTTAGACAGGTTAGTTAGACAATATTATAAATACAAAGCTATATAATATATACCACATGTATAACGGAGCGTCACTTGAAAGTGACTCGATAAATTAGAAGGTTTCTTTTGGTTGTGTTCGTAATTCTTAGGAACATCCACGGGGATGGCCAGAAATTGATGGCATTTTGAAATGAGGCACGTGCGAGAACGAGTCGCGATTACCAAAAATACGAATTGGGTAGGTACTTACTACAATCCACTTAAGAATCCCACTCAAAGGGAATTAAGAAATGGAATAGGTGCATACATAAATATTTCTGAAAGTATGTTCTACTTGATAAAAGTTAAAGTTGTCTTCCTTTGAGAAGTTTCTCAAAGACTTCACGTGTTCAGCGGTGTAGTGCAGTTTGGAAAGTTGATCTCAAAGGCTCGGCGCTGCATGCAGTCGGACCATTAAATTGAAGCATAAAATAATTAACATACTTAATTTACTTAACATACAAAATTAATTAATTTTGGCTTCAAAGCAAAGTTGGTAGTAGCTTTGCAAGACTCCCACTCAAGACAAACATTCGTATGACTGGTACTTAGTATTATAGTTGATATACATAAATAACCAGACAAAACAAACAAAAAAATGCTTATTCTGGGTGGGTGTCGAAACAAGAACCAGCACAAACTGAGCTGTGAGCCTTTTTGCCAGGGACAATTCATTTCAATGAAGATGTTATCACTAAATTTGAATAATAAGCGGTTTATCCGATTCTTACCATTAAGTCGATTCTTATCTAAAGCGGGAAACAGGAGACTTACCTGAAACAAAAAAAGACATATAAATTGCAACGTTCACCCACGCTAAGCGAATAGTGTGGTGGCTTTAGGGTACAGCTGAGTTTCAATCCGAGGGTCGCTGGTTCATATCTAGATGTGCGAGAATTTGCTTATAGAATGATGTGTCACTTTTACACGAGGATGTGCTTTCATGCGTTTATTAGTTCACCACATCTCACTCTCTTCTACCGGAACACAGCAATGCGAGTGCACCTCTGTTTGGTGACGGATTATCAGGTGTGGAGGCAGTACTTCCCCAGAAGAACTTGGCACAAATTCTACCGCTACTTGCTTTTTGCACTATTTAAGTAAATATTACAATTAATTCACTGTTATTTGAAAAATACTAAATAAAATTGCAAAAATGGCAGAGAACACATTAGCCTTAACACGAGTCGCATTCCCGCATTTTCTCTGAGACAAAGAGGGAACGCCTCAGATGCCTGTATTTTCGCTGGCATCCACTCCTTTCACCCGGATTGTCGGTGATTTCGTTGGTAAAACTTATCTCGTGGCTATGATTTGTTTTACTGGAAGAAAAAGTAGAAAGATTCTAGTAAACGTGTACCATCATATACGAGTATTATTAGTGAGAGCTGAATATATGATGGAACGGGTGGCAATTAATAAAACAACAACATTGCCACATATTATTTGTATGTTTATTTATTGTTGTTTACTGTAAAGTGTAATTTGAAATAAAGAGATAACTAAAAGAACCGGATTGATGAAATTTTCTTACTCTATGCCTTGCAGTATAGCATACAACGGTATGAAATTAAAAAAAAATGTGTTGGCCACGCATACACGAAATGCAGATCGGTATTCCATTTTCCAATTTCAAATTCCGTTTCGTGTTCTCAAACACGGCTAATTCAAACAAAATCAATGGTACACAACATACGAATCCAATTTATTCGAAACAGAATTACAAATGAGGAATGAAGTGTATGCGGTGCACCTAAGTTTAAATCTGATTCAACGAAAGTTTTCACATTAACTGGCAGTATGTGTGTGACTGAAGACACAAAAAGCCATAAAGAAGAAAGTGTATTTAACATGGACAATTACATTATTTTTGGTCCCCCCCCCCCTGCCGCACCACAAACAAAGGCCATCGATCGTGTTGGGTCACCGTCAATAAAGTGGTCACCGTGACCATTAAAACGTGGGTGATTTATTATGTTCCAAATGTATATTAAATCCCAACCACATGTTTTCAAACTGATTATGATAATTATGACTTTCCATAACTATTTTCTACCAAACCAGTAAATTCTGATAGACTCATTGAATAAGACCTATTTTGAAAGTATATGACATTGATGTATGAAATTGATTTCATAAATTTGATTAATTTTTTAAGGATTTTTCGTTTTGTGTTTTAATTTATTTTTATTACAGTTTATTTAAGTCCTTGTACACCTGAAATTTGTTGACTGAATCTGTATTGAGTATATTGACATTATGTATTTATTAAGTTATTCACGAAGTCCCTTTACAGCTGAAGTTATCTCAACTGGAAATTGTAAGTTATTTATACATACTTATAGATAGATAGATAGATTACCGATACCGATACAGTTAATATTATGATTCGTTCTAATAAGTGTTTAAGGTCTTGGTAATGATATATTATCTATTTATATATCTTACGTACTACCAAATAGTCGAAGTTCATTGGAGAAGCAGAACCGTGAAGATATTGTATCGTGCAGTTATGCCATGAAACTCGCGCATAGAGAGTACGAGAGGGTTGAGAGACTTGGCAGATGCGCCACGCTATCTCCTCAGATTAGGATCCTCAGACCTATGACGCTAAAGTTGGCTGTAGTAAGCTCAGGAGAAGTTGGTTTGAATTATATCTATGCTTAAATTCTAAAGTCGATGCGGTATATGGTTGGCCACTTATTGAATACGAAATAGAAAGGTGTGAAGAACCCCGAGGGTTTGTGCTGTTTGGGTAAAAAGGTTCGTTTAAAACTAATTGCTACCCTTTTTTTTTTTTTTTTTTTTTTTTTTTTTTTTTTTTTTTTTTTTTTTTCGTGGGGAAATGCACTCGCATACCGCCCTGCCACGGGGAGACAGAGCGGTTATGTGGGACTAGACCCACTAAAACCCCACGGTGTCCTCCTCTGCCGCTTAGTGGCGGGAACACGGGAACGTTTTGACACACATCCGCGAACCCGCCGCGGCTGTCCGTTTCCGGACCCCTCTCGATTTGGCATCGAGTGCCACGCCTTAGTTAGCGACACGCCAGAACACATAGCGTGTCGCTACCACCTCGGGGACCTGGCCAGCGAAAGGGCGTTAGATGACCCCGTATCTAAACGCCCTAGGTCCCCATGTGACGGGTCAGATTTGTGGCCCCGTCACCTGCCACTACGGCCGCAGAGGATAGGGAGAGTGGCGCCTCTCAATACCAACACTCCTCTTCCCCTGCGGCCCCACCGCGTCCGCCATCCAGCGGTGGCGACCCCGCCGTGGCCGCGGAAGGTAGGGAGAGCGGCGCACCGCTATACCGGCACTCCTCTCCCGCCGCGGCCCCTAACCCTCAGCTGCGGTGCCGCCCATACGACACCGCAGCCCGCCTCAGTTGCGGTGCCCCCCATAAGGCACCGCCACCTACTGTGGCCGCTCCTAGTCGGCTTGGAGGCAAAGCCTAAAGGAGCAGCCCCTCCCGGGTTCCTCTTGGCTTCACCGTGGGCAGCCAAACCACGGTTACTAAGCCCCCCCGCCCCGACAAGGCGGGAACCCGCGGGGGGGAACTAATTGCTACCCTGCCAGAAAGGTCTGGTGGATTACATTCATGCTGAAAGCATTTTGAAAGTACCTACCTACTTTTACAATTCAAGGACAATTTATTGGCTTCAGATTACGAAGTTGTAGTGGAGGTACTTCTGTGGACAAACTCGGCACAAGTTCTACTGCTATTTTGGGTTGCTCCTTTCGTAATATTTGTAATATTTGGGAGACCAGTTTAGAAACTTGGGACGGTATTCACTTTTGGATGTGAGCAACATTGAGTGCTAAAATGCAATACATTCAGATCCTCCTGAATTCAGCTGGTAGGCTACAGTGGGAAGGAGACTAAGAGAGACATGTCCTGGAAACGCGCCCCACACCCGCACTCTATATGATTTGGGTCTAAAATAACCCCTTCCCCTGGCATAGTTTTGCAGCGTCCAATTTGTGAACTGGTTGAAAAATTTCTAAGTCGGCCACTGCAGCTCATGCCCAATTTTGTATTAAGCAATTAACTCTTGAGGAGGAGGGCGCGAATCACTCCGCAATTTGCACGTCACTTATTCTTTTTTTTTATACCACTTATGTCGCTAACAATCATACGGCCCACCTGATGGCAAGCGGTTACCGTAGCGTATGGACGTTTGCAATACCAGGGGTATCACTCGCAAGTTTTGCTGTTTATGTTAACCTGTATAATTCAATTTCATGAAAAACCGCAATTTTGTACAAAAAAATATTTATACAAAAAACGCAAGCGAAGCTCGGGCACCCTAAAAATATATACCTAAACTCTAAAAGACAAAAAGGGACTAAATGTACTGATCTCCGAGTAGCATAAATAAAGTTTGAAAATTTGTTCACGAAACCTAAGCTAGTGCCATAACACTACGAATTGTATTGAAATCCTAATTTCGATGTGAATTTGGCAAAAAATCCAGACTCCGTTTGGGGAAACTCTGTTTTATCTTACGTTCGTTTTTCCAGGTGATTCATTTTTTCCAATTTTCGTCTGCCGTTTTCTTGTCTAGCTTTTGATTTTTCCGAATTTACTGAATTAAAAAGGTACAGTAGATCCTTTTACCAAATCTAGTACGCTATTTATATTTTATTATTTTGTAGCTGTAATGTCGTGAGTGTTGGTGAGCGTTTCAGACATGCAAGCTACATTTGCTTCTCTGAGTGACACTAAGTAAAATAAATGAAGTTAACACTCATAGCAAAACCTGGTGCAGGAGGCACTTCAATTCGCTGAGTCCCAGGGGGCTTGGACAAAAACATGACGACAAAATAACAATCCAATATCCGAGAACAAATTTAACAAGGTTTGATGCAGACAGTAATCAAACCGTTCGCGTCAAAGGCTGTTAACAATACGACTTGGGCTTATGTTTCGCTAGAAGAATCTTATAAAGTTGCCGGCAGAAAAAAGTCAATATTTTCATCTATACTATATAAGGACGGCGATTATTAATACAACAATCTGCCTAGATACAGCATGTTTTCATAGCATGAGATAATCAGTCTGCAATAGTAAAATCAGAGCATAATCAACTCTCTCCGACGTTTATAATATATACTGAGTCACATTACTCATGGGCTACATATTAGTCATGGGCGAGGGTTGCCACTTACCAGCAGGTGGGCCCTCTACTCGTTTCGCCACATTTACAGGTAAAAGAAAAGAAAAACCTTTGTCGCTGTTACTGCTAGAAAGGATATAGCCAAGACGTGCTAATAAACACGGCTACTGCGTTGAGTCAGCGTAAATTCCAACACCATTTTATTTTAATCTGTCGTTGCGTCTCTAATCGGCTCTAAGCGATCAAGAAATCAGTATTAAAGTCAGTAATTAAGTTAAGAAGCGAATAAAATTCTGATGCGGTAAGTTAGTGACGATCAAACAATTATTAGGAAACCTACTACAGAATTCATGAACTTTATCTCGGAGCCGGGCGCTTGATCAAGATGAAGGCGAAAACTTTCTAAAGTGCTGATCCCAGGTACAGCTCCAAAGTGTACCACAGACTCACAACTTAAAAGTCTTCCGCACGTGAAGGCTTTCCTAGTTTTGCTTATATTACTACGGAATTCAGAAAGTACTTGAAGCTCTTTCTTTGCATATTTTTTAACAGAATTGATTTTAGCTTGAAAGGTTTTATTTATTAAATTTGGTTACCTTGAAGCACCCGCTACAACGGTCAGGTACACGAAATATCAGCCAAGCCGGTCTTTAATTTAAACATTTTCAAAAAGGTTTAGAATTTGTTTCTTTCGTTTTAAAAATACATTTTGGGGGACCATGTTGTTCGCGTCCGTAGGTGAGTACTCTCAAAATCCCCACACGTTTCTCCCGGGTGGTGCAAAAGGAACAACCCAAAGTAGCAGTAGAACTTATGCCAAATTGGTCCGGATTAGTAATGCCACCAGACTTGGTAATCCGCCGCTAGACAATGATGCACTCGCACCCCAGTGTTCGGGTGTGGGTGCCGGTGTAATTACAGGCACTTGAGACGTCCCCGCATCGGGTTTTTTAATACTTTGGGAGGACTTAGCATTACTGCTGTTGCTATGGGCGTGGCATAACTATAGTCATATAAAAAATACCAGTAATGATTAAAAATATATATTTATATTTTTTTATCTTATCTTATCTTACACTAAAAAATAAATCTAAAAGGACCTACGTATGTTCATGAATGACAGAAAAATTATTTGAACATTCAAGAGAGAATACAATAGAAAATTCTAGAACAGAGTTAGATAATGCCGATAAGGTCATGTTGAAGTTTACTGAAGTCACAATGTCTTGACCTAAAGTTAAAAGGTACTGGTCATCAGGATTACCTTCATTGTACACTAACGACCCACCTCAGCTTCGCAGAGGACCATCTCAAATATAAAAGGACCATCCAAACATTCGACATTTCGTACGTATGTCACAATTTTATTTCGTTCTAATTAACCTTGTCCTTACAACGAAAAAGATATCAGCTATTGTCGTACACGAACCAAATGCTTTTTATTTGAAACTAGAAGACTCAACTTCGTAGCACCTAAAGTTGCGAAGTAGCTACTCCCATACAAAATTACCAATTAAGTTTTTTTCGATTTCTAACGTATGTAATTATGTTTATTCTAGCGTATGTTTTTCCAATTTGTCTTTTTTCGTAAATCAAGTTGAACAGAACAAAAATTAAGTATTTAACCCGGTCGATTCATTATCGATTTTCTAAAAGACCAACGTACACCAAATACTTTTTATATATATACGATAATATGGATCATTTTAATTTGAACCAAGACCGAGTTTAGAATACGATAAAAAAATTACACATAAAATTAGCTCCAGAGGTGAATTTGTATTGAGAAATTCAGGGAAATACCTTTTATTTCTCTCTATCGTAATCTTTCAAGATCAAAAGTCTCTTTCTTTTTATCTTTCTTAGAGGTAAAATGAAAAAGGGTTCTACTGCCTAAATTCTACTAACATTAATTAATTATAATCAATTATAATCAACTCTGATGTCTGAAGTTTTGAAACTGCGAAGGCTTTCGACATGGTTTATCGACTACAGCTGAGACCGATACCTTGTGCCAAGCACGGAAGCGCTCAGTTGAAACGCCACTAGACGGTCACTCATCCATCTACGGACCGGGCGGCTAGTTGCTTAACTTAGATGATCGGTAAAGAACATCAGCCAAGCTCAGGTATGAGCGCTTCAGGACAGGTTTGAAATTGAACGAGCCCACACTCAATTTGGCGGCAAAACCGTTTAGCGTGCGATGCAAATGATGCACAAATCCTCGTTCACGTTTCTATGCATGGAATTTCAAAGTGGTATGGAAATAGGCGCAAGGGATATTACATACCCATTGCAAACAACCGGCGCTAATTGGGTTTTTACCAAGGTCCTGAGTCCTGAGTTATATTGTTGCTGCTTACCACAAAAGTGGTAAGCACCTAATATCCGGTTTATCACAATAATAGAGAGATATTAGTGAAAATGTTCAGTCTATATTGATTGATTAATAAAATGTCTAAATGGCAACAATTTATATCAGCTTCCAATAAAATTAATAATAAAGATGAATTGCCGTATGTATGAAAGATTATCACTAGAGAACTTAACTAATTTGGCATGAAAGGTCGGTATGAAATATAAAACTAATTTAATATATTTTTGGAGAGCGCGATTCTCATTTTCTTCATTAGTAAATTGCATCCGTGCGAGCCCGGGTCGCTCGGAGAATATAAATGAATTCAACGCAAAATTAATACAGATCAATTTAAAGTATATTATTTTAGTTCATCAGCACGTTTTTCTTTGAATTCAATGAAAATTTAAATCTTTGACTTTGAATATTTAAAAAAGATTGTTTAATAATCGGGAATGCTTCTAAGTATACGTAAAGATATTGAATATAATATGAGAACTAATTAAATTATGAAACATGTTTTTTAAAAAGGTGTACATACTCAATCACACCTGAGAAAGAACTTCATGCTTACCAAAGTTTGCCAGAAATTGAATCCCGAACCCGTAGCTTTAAAGGCAGGAGCCTCTTAGGAGCATCTTAGCCACAGGGTCACGGCGTATTTTGATTATTAGTTCTTTTGTAATAATACAAGAATAATCGATATGTAAAATAATCGTATTAGTAATCGTATTAGTAATCGTATTAATAATCGTATTATTGTTATAATACAAAGTGTTGGCCACAATCCCACGAAACGGGAAGCAGCTAACAATCGCTTCATGCACTTCTTTTTTTAAGCCTCACTCCGCAGCACTCGTTCATTCGTTGTGCATACCAAAAACGAATCAGAAAAATCTTATAGCACTACCGTTCGCCTGCCCTGCCATATGCCCTGAGGCTCATTGGTTCTGTTGAGTAAATCCGTAAATAGTAGGGGCGGGATCCCCGGAATCCGAACACGACAAATACTCCCGAGGCTGTTTTGGAGTTGTAGAGTTGCTCTATTTAGGAAGCTGCGGGTAGGACGGGAAGTTATCTGTCACTGCGACTGATCTCTATAGGAAGGAAAACATTCCCACTCATAAATATTGCAGGTGTGAATTTCATAATAAAATGGTATACTACACGCAACACTGTTAATGATTATTGATTAAGTAATTATTGATGTCTTCTCTTACTTCCTTATCTATATATATAAAAGAAAGTCGTGTTAGTTACTTCACTTATAACTCAAGAACGGCTGAACCGATTTAGCTGAAAATTGGCAGGGAGGTAGTTTAGAGCCAGGAGAAGGACATAGGATACTTTTTATCCCGTTCGACATCATTCCCGTGTGACTTGACATGTAACGTCAGTCACTATAAAACGTGGTATAACAAAAAAGAATCAGACTTGGAATAACAAAATTGACGTATAATGACAGCTATGTAATGACGTATGGATGACTATTTGATATTTGTAAGAAATCTATATATATAAAAGAAAGTCGTGTTTGTTACAACACTTATAACTCGAGAACGGCTGGACCGATTGCCATGGTTTTTGATTTGTTGGATTTGTTTCCGTCCCGAATAGCAGAATAACTATTAAAACATTGGAAAATTAACGAAAAAAATAAAATCAATTTATCCCCGTATTCTCCACGGGAACGAGAACTATGCGGGTGAAACCGCGGGGCGCAGCTAGTATAGTATAAAACAAAGTCACTTCCGCTTTTTGTATGGAATCTAATAAAGTTTTCAACAATAGAAGATTCAAAAGGAAGGTTTATACAATATGTTTGTACCTATATATGTATATTATAGAAGAGACTGCCCCACATTAGTATTTATATGGGGCGAGTCACGAGTATATTATAAAGGCGAAAGTTTGTATGTGTGTGTATGTTTGTTCCACCTTCACGCTGAAACGGCCCAACGGATTTGGATAAAATTTGGTAGCAGGATGGCTTATATCTATGTATTACATGGGCTTTTTATCCCGGAAAAAAGCGGGTGACACCGCGAGGCACAGCTTAAAAAAACTACTAAGCAACGGCAGTCCGGGAGAGCCGACAGAAGTGAAAACAAAAGCAGAACACTACATACAGGGGTGTCAGGAGCAGTGTCGCGAGTTCCATGGTTTTTGCGAGGCGACCAACGCAAACGGGACTAAAAAAGTTTACACTTCATTAACTTGCCCACACTTCACTTCACTACGCTGATTATTATAAGGGTTACACTACACTAAGGGTTTTAAACAGTGAGAATTTTTAAAAACAAATTGTTTCTACTCTCTTCCCCGATGTTAGGGTTCTTTTTGTTGCAAATGGTATGGAAACACATACTCACACAACAACACACACATAAAGCCCTTTTTCCCTTGTGTAGCCACAAACATTATATTAGTACAGCGAATGAACATTGGTCAAATTAAAAAAATATTGTTAGTTTCGTAATAAAAGTAGAAACAAAAAGTTTTGACCGGTGAACTAATTGGCTTCTCTTTACTGTAACGCTTGTTTTGAGTTTAACCTGAATATTCCATCTTTGTTTAGAACAAAATATTTGTAATATATATTAAGTACACTAAAATAATTTGTATTAAAATACTTTTATAAATAGATGAATAGGTATAATGGTCGCGAAAAGAAATCTATCCCACAACTAGGGGTTTCATACGTAATTTTCCATGGAGCGTCGGATAGCGTTGGAATAGGCATCAAACTTAGTTATAAGAACGTATGATCTCGTAGGTAGATACATATTTTAATCAGTGATAATATCTTCAGTATATTTGGAGTGTTGAAAGGAAACAAAGATTTGTAATTTGACCTTGACTGAGCCGTGAAACCATTTAATCAGACTCCCGCTATATTCAGAATTGAACAAGTTATTCATTGTCATCCCCGCCCCTCCTGTGGGGAGTAGGGAGCATCCAGTCTGCCATAGTTACCAGTAACGTTTCTGTCAGGTGAGGTTTGCTAGGAAAATAATTTCAGATATTCTCACTAGCTACTAACAGGGTCTCACTCTACACCAAAACAAAACATACGTAAATGAATGGCTTTTTGCCCGAAGAAATTAAGTATTATTAACTTTTCACAAAAGGCTATTTTGGGAAAAATCTTTACCTCACAAATAGAAAGAAATAAATACAAAATAACCTACCTTGTACCTACGAGTATCTTAGTAGGATACACTATCTTGAGAATGTAGAAGTGACAAGTGTGAAGTTCGCCACTGTTGAAGGCTAAATAATGTTTATTCTATTTTCATTACTGCGATCACGTTCCATTAAACATTACTCCAATGATTTTTTTTATATAATATTTAGTATCATTAGATAATGTAAAAAAGGAGAAAAACTTAACAAAGAAAAAAATCTTTATTGCATTTGGATTCTTAAAAATAAAAATACTAACATTATTTTTGCTCAAAGATGTTTTTCTAGCAAATTTATTCAAACAAATTGTTTCTAAAATAACAGCAATAGCAGCATAAATCGAGACATAAGTCTCGATTTATTTGAACCTAATAGAGTTCATTGAATAGCTTTATTGTTTTCCCCGATTCTCGTCATTTTCTTGCGTATCAAGAGTTCAATTAGTTTTCTGAAGTCAGGTTGGCCTAGTGGTTCAGGCGCCGGCCCAAAAATCCGGAGATCGCAGGTTCAAATCCTGCACCTGACCAATAATACTCCTTATCACTACTTTTTTCTGTTTATTTTTATTATAGCTTTTTTCCATCTTTTATTTTTTGCCCGCTACTTTTTACTCGCGTATTTTTTCAGTGCCTTCACCAATCACCATACTATTCAAATAACAAAAAAAGTGACTAGTGGTTTTGACACGTAAAACAAGTAACTGACTTTAATACTATGATCCCTGTCATTTTCAAAAAGATAACGCTAAGTCAGTAAACAAAGGGCGAAAAACAAATAACAAAGCAAATTACGCAATTTTGTTTAATTGCGTAATGACGTATTGTTTATGCACAAGTATAATGCATAAATGAAAACTCTCGTGTCTTTTTACACGTATATTGATTTGTTATTAACAAGAATGTGGAAATGGGTTGCGGAATAATTCACTCTCGTTGTTTGCATAAAAAAAATTATATCTCCTTGTGACAATCACATTGGCGTGGCGAAAGCTTTAAAGGCGTTACCACATATATCTTCCAGTTATTTTGATTTACAAACTTAGCTATTTAATCGATTTTGAAAAAACTAATGGGACTAATCTGAAAACATATATGGATATGTAAATAAAAAATATTTTTTATAATCGTTTCATAAATGTCGGAGAACTGATGTACAACGAAAAAAAAAAATAATGAAACCGAATCGATAACCCCGACACCGGACCTAGCCAATTGCTCATACGAAAGAAAACGAAATAGTTTAAAAAAATAGTTTTCATCAGTCTGTACAATTCAAACAGTTTAGTTAATAAACCTAATTTTATTATTACGTGCCATTATCTTGCCATTGTCATTAACCAGCCATCTGTGGCGGCAGCAGATATTTTAATAAGGCGAGGCTGACTAACAGCGTTTCTCGTGAGGGCTCTTCAACTTAACAAATACCTACGTAGTGTATACTCCCCTTTATTGAAATATCTGCTGCAACCACAGATGGCTGAAAACAATCCGACGATAATGACGGTCGTATTAGACGCACTATGGTTATAGCGTATTTTGGTCATCCATCTCTACTTATAGCGTGTTTCATACATTAACATTTCTTAGTATATCGCAACAGCAACAAAAATCGTGGTGTTGTAACGCCCCAGGCTCACTGGGACATTAGAAGTCATTAGTCTGCTGTCGCGGCCATTGGCGGCAAATTGTTCCGCGTACACCGCGATGTCGGCAATCGGCACTTCCGACCTCTTCCGGCGATTGGCACGCGACCTGTTAGCACTTAATACGATGTAAGTGACGACAAAATGCTATGACGGAAGTTAATGGCTTAGTGTATTTGGGCCTTTAACATTATTATTATGGAGACGATTATATTAACTGCACATATAATAAATAAATTATCACGGATATTTTACTGCCCGTACTAAGCATAGCACCAACAGAGCTGGATTACTGAAAATGCATATATAAATTACATACTAACACCCAAACATAAAACAAATATCTGCTTGTTACACAATACTTGTCCTGGGTGGGTATCGAACCTACAACACTTCAAATTTTATTTCTTGTAAGAGTATGTGTTTTTATACATATAGCGTAGTTCAGAATAAAAAAAACTTTTAAAATAAACTATGCTGAAAATTATATACAGCGCCATCTCGTTATTTTTTGTGGTACTTCATTGAATGTAATGTATGAGTTAAAAACCGATTTTATAAAAAAAAGGTCGCCCAGGTTCTAATATTATAAAGTATTATTTTTTACTTATATTTTTCTAACCTATTTATTGGCGATCATAATGTTTGGCGACGATCGATTTTGAACCAAGTTTAATTACTGGCTGAAGCCTTTGTGTGAAAAGTATAATATATATTTGTTTTTCTTTGCCCTCTGGTCTGTGTGATTGTAAGTCTATGATATTCAAGAAATTTTTGTGCAGGAGTATGAGCACAAAGTGTTTGTATGTACCACTGGGCCACTCTCGAAGGAATCTCATTTCACAGAATGTGCAGTGCCAATCCACCGCGGAATGGTTCACACTCCGCTGCCTCACGATTATATTTCAAGTTCGTGGTGGCTTCGATCTAAACACGTTTGCGATCCGAATATTTGATGTGGAAGTTCCGTTGCGGAAAATGGCAATTTTTAATGCAAATATTCGAAAAGAAGCTAATTTCAAAAACCGTTTTCCATAATATGCAATCATATCGTCTGCTGAAAGTGATTGAAAACATCTATAATGTTGTGATGGAGGTGGTGGACCGACGTGACCACTCAACCGATGTCGAGTGGATAAAATATTAGCTAAAATAACTTTGATTTGTTTACAATTATGTACTCAATGTTTGCATTGCTATTTTAAATAGTTACTTAAGTGTTATTATGTATATCGTTCAAACGTTTACTAATAAGTCCAGACGATAAAATAAATGATTTTCAACCAACTTCTGAAGGAGGAGTTTATCATTTTGATGATATTGTTTTAAATATTTGTTACCTCGAAACTTCATCATTTTTCAACGTTTACTTATAACGTGTCCTGCTGATAAATGGTTTTCAACTGAATGACGTAAGTTTTTATATAAAAATCTTGTAACATATTTTCTAATTTATTTTCTTTTAAAAGGAATCTTTGGACCTCATACTTAGGTCATCGAGTTATTTCCTGAAGGAAATAACTAGAGGACTTTCAGCGTTCGTACCTTGAACAGAGTGTCGGGGCGCACACGTCTGTAGTTGACAGGTAAAATTGATTTGGCAAATTGAACAGTGTGTAGTGAGTGGTGCAAGCAGTTTTAAAATATTGAACTTAACGTATTAACGAACATTTTGCTCGGATCATGTATTTTTGATAGCCCAGCGCTGGATGTTTTCTGAGTTATGCAACTCTCTGATCGGTCAGTAGTTAGATGGGTGTCCATAGCGGCAATTGATATTTTGGGGGATCCAGTGATTGACCTGTATTGCTGTGTTCCGGTGGAAGGGTGTGGGTGTGTGAAGGGCGCAACGGGATGTGACTTGGGTAGGAGGGCCTATGTCGAATTTCTGTTTTTATGGGCGGAGGTAACTTAAAGTATAAAAAAACTGTGCACATGCTTGGAGCGTTAATTATTATTGAAAAATGCAGAAAATTACTATAGGAAACTTTACTCTGTATGCATATTAAACGCTTATATTTTATTCAATTTGACATATAATCGTAGTAGTGTAATTTACTCAGCTTTAAAGTACATAGCTGAACTTTGATTCTTTTAAACCGACTTCTAAAGAAGGTTATGAATTCTGTTGCATATTCTTTTTATGTTTGATTCTCAGAACACTGTCCTTTATCAGTCAATTTGGAAAATTGGTTGCTAAATCAGATTGGTCCCGTAGAAATTATATCAAAATTGGTTTAATTGTTTAGTTTTAAATCTAAAACGAATAAAAAATTATGTTACCGAAATAAAATAAATTCACCTCTTGTAGCACAATTTGGATTTTTCTTTTTAGAACTGGAAGTGGTCTAAGAGTGAAATGTATTATTAATTAATAGTCCGTATGGAGCCGTTATTTAGGTTTTCCACATGTGCCACCCCAAGTATTCTTGTACCAGTTTCATCCATGTCTGCCAGGACGTCTGGGCCGTGGTGTTTTTTGAACCTCAACTTACATTATTTAAATGTAAAATTTGTTTGATTTTATGCTAGAACACGACGTATTTCAATATAATATTTATGTTTATCAAAAATTATATATTAATATTATTTTAAATTATTTCGAATTGTATTAGTTACTTTAATATAGATACACCCAATGCCCCTAGTAATATCCGTTACTTCTTGTCCATCCAAGGTTGTCTGTAAGAGATCGCTTTAAAGCGATAAGACCGCCCATTGTTTCACATTACTTGTGTAATATTATTTTGTTATGTGTTGTTTTGTTATGTGAGCAATAAAGTGTTATCTATCTATTGTAACTATCTATCTATTCCATGTTCCTTGATTAAAAAGAAAATTGCGCGAGTGAAGCCACAAGCATGACGCTAGTAGCTAATGAAAACGAATTCTGCGGTTCCATCGGGTACAAAGTTGGACCAGTCGAGCGATCTAAAGTTCGTTTGATCGGTATTCAGATAGTTTAATTACTTATTTTGTATTTCGTATATATCATTCGAAATTTGTCCTTGTGAGTTTCCTAGGGGTTATTCTACGTTCTGTAAATTCCGTGAGAATTCAAATAGTTATTCTTTTGAAAAGTTTCAACCTGTTATATACCGGACCACAGAACAGAAAAGTCGAATAGACAGATATAGTAAACTAGTAAAAACCGTTCCTTTTGCCGAACCGAACCCTGATAAATTCAATAGCTTTGAGCATAGCGATACAACGCCACTTTTCGAAATCAATTGTAAAAGCTGTTTCAATTTAAAAAATTGTGTTTGCTTCCAATTCAACTTCCAATGCGGATGGGTGTCGGAAACAGAATGGGAGAATTCTAGTTTATTTACAACAGGGATGTTACGTAGCTCCGTAACCGTAAACGGAACTATCGGATCAAAATAAAAATCTATCCGTAACCGTTACAGACTCTAATATAAAATTTTAGAATAAATTTGGATAGACGTGGAGTTACTGAGACTTGTTATGACAAGTTGTCGCGGGCCGAGCCGATACACCCGCGCGCGCCGATACACCCTTGCATTTTTAAATGATGTTTTTTTTTAACTTCTATTATTTACTTATTTGTATTTTTAAATACTAATTCTTCGAAAACGTAATCCGTAACTGAAACTATCGAATGATTCGTATTATTTGTATTTCCGTAACCGTATTTGAGCCGATATAATATTATCCATCCGTATCCGTATCCATATCCGAAATTTCATATCCCCAATATCCCTGATTCACAGTAAACTTTAAATGAAAAATGTTTCGGTTGAAGCCCGCATAACTTCTCATCATAAACTAGATCGTTGTGGCTACATTGGTTAAAGCATGGAAAGCATTTTTCAACGGAATTGCCAATCTAAATCTTACATGAGATCTTAGTTAATCTCTGTTATATTGGCTGAACCAAATGTGAACTAAAAATAAATTTTGGTTCAGTTACCAGTTCCTTATAAAATCCAATTACAGGCAATCTTTATTTACGATAGCAAGGACGAAATTCTTCTATTGCATCAACGTTCCACTTCTCAGAACGATATTAATAAACTATATATTCAATGAAAAATAAAAATGGAAATTCATGATACTTATTATGGATAATCATAATTATCGTATTGATAATTACCATGTTGCTAGCGTCCGTAGGTGAGTACCCTCGGTGTCCCTACGTGTCATCAGGGTGGTGCGACAGGGGCAACCCAAAGTAGCAGCAAACCTCGTGTCATGTTTGTCCGAGGAAGTACTGCCTTCACATCTGGTAATCTGCCATCAAGCAGTGGTATATTCGCATAACAGGGTTCCGGTGGAAGAGAACGGGTGCTCGTGAAATTACAGACGCATGAGACGTCACATCCTCGTCTCATGCAGCGAGTGCAACAGGATGCGGCTTTGGTCTCATTGTGGGTGGAGACATCCATTTAACATCAGGCAGCCAACTCGTTACGCCACGAACGTAGCACTTATAAACAAATTTTCAATTATCAACACACGGCATTTAAGTTCCTTTGTAAAGTGTAAACAACATTTGTCAACTAGAGGCTACCTAGCTATTATGGGTTCAATGAGGACGTCAGTTCTAGCTGCAATTTGTCGGCCCTAACGACTGTTTGCTTTAGCTTGAGCTACTTTTACTAACCGCTTATTTCCAACAAAACAAATAAATGGTTCGCTGTCGACTTTTTCACCTTAATGGTTTCACATCCATCAAGCATACCATTTTAAATAGTTGATTAGAGAAATCGATCGATGGTAGGTTCACACGCCTTATAAAGTCGTTACGTGGTAAGCCTGGTCATTAAGCTAGCGGTGCCGACTGTGTTATAATCAGGCTATGCTGTACGTATGTTTGTATGGTAGCTCACTAACTATTCTCTATTCTGTATTATGAGGCGTCTTTTTCAAGCACGATTCTAGCAAATGCTATGCTTTGTATAGAATATAATTAAGAACCCGCCCTTGTTTCAAACAAATAAATGTTTTGTTTGATAGTTTTTTTGCTTAAAACGAGCTGAAAGACCACCTGGTGATAGGTGGAAACCTCCACCCATAACAACAGTAATATGTCAAGATCTGAATTTGGTCTTTTCATAAGGAGGGCTCTAATGAAAAGGCCAAACTACTACGCGGGTAGGGCATACTCATCATTTGTTTTAGTTTTCAATTTACTTGGTGCATAAATATATAAGTTTTGATTGTATATTTTCTACATGTTTTTTTGATACAATATATAATAAATTTGTATCAAGAAGGGTTATAAAGCAATTTATATTAGTAACCTTCGTCAATATTTAGGTTTTGTACGGTAATTCTAAATCCAGAGGCTTACGTTGGTAGTTTCTGAATTGTAATAACTTTGTTTTAGTTTAGTCGATTTCTAAATTATATTCAGTTATATATTCAGTAGCCATAATTAGCGCAAATATGAGAAGACCCAAGTCATTTTTTCATCGGACGATTCAGTTATTTTATAATAGTATCTTACTTATATTATAAAGGCGAAAGTGTGTATGTATATTTGTGTGTTTGTACCACCACGTTCAAACGGCTCAACGCATTTGGATGAAATTTGGTACCAGGGTAGATTATATCCAGGATTTTACACATAGGGTAATTTTAATCCCGGAAAACTGCGGGTAACACTGCGGGGCGCAGCTAGTATGTTCTTTAATATGGGCAGCATTTCATTCAAAACCATGGTCTGAAAATAGAATTTGTTACTTTTCACCCTATTTAACGGAACCAAGTTTTTTATATTGACTGTCTCGTTTCCATTCATTTTCCAGATTAAAGGCCAGCTAAATTGAATTTGATAATGATTTAAAAAAATTCTTAAGTTTATCTTTGCGGATTAAGTCACTTTGACTTATTAATGATAGTAAAAAATAAATATATTATTATAAATCGGTCATTGGCGTTAGTAATCGTTTAATGTAAAAACGGCCTTAAAACAACAACCAAGGTACTATTTCTATGCTAGAATAGTAGTGGCTCCTAAATCAAATGCGGGCAAATGTTGACTTGTTGGTTACACTGACATATGCGTACACACCACACGTGGTCGTAGGTTCATATCCCACCCAGGCACACATCAAGTATTTCTGTGACGAAATTAGCTGTTTGTTCTGTTGGTATAAGTATAATATGTTTGTAGTTATAAAAAAATCTCTGTTCTGTCTATGATCTGGTTTTCATATAACATGCTAGATGGCGCTTTGCGATATGCATGCTAAATAAATGAAACTAAGAATTTTGAATGTAATTATTCCAGATATAATTTACAATAATGTCCCGGTAAATCGCCTGGCAAGATGTCTTTGGCTCCCAATGTAGCGCTCGGTGTTACAGCTGGTGCTACGGTCTCTGGACTCTATAACTTGGGCAACAATTCAGCTCTGTTTCACTTTTATGGGTGATAATTGGAAATGAGCCGTAACGAAATGATTATAGAATCAATGTTGCTAGGCACCGCGAAGGACGAAGCTTTGAATGAGAAAAACTACCTTTGAGTTTCAGTTATAAGTTTCAATATCGTTTGCATCGTGTTTTTATATTAATAGTTATTAATGAAGTTGTTATTTTGTAAATTAGTAAAGTAAGTGTATGACTAAGTTTATATTTTTTTTTATGTAACTGATGTGACGGGAAGATCTGAAGGCCTACCTGATGTAAAGCGTAGAATAGTTTATTTTTCTATAAAAACTTTTTTAAGTTTCAATGAAAGGTACTATAATAGTAAATAGACAATATTTAACACGGATCCCAAATATATAGCCATATTTTGTTTATATATATAGTAGTATTATATATATAGTCAAATATATGTTTGGTTAGAACTACAGTATCACTTTATTCGCTCTCTGCCCCACTACTCGGTAGTAGCTCTGCCTTCTGTCCTGTAGATCATGTGTTCGATTCCCACCCAGAGCAAATATTTTTGTGACGTTTAGATGTTTGTTCTGTGTCTGGGTATCTATTTGTTAAATTATGTGAAATGTTATTAATCACTATGTTAGTAATCTGGATCTATAGTACAAACTATGCTTTGTTTGGGGAGAACCCATCAATATATGACAAGTGTTATCTTGTTATATTTGTTTACTTTACGAAAAGTTTTTCATAATATACCAAAAGCCTTTTTTTAGTTTAAAATAAGGAACGAACACTTCAAAAGTATTTAAAGTTCGGGAAAGAGGCGGCGGTCTGCCTTTCGACCTGGCTTCGTCAGGCATTTGCGATAAACGCCATCTAGTAACGGGTAGCAAAACTAATCATTAAACCATTCGTCCTTTTTTGGTTTCCGTACCAGAATGTAAATGGCACGCGATTATTAACCCTACAAGATCTGTCTGTACAGGTACTGTATCTGTACTGTTAACCTGATGCTCAAATTAAAAGAATATACATTATGTCAATAAAATCTGATTTAATGACATAATGTACATTCTCATGAAAAGGTTGTCCGTCAAGGGACGCGTCGAATTGCCGGTTATATTGTCATTTTATGCACCACCACATAGTATCTTTTATTTATTGTACCACACATAATATAATAGTAAAATGTAAAAAACTTAACGCTTAATATGGCAAAGTATATCTAGCAGTGTATTTATAATCCATAAGCCATTTTTTTTGGTAATTTATGTACGACTTAAGATATTGCTTTAAAATATATTAAAATTGATTGAGAATAATTTGTTTTTCTTAGTATTAAATAATTGAAATTTTGATGTCATAAATTATGAACGCCATTCAGGGAATAAAACAGTCAGTTATTGTTTAGTGATAATTATTACAACGTAGAATTTTCGTAGAGCCTCTACGGCGTAGCGTAAAGTCGTGTTAACGCTGCATTGCTTGACCTCCGGATATGGTATGAATCAATCAGATTCTAATATTTTGACACTTCTGCTCAGTTGGCAGTGGCTCTGCTTTCTATGCTATGCGGGATCGATGCCCACCCAGCACAAACATATTTTGTGACTTTAACATATTAATTCTTTAATATCGCAAACATTTGAACATCAGTGAGATTATAAGGTACTCGAAATAGACATCCACCCGAAGCCTTGTAACCATACATTCAAAAAACTCCCCCCACGGGGTGAGTGGCTTGTCATTTCCGATTGGCACAATTGAACAGCGCGAATGAACTACCAACGTTTTTTACAAATTCGTTACGGGCGAAGGAAGTTGTTAAACATAATAGTTGTTGCTTGCGAATTAAAAATTTTCATATTATTCTTTATATGTGGCATATATTATATATTATTATTATTATTATTATTAGCCTGTATCGTCCCACTGCAGGGCAAAGGCCTCCCTAATCCCCTTCCACTCCTTCCGGTTATTATCTACATAATTTTCAAACACGCCAGAATGGCTGAACATATCTGGATATTTGGCACAGAGATAGATTATAGTCCAGAAAAATAAACGCGGGTAATACCGCGGGGTGCAACTAGTACCTCCATGTGAAATTGTATAGCATCTAGTTTCAACATGCACCCCACAGATGGCAGGATATAAAACCAGAAAAAATATTTAAGGTAATTTTTGTTTATCTTTTTCAAAAGTATGGCAAAGGAATATTAAATGTGACTGTAAGGCAGTCGCCATTTTTATCTGTCAACTTGTACAATTGCTACAATGTGCTACGAAGCTACGGAGCTACGAAATGCTACGCGTAAATCACCGTTGTTATAACGAATAAAATTGCATTCTAAATGCTAAATGTCCAATTTAGATGGTATGCAACCATCTAAATTTGACATTGTTTCACGTTAACATTGAATTAGAAATTAAGTGATTATAAATTGGCATATTTGAAGTTTTAATGCTATTAAGTAGTGATCTCGTAACGGTTAGGTGCGGGGTTCCCGGTTTTCCCGGAACCAAGCGTTAACAAGAACCGTGTAAAACCCCTGTAAGATGGCGTTATAGAGACGTTTTCACTCAAAAACTAGTATTTAATTTAAATTATTACACCATTTGTGTACAAAATTAACTCCAAAACATGAACATAACTCGTTGAAATGGTTACAGTTGAATTTCACTCTAAACAATTGCATTTCAATAAAGTTATGAGTAAATAATGACTGAAATCGTGAATCGCGCTAACGCGGGTTCTCGTTAGTTTCCGATGGGTTGCATAGTCAACATTCTACTAGCGGGAGAGTCCGTAGCTACACAGTAAGCCGAACGGGGAGTCGGTTGAAACATTCCCCATCCCCTTAGAACGCAAGGTGTCACCTAAAAACGGCGCCCGCTTCCGTCGATTGAAGTCTTTGAGTTAGCGATGACTACACCAAGTCTGCAGATTCATGACTGAAGTCCGAGGCAAAATCCACTGCTGTAGCTGATGTGACTTTCCTTTTGACTTTTACCGTCACAGGGAGGCGCAGGGAGGCGCAGGGGAACGATTCAGGACATGTCACGACACTCGGTTACTTTATTGATGACTTCATTTTAACTGACTAATATAAAAGGAGGAGGTTACCAATTTGGCTGTATGTTTTCTATTTGTAAATTTGTTTCGCAACTTGTCCGCCACAAGTGATTAAAGCATTCAAGCTAACTTTGAAATCAGTTAATTATTATAACTTATATATTTTGGTGTCAGAATTTTTAATTCACCCGAAGTCCTTCGACACACCTCGAAAATAACATGCAGCCAAAAAAATGATCTTCGGTTAAAAAAGTGGTCACCCATCCAACTACTGACTGAACGAAAAGCTGCTTAACTAAGGTGATCTGGAAAGAAAAACTATGCAAACTTTGCTACGTATGCTTCAGTTACATCAATACAAACACATAAAATTTGCTACCTGTGTGTGTGCCCGAAATTCTACCCCGAAGAGGGTGAAAAACGAGGGCAAACTTTGTATGGGACAACGTGATTCTTTGATCCAATCTACTTCAAATTTTGCATAAACATTCTTTAACAGAATTAATGGAAGACGTGTTTCATATTATATCGAAATTCATCACCTAAAGAATTTAAAAATAGGGTAGGTAGTTATTTTGCGGGTGATTTGCATCGAAGTTGATACTCCTTAGTGCTTTTGACTTAAATTACGTTTTATTTTGACACATTTTTGAAAAATCATGCCGATTTTATTCAAAAAAATTTAACCTACATGAAATTTAGGTGCAATGCAATACTCTTTAAAATTTGAATGTCAAATATGAAAGAATATTTAAATCGGATTATAATTCGAAGTATTGAATACATGTTCATGATGACTTGAAATTCAAGGCCTATCATATTGTCATCTGAAAAAAATTAAATTGAAGTATCTGTTAGTAATGGCTCTTTACAAAATGCATTTGAAAGTATATACTTATAACAAACAAATATCAGTCTGTCGGTTTGGTCATTTTTTGTGAACAGGATCAGGTCGCGAAAAGAAATTAATCCCTTGGTAAACACATGAACTTGTACCTACAACACTACATATTTATTTTAAAAACGACTTTGAAGTATTTTTAACGTATTCAATGGAAATAAAGTATTTTAACTTTGACATTGCTGCGGCTTATCTCCGAAACGGCTGGACCGATTTTGATGGGACTTGCACTGGCATATAGCTGATGTTATAAGGAGTAGCTTAGGCTACTTTTATAAAAAAAAAATATTAAAAAACAGAGTTTATTAAAAAAAAAATGTTGTTTCCAAGTAATTTTTAAGAATAATACGGAAAGAAAGATTTTTGACTGTGACTTTGACTTTGACTTCAAATACCACCAAACGGTCACCCATCCAACTACTGACCGGGCGGAGAGTTGCTTAACCCAAATGATCTGTAAAGATCATCAGTTTTCATTAAAACATTAGTACCAATTGGTGTCCCTGTGATAAACACGGAGACGATCATACCCTCAACAATGGGGTATATTGTTGTTTCGTCACACCAGGAATAGGATCTATGGTGTAATGGTTAGCACTTTGGACTTTGAATCCAACAATCCGAGTTCGAGTCTCGTTAGGTCCTACCACTTTTTTAATATTGCAATCATTTTCTTGCGTTTTTATGCACTTTTGAATTTATTTTTTTACTATTTTAGTGTATTTTAATCTATAATTTTGAGGAACACAAATAAATATAATAAGATTGAGTTAAAATCTTATTAATAAAGTATCTAGTAAAAGATATATAGAACAATAAATTTCGCTGAATCTCGTGTAGATTTCGACATTCGATGTCATATTACTGTCATTGTCTAAAGCACTATGTAATATAATACTAACGCGGCCTCGGCCACATTAGTATATAATACATGGTGCATTTCTGAATATTTACTTACATAGGTATATTTGTATACAGAACTTCATAATGATCAGAAAAGTAATTAAGGCGTCATAACGTTACAAAGAAACAAACTCACATTCTCGTTTTTGATATGAATAAATAGTATAATAAATAATAAGTTATTAAATTCTTTGAATTTTCGGTGCTTTCTTTTTCGGCTATTCTAAGTAAGGCTACACTTTTTACTTGTATTCACACAAAAAGCGAAATGACAATATCTCTGTTGGCTTAAATAAGTGTAGCTACTAAAATTCGCAATTATTTGACTGAGCCTTGAGCAATGAAATATAAAGTCGAGTACTGACCAGCTCAACAACATCACATTCACATTCACACAAGTAATGTTTAAAGCGAGGCTTTAAAGAGCTTTAGCAGGAGCGAGGCTTAATATTCCCTCTGCAAAATTTTGCGGAAACTTTGTCATGTCGTCATACCGTATTTCCAAAATGAATTTGGAAATACGGTGTGTTTTGACCAGTGTCAAAGTTGTTCAGGGAAATTCAAAATACGTGAATCTCCACAGTTTGGTCGGTTAGGGCAGGATAGAGCAGACGTAAACTTAACATATGGTATTGGTTTAGTCTTATTTGTTAGCTATGAAAGCTCTAATGAAATGTGCCTTCGACGCTCTTATCGAAATTGATTCAAATATATATTATTTGTGCGTTTTCAACTTGATGTGTTCGAAAGATATTCGATCTAAAGTAATACTCGTATATGAGTTATCCTACTTAATATTAAGTGTAACGAGTTTTCTTGTTTTAGTTGCGTGATAATGATAATATTATGATAGATGATTATACATATTTATGTTTAAAGATATTTGTTTTCCTATAAACTTTCCTAATGAATTTTCGTTTTAAAATTGGTATATTCCACCACCATATCATCCTCTAGTGTTCCCACTGCAGGGACAACGGCATACTCTCAATAATTAAGATTAAATGGGCTTTTATCTCCCAGTGCAGCCCAATCTGGAATGTGAGGAAGCAGTTCTTTGACCGTTTAATGTGACATTTTGTGTAGTTTTTCAGCGCTGATTTATTTAGAGTTGAGCTAAACTTTTCAACGGAGTGCAATCTTTTCGAACAATGAATATTCACATAATTTCATTGCCACTCTGTATAAGTGGACGAAGCGGAAGCCTCCTTTCATTTATTGTTTTTTTTTTTGTTTCGTGACTTTTAGTGATCATCTTATTTAAACTAGGAAGTAACAAACACAACAATAGTTCGTAGAAAGCAAAATATAGTTATAAATAAATACAGCGCCTTCTAGCATAGCTTGTACTATGTGAACCACATTATAAATAGTTCGTGTATAGTACTTTTTGTAAAAAAAAATATATTTTAACAACATATATGTGCTTCACACAAATGATTGTCTGAGGTGGGAATCGATCTCACGACCGCAATCGCGTAAGACAGAACAAGTTACTAATTTTCTAACATACACTCTTGTGAAAACATGAAAAGACATGTTTCGGAGGGCACATTAAAATGCCGGCTATTTTAGGCGATAAGCCTCTTTGAAGGTCTTTGGGCGGCTTAATATTTCTAACACCAGGGCACCTTGCTCATACAACAATTAGAAGAATAATAATTGATGGATCAAAGGCGTTAATTTGCGAAAGTTCATTTTAAGATGATACTACCTAGGTACTGCTAGTTTATCAGAGGAATGCTGAATATTAACTCTTTTCAGATCATCTTAAAAATGACAATGCTTTTAACTAGCACGTTCTTATTTGTGTTCACGTGTAGTTAGCAAAGTCAATAAGCTATTTAAGAAATCATTTGAAAGATATCATATAAATGATGAGCAAAGTCTAGCTTTTTGAATTCTCTTTTGTGTTTCATTTATGATATCAAGTAGCCAGCACAAGTCCAAACCGCCTGAATATCTCTACCACGGCTTGTTAACCATGCTGAAATAAGCAGCTAATGTTCTTACTGCATGAAATTCAGTTTGTTCTCGCCAAGTGAAAATAAATGATCTTTAGGGGTTCTTATTTAGATTGGAAGATACTCGTATGTGTAACTGATTAGAAGATAATCTGGTTTTAATTCGAGTTTTTGGTTCTAAAACATGCCGGTTCCCTAACTTTCTTTTCCTTCAGAGGTTTGAGAATGCTGTCTATCAATTTATATAAGCGAAAAGCTCATTCATGCACGTCTGGTTTTGAATTAGCGGCCTGCGGATTGAAAGTGTTTTGATCTCTGGTCTACGCAGTCAGGGATCTTTAACGTTGCATAAAACATAATTCAACTTGTTACCAGCAACACTCACAAAGTCTCTAACTAGTGTTTCGTCTCGAATGACAAACTTGTTTAATGAACGCTCACTGTCAATTTTCAACGTCAACGTATCTGGTATCAAAAGTTAGTAATGAGGGCACAACCTGGTATGCATCTATAAACATCTTGCGATATTTAATAAATTGCAAATACATGCATAAGGTGAATGTATTTTCCGTACTGTCCCCTTACGTTTCTAATGAGGGTTCACTGGCCTGTTCTCGAGGGTAAGTGAGTTTTATTTTTAATCAACTTCAAAAGAACTAATTGCTTGTTTTTCGTGTTTGTTACGCTATTCTTCCAATTGTGGAGTGATTTGCACGATTCTTTGTTTCATGTCCAACCGACTTGTGTGACCTGACCGCAAACGGCCAACTCCTTTACAAATAAAATATACAAAAAGGTAAATGTCGATAATGTCAAAATATGTGAGATTGGCTACATGCACGAGTGTGTATACTGTTCGTGGCGCGACATACGACCACGGTATCTCGATCTGTGCAGTGTTGACCCATCTCACGAGCTGATTGATTGCGCCGTTGGCACGTGCCGATCCCTGTTCAATATGACATTTCGTTATCACAATGTGTATGCATACCCTTCACGGATTTGTAATTCATAGTAATTCATATAGGTACTCATAATTCATGTATGATGTTGCCAAAAGCTCTTTAAGTTCCTGAGGTAAATAAACATACCTATAACTATAGCTAATAACCCTAAGAACGGCTGATTGAATTCCACTTCTTATTTCGTGTGAGTATGTGGCCAACTCTGTTGGAGTTTTCAAGTCGCCCGAAGGCCTCCGTCTCCGTCTGCTTATCGTCTCGTATAGTCGGGACCGACATCTTAACGTCCCCTCCGAAGTACGGAAGCGCTCTGTTGAAATTTCACTAAACAGTCACCCATTCAACTTCTGACTTACTACTTCTGACTTACTTACAACTTCCGACCAATTTCGATTTTACCATGTTTGAGTAAGGTCTTTGAAAAAATTATTTTAATTCAGTTGACTAGTTATTTTTATAAAAATAGTATCTTGTATAATGGACAGTACGGTTTTTCTAAAGGCTGTTCAACAACAGATGCAATAGTAGATTTTGTTGAAAATGTATATAACGCATGGGAAACATCTGCAGATGCGTTAGGGATATTTTGTGACTTATCAAAAGCCTTCGACTGTGTCAATCATGAGATTCTTATCTCGAAACTGCACCATTACGGTATTAGAGCAGGAGCACTTGACCTTATGAAGTCGTACTTAACTAGACGCGTGCAGTCCGTTGATATAAATGGTGTGTTCTCAGAAGCTCTGGATGTGACGATAGGTGTCCCTCAAGGATCAATTCTGGGTCCATTTCTATTTCTTGTTTACATTAATGACCTACCTTTCTTAATTAAAAAATTTGGTAAAATTATACTGTTTGCTGACGATACTTCATTATTATTTAAGCTAAACCGACAAAATCCTGACTTTTCTAATATCAACTTTACTCTGACATTGATCCATAAATGGTTTAGCGTTAATAATCTCATGCTCAATTCCAATAAGACTAATTGTATAAATTTCACTTTGACCAATAAATTATCTTCTAATGACATTAAAATTAATGATAAAATTGTAAATTTAATTCAAGACACTAAATTTCTTGGAATAATATTAGACGCTAAGCTCCAATGGGGAAAGCATATTGCCGCATTATCTGGGAGACTTAGTTCTGCTGCATACGCAATACGAAAGATAAGAGAAATTTCAGACGTCAAAACGGCGAAGCTAGTTTATTATAGTAATTTTCACTCGATTATGTCTTACGGTATATTATTATGGGGAAATGCAACTGACGCGCAAAACATATTTATATTGTAAAAACGTGCCGTACGAGCAATTTATAGACTTAGACCCAGAGAGTCCTTGAGAGAATTGTTCAAGAAAATTGATATTCTCACCATGCCTTCTCTTTATATATATGTTACTATAATGTATGCCAGAAAGTCGCTAAACAAATATGTCAAAAATAGTGACATACATCATTATAATACTAGAAATAAGAATAAACTAATTGTACCGCACACGAAACTGACTAAAATAAATAAAACATTTGTGACTAACTGTGTAAAATTTTATAATATACTACCAGAATCTCTGACGGACTTAAACGAAAAACTGTTTAAGGCCATAATTAAAAAGACATTGCTCCAGAAAGCATATTACAAAGTTGACGATTTTGTTATTGACAAAAAGGCTTGGCAGAGGCTCAATTAGTTTGGACATTAAGTTATATTTTATTTTGTTGTTGTATTTAAATTCTTAAATTATTTTTATATTTTATTGAATTTTTTATTGTTATGCTACTTATTGACATTTTCGCTTTATTATTTTTTCATTGACATTTACCACGAGAGGTAAAATTGTATGTTTTTATTATTATTATTATTATTATTTTTTATTATTAATTACTGAATATGTTTGACGTTCATAAGTGTACAATATACAATATTATGTATTATAAATGTACCTAAATGAATAAATGAATTTGAATTGAAAAAAAAAAAAAAAAATTGACTTACTTGGCCGAGAGTTACTTGAATTAGATGATTAAGCGCTTCACTTATCATGGCTAATCAGTTTGCCTACACCAGATTCAATGTAAAAAGTTGCCGTCTAAAATATACAATATTAAAATTATTCTTTTGTTTGTAGATTTCCGATAGGTTATGATAAAAAGTTAACGATAAATAATGTAGAATAGCGCCATCTATCAAGGTAGTCCCGTACCTGAATTATTAACTGAGGTCTCCCTCAAATGGATACTAATATATTTAAATATAACTTAATGTTTTGGACCTTGTGCCAGTACTAACCCAAGCTATGTTTATGCATTGTTATGACGGTTATTTATCGTTGTCCCATGATATTACGCTAAATGTATTAACATTTACTTGTAATTAATATCTGCCGCCCGCAGTTTCATCCACGTAGTTCCCGTTCCCGTAAGAATAAGTGGTCATATATAGCTTAAGTTACTTGCTGATGTAGCTTTCCATCGGTAAAATATATTTTTTTAATCGTTTCAGTTGTCCAGGCGTGAAAGCGTGAAAAACAAATAAACTCACTCGCATAAGTCTCTCTTGAATGAGTCGAAATGACATCTAAAGGTATTCAGGATCGTGGTACCTGACAGTTGCTCAATCAACTGCTGACTGGGCAGCAATGGTCATTTACTTCCTATTAATCAAAAATGTTATCGTGGTGGCTCAGGGGTACAGAAGCCGAAATTCAATCTGAAGGTCGCTGGTTCAAACCCGCACGTGCACTAACGAGTTTTTCACTTGAATGAAAATGGTAGTGGTAATAGTAGTTTCTCCAAACCATATAAATATAAAACTAGATTCTTGGGATCCAGTTGCTCGCGTCCTTAGGTTAGCAGCCTGTGAACCCCTCCACGTACGCCCTGGTTGGAGCTAAAGGAGCGACAAAAAGCGGTAGATCTTGTGCAAAGTTCAGTACTGCGTCTGATAATCTGCCGCCAAGCAGTAGTGCGCTCGCATTGCTGTGTTCCGGTGGAAGTGTCTGGGGCGAGTGAATTCACATGCATTCGAGACGTAAGCTCCCCTTCTCCATTCTATTTTTTTTATATTGTAATTAATGTGTGTTTTTTGGCTGACTTGAAATAATAAAAAGATCTGCTTCTTTCATCAGGCCTACTTAAATATAATTATCTCCATAATAGCTCAGATAGCTCGCTATAGTGCAAACAATTTAAGTGTATATATGTAATGTAAAAATAACAGCCTTTTACTTAATGGATTTGAAAGGATTTACAACAAAAGCAATATTTCTGTCTGTCTGTTTGGTCCGGCTAATCTCCAAAACGGCTGGACTAATTTTAACGGAAGTGGCAGATAGCTGATATATAAGAAGTATATTACTCATATTCAATTTAAAAAGTAGGGATTAACGCGTATAAAAATATTAAATTACACGCGGACAAAGTCGCCGGAAAAGCTAGTTTTGCATAAATTAAGCGACATCCGTTAGTGGTAGCAAGTATAACGTAGTAATCAACGCCATCTTGCTAAGAAACGACGAAAACGTTTGCAGTTTGCATTCAAATTTGTAGGTAAATAGTTATCTAAGGAATTTCATATAAAATAGTGCCATCTGTTGGTTAGTAAAACATTAGCGTGAGCAGCGCCATCTCGCAACGAAATGATGAAATGGAGAGAATTCGCCATGGCATGGTAGTTCAGTGAAACTCCGTAAGAGGGCCGGAGGTAGAAGGTTCTTACTTTATTTTTTTAACCTTTTTGAAACTAAGTTCATGAAAACGCCGCTAGATGGCGCAAATATGAGAAAAAAATAATACAAAATTATAAAAATTACATGTCACTGTAATATGTAATAAAATAACCGTAGTATTAAAATAAAAGCAGGTGAGAGCATTACAATAATTTTACAGCCTCAGTTGGAAAACAATAGTTACAAATGTGTGACATGACTTGGTATCAAACTTTAGTATGGCCCGGGTTTTTATATCTTCATGAACATTTTATCAACTCAAATCATTAAAAAGTTGACAGATCAATATCATTGAATGAACGAGGATTGCTTTGTTACATATTATCTATGCCTAAGAGTGAGCTGCACCACGGGCTACATTATTGTTTTGGTTAAAATAAGACACTAGTATAGTATTATTATATATGTGACGTAACTGTAACATTAACCGCCCGAAATTGAGCGGTTAATGTTACCGTTATTGTGACGTCATCAATGATGCAAACCTCAATTCGCTTAACCGGAGATTTAACAGCCAGTAAAGCTTTTGTTATCGATAAAGAAACTTGATAAATTTCTTACCATTTCTTACAGGACATTAAAAATAAAATAATTATGGAATGGTAAATAAATAATCTTTTTTCATGATCATGTGAATAAGTGCTCGCGCATGGCCGTGTGTGCATGTATGCATGTGTAATTGATGAAGCTGCGAGCAAGTAAATCTCCCTTCTCGCTAACGCTTTCGCTTGAAACAACGCAAGCAAGTGAACATGAAAATAACATAACAGATTTAGCACAAAAATAGGTAAGTAATTATTTTTGCTGTAATAAAAATTGTTGAATTGGATTTTTTTTATAATACACAGATAATGTTATAATAAATATTACCCGACTGCGCCTGGAAAGTTATGTTTTTCAAGCGTGTTATTTATATTTGTATGTATGAATATTTCTTTGGCACGCTCTGTACCCTAAACGGCTTGAGCTTGAGAGGTGTCATTAGATTCACCTTGATTGTGAGAGTGACACTGGCATATCAACATTATTTAATTTAAGGTTAGCCGATTATAGGCGCCATATATCTTCAAAAAATATATGTCTTATATGACTTTCTAAAAAATATTATTCCTCACAACATATTGAGTGTGGTATCATAATGCAGGGTTTTATAGACAAACATATATACAACTTATATATTTAAATTAAATTTTTCACGCAGTCGAGTTTTTGTTTTTGTCAATAATTTCTTACTTCATCAATTTACTATTATACTTGTACTTACGTACTTGAAATATTTTAAGCTTTACCATTAAAGTTTTAATAATCGCTGTCGATTTGATGAAATAATATTTTTTTTGGAAATAACTGATTTTGAAGATCTGTTACAAATTTTGACAATAAATAATATTTTTAAAACGTTAGCTGGTGAAACAAAAATACATACAATAAATAATAAATATACATAATTGATATTAAAAGCGAGCAAGCAGTCTTCTAAATAATCTATGGTGCATCATTTCCTTAAAACATTTACTTAACAAAAAAAATGGTGTTGTCTAAATTGTTGCCAACTTTTACTCGAAATTCTTCAAAGGTACGAGTATGTCTCGTAAAACGTAATGGGCAGTCGACGCGCCAGACCCGGTCGGCCGAGCGGTTTGGCAAGGGATCCTGCTTTGCTGCCAGACAGCTGATGTCATCTGCAACACGCCGCGCTGCCGTCCCTAAAGCTAGAATCCCACTGCTCTATGAGGACATGCGTCATTTGAACGCGTAAAAAATGGCAAGCATCCATTTTTTTAATTTTTTTTATTTTTTATTCTTATTTCCAGTAATATATTTCTTTTTTCGATATGCAACGGAAGTAACGGGACGAGCTGGAGGTTTACCTGATTTTAAGTGATTAGCTCCGCCCATAACAACGTATAACAACTCGGGTCCGTCCCTAACGAAGTATGAAAGACCTAAGTTGCACCCCGTTGCGCCCGTCACCCGAGTCGGGGATGGTAATGTTTCATGATTTTAAATGGCCATCCATTTATTTGTGAATTTCTTTTAAATCTTATTGCCAGTAATATATTTATATTCTCTCTATATATGAATGACGGAATGAACTAGTAAATTTATTACTACTAATTTCTGTTTAAATATTGGACTTTTATTCAGTTTGCATCAAACTAAACTAAAACCAATTTTACAGCTGAATAAAGTATAATGTTTAGTTTTAGTAGGGAAAAAAGGCATCAGCATCAAAATCTGTCTCCAAATGTTCGGTTATAATCAGACTAGTAACTATTTGGAAAATGATTTATTGTTCATTGTATAATGAAAGCCACTGTTTTATTTTTGTATACTTATAAAATAATCATCATAGCATTTAGTGGTAGTCGATATGAAATGACTAAAACAAATATTTCCATATTTAAGTCACGCGTTAGTGGTACGGCAGCTTAATAGTCTACAAGCTATATAAATTTTGATGTGTCGCTACTGCCATACTGTGTTGCGGTTTGGGGTGAATCTTCAGAAATAACTTTGGACAATGTAGTGTTAAGATCGATTATAATATCGATAGTAATCGATTATACTTCACTTTCACCATGATTTGGAGTGACCCTTGAGGTAGTTTAAAAATCCTCTCTTTTATGAACCAAATATAAATTTCCTGCTTCCTTATATGAATACAATAAGTTATAAAAATGTGCCTTGTCCTAATATTGTATTATATATTGTATTATACAATAAATTATTAATATTATTTTATTAATAATTTGCTTGCCCAATTAAACTTTAAAAAGCCGGAGTCTTTTGTCTCGCGATAAAGAAGTTTGTTCTCGTGTCTTTGGTGATTATATTGTGTTATTGTGTCTATCCTTGCCTTTAAGACACATATAATGATAGTGGAGTGTATAAGCATATATTTTCCACAGCGAGGCTGGACTTCCGTTATTAAAATGAACTTACTTTCACCTGTGGGCATTTTAGTCTTCAGTAAAACAAGACACTAAAGAGTTGGGAATGAAGGAGTTCGGCGCCAAACGTTAGAAGCCGTCTTATTAAAAAATGCACGCTCTTCTAGTGTATGACGCTTTTTGTGGACAGATAAATTGCGTTGCACTCAAGTTTAGCGTTACAATAACTTTGTCCTTACTAGAAGATATGATAGAGGGGATGTAATGTTAGATTAACGTGCTTTTAATCTTAATTTTCTACTAAATTAAGAATATGATATAGAGCATTTTGAAATAGTTACTTTGGGGATACTAAAAAAATAGATAAAAACTAACTTAACTATTGTATTTTTCGAATATTCTCTTACCCTCCGCCAGCCGCCAATATCATCTGCATCTTGCGTTCCCCTTCACTCACCCCAGAGATTGTAAATCCACATGTCTGGCCGTCTCACTCACTCTTGCTCACTAAAACTGAAACGATTGTTATGGTTAGGCGTCTTGATATGACAACTTTGGAGCATTTCCATGGTTATACGGATCACGTATCATGAATATCGGTGATGTCAAACTTGTGAAGCCAAGTCCGAATGGCCTAGTGACATGTAAACAGGAGAACATACAAGAAATATTGAAAACAACTCTTGTCTGTTTCCTTCCTATTCAATTTTCTTGGCTGTCCTTGTAAAGGGTTAAATCAACAGGATATATTACAATAGTATTAATTCATTTAAATGTTCCCTGATATTAGACGAACAATCGGTATGCTAGTATCCTCTTTACTTGATCAATCGGAAAACGACATCGTTGTTATGTAATCACCGATTTACGGGATTAGGACTTCGGTAGATTACGAATACCCTCATCGCATCGGTACAGCAATAGGCTAGCGTGTTCACTTGGTATTCATGAGTGAATACGACTACGTTAGATAGCTCAACCTTTTCCTGTAGCGAGATAGAGGCGCGAGGTCACATGATGGACGGGGTGCACTGAGATGTAATCTTGGCAAATATGACTGACTAATCCATGAGCTTGGCTGTTATTTGACGTAATGCGGGTTACGTATGTCTTTTTCAGGTAAAGCAGTACTTTTCCAAACGATACGTATGGATATTATTATTCGTGTTACCGAGATATTTACCATGATTTGTGAGTTTTGTTGACTCCCGATATTTCGACGCAGTTACATGCGTCATGGTGAACAAAACTCACAAATCATGGTAAATATCTCGGTAACACGAATAATAATGATCATAACCATGATAGTTTTAAAATTTTGATACGTTTGGATGTTTTAGAATTTAAAAGTTTGCGTCTCGCTTCACGTGTACGGGTATCAAACACCACACTCACGCTTAACGATAATATTGGATTATTCAGGTTGCCTGTTATGTCTCACTATCTTTAATAATATGAATATAATAGACAATTAGTTTTCATAGAATATACCGCAAGAAGTCCAGTCCTCGCACGCAAAGAGATGCAGCCGCGTGTATGTATTTAATGAGTAAGTTGTTCGGGCGACTTTTGTGTGAAAGTCCATGCTTTTTGAGTCTAATGCTAAGATTTTTACTTGATTTAAATTTCTGACTTAGTGAGTAAATTCTGGTATGTTGGTGGCGGCTGTGTAGTTACATGGAGCTCATGCACACATGGTTATTTTATAGCATCATCATTAAGCAAAATTTTGCAAGCTTCTTCTTGATTATTAATTCTATGCCATTAATTTCTGTCACTATTTTTACGGGCAGTGAAAACATACCAAAATATAAAAAAAAAAATTTATTGAAATTCCCAGTAGTTAGTTTTTGTCTCACTTAGCGTGTCACTTACACTATTTCTAAATCACCGACGTTCATGGTACGTAAACTTGACCGTTATCTAGAGAGGGTGTATGTAGTACACGCTAAGTATACTTAGCGTGTACTAGAGAGGTAATAACCTCTCAACATGAAAATGATTGTTTTTTTTTTTCATATCATGAATTTTCGAATATTAACGCCATAGCCATCAATAATGACTGAGAGCAAGGACAAAAGGCAAAAGTAACACTGCACTTTTGTCTTCAAAGATCAGCGATTTCGTCTCTATTCGGAAGCTAGGTAAAGCAACTAAGCATCTCCCTACAATGAAATATCAGGTACTCTACGCCTGATGAGAAATTTTACTTCAAATTAAAACTTTCCCAAACTCGAAAAGGTTCACGATAAAATGACAACTGATTGAAAATCTTATTTCTTATTTTAGATATAGGTATTGGTTTATTCATATATTTCGGACAGCTCGGAACGATTTCGCTGAAACGGCTCCAACGATTTGGATGAAATTAGTTGTGTTTAGATAGAGTTTTGCCGTTTAAATATAATTGTATTTACTAAACTTTACAAAAACAAACGTAAACAGGAAAAACTGAGCCGAGCACAGCTCGCTCGCCCAAGTGACTTATTGATAAAATATAAAACGATTAGGTAATATATCACATCTAGCGAAGAACGAGGCCCCAGTACCACGAGCAATTCAGCTTCTTTTTAGCTTGATGCAGCGCTACACTCCGAATAAAGAACAGCTTTTAATGGTGGATGTTTTTTTACCAATGTAAAGCAATGACTTGGAGTTCGTTAAGCATTAATATTATTAATAATACATTAATATTATTAAAGCATTAATATTGCTTATTTACATAAAAGCACTGCAAACTGTTGGACAAATTATTTACACCGTACCTTTCATAAGATAGAAACTAATTTAAAATATCTATTGAAAATTAAAATTTCGTTTTGGATATTTGGTTACATAACCTATAAAATTTACTAATTATTACCAAACTGTGTATTTACAAAATAATATATTAACAAATATTAAAATGATAAATTTTCGGTTTTTTTGTTTGGTTTAAATTGAAAATATCCCAAGTGCTGATTGGATGATATTATTATAGATATAGCAATGATTTCAATTTTTACATAATCTGACTTTCAGAACCATGCCCTATAAATATTTATCCTGTTGATAAAATAAAACCTTGATACGTAGAGTGAGGAATGATGTTGAGACAACCTGTACATTAAAACCAATATAAAGCACCGTTATATTAAGTGGTCAATCATTCTATGTATTTTATAAATCATAGTATTCAAGTTATTTGATTATAAAAGCCATAATTGTAAAACAAGTTTTACAATCCTCTCCATTCAAAGGTTGTCTGGACAATCTGCTAAGACCGCCAATTGCACACCAATTGCCAATTGTAAAGTAGTTTTTTACATGAGTATTTCTTCGTTCTTGTGTACAATAAAATATTTTCGTTAATTCATACAATATTTACGTGAGAGCATAACGCCTCATTTCGGGTCTTTATCGCTGAAGTTATGAATAACCAGTTTGAATGTAGCATTATTCCTAAATTAGTCGCCAGTGCCGCCTATACATTCCGCTCGCAGAGATCCTATAAACGATATTTCAATTGAAATCCAATGGAAGTGACAGCAACGTGCGGGCTGCAATACTGGCTGCACCCAGGCTTTGGACAGTGACGCAATAAGGCCATCTGCACGGTCCAATAATTCAATATTTAGCCCAGAAGGAGTGACGTTTCCCTTTGGAATACATCTCCTCACCTAATACTGTTTGAACCAATTGCAATAAAATGTGCCAGAACATTAAATTTTCAATTTCTTAGTCTCATTCGAATTCTTTCTTTTTTTTGTGAAGAACTGAGGGAACGATCTGAAGGTACTGGTGGTGAGTGGTCCATAACAACTGAAATACAACTTAGGTCCACCTTGATCGAAGCATAAGAAGACTCAAGTCTCACCCCGATGCGCCCGTCACCCGAGACGGAGATCTTACGTCTCATGCGCATGTAAATTCACAGCTATGCACCGCTGCTTGGCAGTACTGCTCCGGACGCACTGTGCCCACTACTGCGAGTTTAGCAATCTGTCGGCATCCACCGAATAAGAAGCGATTTGTCGTGTCTCAGCATGATGTACGGTGTGGCTACGGAGAGGCAGTTGTGCAGTTCTAATGTCGGTCACGTTATCTAGAACGAGCGTGCTCTATAACGGGCACCTTACGGCCAGGTGAGATCGCGGCGAAACTGATGGTGGTTGTTATAAGTTTATTATATTGGTACGTATTATTTGTAGGTCGATAAATCTATTGTAAATAGAATAATCAATTACCCTATGTTTGCTGAACTTAGTGATGAGAACATGATCTTGTATAATATATACATATTTATTTTAAAGGAGTACGTTTTATATACGTTTTATGTACGTTTTATATATAAGTATTTTTTAAAGAATTTATTGGAAATAAAATAATTTGATTTTGACTTTGACTTTGAAAAACGGTGAGACCGGCGTCAACGAATTCACTGGGTTTTTTTATTGTACCAATCGTCAAGAAAATGTGTATGAAAGACAAAAATACCGTTTAATAACGTAAGGAGTTTAAGACGAGGTCCTTTCTGACCGATACATAAATCTAAATACTTTTAGCTTTATGACGCCATCTTCTTCTTTCAACTTCTTTTGACTAACTTTGACAATTGTTCAAACCCTTTTTATTTTACGACGGCAATATCCTTTGCGCATCCCCCCTCGATCGGGGAGCGCAGGGGGGTAGGTATGTCGGACTCTCCGACAATTGTAGCTCTAATGATATCATTATTACTACAATCACCTTTACTATCGCCTACCGACTTAAAACCCATCGACATTCCATCGTTTACCTCAGTGCTAATGCGTCGTCAAACTACACGTCTTCAGACGAATTGTTCAAGGGGTCCGTTGAATTCAACCGTGAAATTGTAGAAACCCCCTTCCAACTGCTTGCCGCGTCAATGTAAACTATTGCCCGCCATTGTTGAGGTAAAACTATACTTGTAAGCAACAATTGACCATTACCCAAGTTGGGGGATTTTACGTTTTCGTTATATAAACTTATAATATATATATAGAATATATATCAAGAAAATTGGATTTTCAAACTCTGACAAGAGTAGTGTTCAAGGCGGACTTTGAAAGCAGTTCAATAGTAGTAGCTTTAATAACTTAATCGGTTGACGTTTTACCGTCGCTCCCCCACACTTAAAGTAGGTTTACTAATTCACGTTTGATTTCAAAGCTTTTAATTAACGTTTCAGATTCTGCAAAAATGGTAAAGCTAAAACAATTTAATAATTCATTATAACATTCATCTCGGATTACGGGTAGCAGGTAAAACATCTGATTTCGACATTTATAAATCAAGTAAATAAATATTCATGGACAATTACATGCTATCTCCAAACTAAGCGTAGCTTGTTGGGGCTTTAGCAGACCTATCGAAACCAGGTTACTGATATTGTGTCAGTAATAGTATGTTAATACGTATATATTAATTTTTGTTAACATTTGCTTTAAGTACAGTACAGTTTGGGAATCTTCAAGAACAGAGTGAATAGGTATCTTCTAGATCAGTCTGTTACATCTTCGACCCCGCATCATCACACCATCAGGTGAGGTAGCGGTCAAACGGTGGGCTAGAATGTATACAAAACTAAGAAACTACATCACTGCAACAAATGATGAACACTTTCTCACTATACGTAACGTATACTTTTCTGTACGCTCTTTCGTGCCCAAGGACTCCGCCTTAGCTAGGACAGCCGATACTGTCATCTTAACCTTTTTAATAAATACTAATGGACAATAAGCTGTTGGCCACAGATTGCCTGGTCTCTCGGCCCGCTGGGAGAGCAAATGGCTCTTGCAGCGAAGGGTTTTAAAAGCTTCTAAACTATCACGTACCCAACGACAAGACGAGTTGCTTGGAATAAACGATTTGAAACGAACATGTTACACTTTTTTTAACCCCCCGACGTTATAACAAAACGAAATTCAGACCATCAAAATCCAAACCGTATAATTGGAGGGACACCAAACCAAACCGTGTTGTGACATTACAAAAACATGTTCTTTTATTTCTATAAACGTACTCGTATGTTACGATACACTCGTGACCGGAACGTGACACGAAACAAAACTCGGTAACAACCAGCAAAAATAGACATTTCGAAAAGTTTCAAAGCTCAATTAAAAGGCTCCGATGGGTAACTACGGACGGGGTGCGATACAAAATTGGGATCCAGTCGATTTTATATATTTTTCCTTCACTTTATTGGATAACTTGCCTGAAGATAAGAAGTAGATCCGATCTCAATTCTAACCTGAATTTAAGAGTTTCCTACTAGGTGGCTTTTCGTGTCAATTTTCTTCCACACTTTTGTCTGATGCCTTGATTCCTTCTGCTGTACAGACGGAGGCTAACTACGGATGGGATACGAATGGAATCTAATCCCTGTTTATCTTCCTGTGAACCCCAACCAAGTGAAGTAAAGAGAGGGAAAAGACAATTCATCTGTTAATACTCTCTATTCATCCTAGAAGACATTCAGCTATGATGTCCACGAAGAAAAGGTCAATTTCTATTTTAGATGTCTAGTTCTTCCCACCATCACGACCCCAATTATTCGAACGTTCTACACGTTAGAATAATAATAAAAAAAAGAAAGAATTTATTTAGGTCTGACTCCATGAATAGCTAGATGCCACGCTTGGTTAGCGTAAGGTGCATCCAACCAGGCGGCGTGTTTCACTATAATGTTACATGGATCACTCTATAGAAATCTCTTTGTTACGCCGCCGCCGCTGATTGGCAAGACGTGGCAACGGATTAGGGTAGTGACATTTTTTTTTAATTTTTAACTCCTTTATTAAATGTTTATTAGTATTAGTTTATTTTCAATTTTGTATTCGGATTTAATTAAGTATTAAGTGATTGAATTATAATATATCATATTTTTCCTTTATTCTCCACTAGTATAGACTGTGTATGTGTACCGCCGTTCTATAAACAACACATATTAAAACTCCATACTAAGGTTGTCTGGAAGAAATCGCTTTCAGCGATAAGACCGCCCATTATGACGATATAACGACTATTATGTATATGTTTTAGTGTACAATAAAGTGTTCATTAAATCATTAAAACGAGGGATGTTATTATGAATTTGCTCTTTTCAACCGACTTAAAAATGAGGAGGTCTTCAATTCGAATACATGTATATATTTTTTTGGATGTTTACACATAACTCAGACATAACTCCGTCATACATCAATCGATTTTAAAAATTCCTGTTTTTTTATAGCAATCCGAAAGCATGTCTTTCGGATTGGTCCCATAGAAGTTTTATCACTATCGGTTTAATACTTTTGTTGTAAAAATGAGTCATCCAAAAAATAAACTAAATTGCGTATTTTGCAAACCGTACATACATATACCGATTTGGAAGTTTATTTTTAAAATGGTGGGGATTCTAATGAATGGAAGATATTCGTCTCTTAAACGTTACGTCATAATTTTAAACAATCTCATTAGGATTGAATTAAATTTCGCAACGAAGTCAAACGTCGAGGTTTTATTAAATATTCTGTCACATTCTTAATAAGAATTTTATATTAGAGAACTCGAAGTTCGTGTGACAATTGTGCAATTCTTTGATTTAATATATAATATAATATTGTGGGCTATGGAATGAATTAACTTTATATCTAGTAGCTGGCCCGGGGAACTTTACCATCTAAAATGGACTTGACAGTAATTACCAATTTTGATTTTTTCGATCTTTTGGCTGTTCCTTTGAATTTTCCTGATTTTTGTATCCTAAACCAACAAACTGTTAGGGAAACCAAAACGAAACAAAAAATATTCATATAGGTCGAGTGGTTTCAAATTTTCACGGGTCTCACGCATACCGATTTATTGATATAAGTATATGCAAATACATAGATAATAGCGTATTTATGTTGTCAAATACTGTAGCTGTTTAATATGAATGAATATATAAAACAAAAACATACAGCTGAATTGAGAACCTCCCCCTTTTTTGAAGTCGGTTAAAAAAAACATTTATGAACCGTGATCTCATGGCACTTCAAAGTAACATTCGCTCACTTGTCTTTATGTAACCACTCGTCACGACCATATATAAAGCTGGTTCTCCTCTGCCCGGCCAAACATTTATTATGAGCATGAAGTTAGCTCTTGGGTCTTGGGTATGTATTGTGTACGAGCTAAATGCCTACGGAGACGGACATATAACGTCTAATCATCTTCGTTCCACCACTGCTTGGCAGATTACCAGGTTTGGATGTAATACTTCGAAAGTCAGGGCAGAAGTTCTACTGCTCCTTTCGTACCACCCAGAGTTATATGTGACTCTTAGATTGTGAGTACCATCATAGCCTCTAGGAACCCAAGCAAACCCCTCAAAAATCCTAGTTTGTAAAGGTTTGTATGTTTGTACGACTATATTTAATGTAGTACAGTTACTCCATTCGTAATGCCAACAATCACTCTGTTTCGATACTGAATTTCAGAACGTTCTCTTTATTATACTGAAATTGCAATCCCGCAAACAACCCTACTATTGTTTTTAGGGAATGTAAAATATGACAATAGCTTGTTGACTTTGAGTCGCAGAAGTTCCTAGCCATAGCGTTCAATAGTTTACACAGACCGTGCCAGTTCATAGGGTTTTATCGTATTGTCGATGAGTACATAGTTTTTTTATAACTCGATGTGCATGTACAAATCTTTATACATTTCTTTTAAATTGTTTAATACGAATTAGGTTTTAATGAATCTACAGTAATATTATATATAGAAAAGATTTGTATGTTTGTGATAGATAAACTCAAAAACTACTATTTAGGCACCGACTTTTTTAATTCTTACAGCATTATAAGGCTTCAAAACTAGCGATTCCATTATACAAAAAGAAAAGAAACCGTACTGAAATTACAATAATATAAATAACCTTGCGTTACCACTCATCATTGCCGATAAAAAAAAGTCAGCGCGGCTTTATGTAATAACTACCCTTTATATAGGCTAACTATTAATATAAGACGCCATATCTTTTTGCTCAAATAGTTCAATCAATACACGAGTAGCATTCGTTTCATGATATTGATCTGTATCCAATTATACAGTTTCAAGTCTCTGGTTGTTAGTCTGTCTGTACGTGAAAAAATCGAAAACATACTTTCTATAGGATTACGATACGATTTCCACACCATTGTTCCTGATCACGCTATGAACTATGGGAGGAGGTAGGGTAGTGGTCATAGGCGGAAAAATATATGCCGGCCATATGAAAGGATGTTCGCAGGAAGCTAGAAGAAGGTAAGGAGAAAAGTATCAGAAATACCCAATCACCTGGAGAGAGGTATCAATATAACTTACTTCACAGTATCAAAACATTTATTAATTAATTTAATGTCGATATTCTTAGGAAACTTTCTCTTTAATGAAATTACCAAAATTAAAACCCTTTAGGATACTCCAATGAACAACGCTGTAATTTGGTATGTATAAGTTTTGAACCTCAATTAAAGGGTAAGTCTGAAATCTGAGACTTTCTGAATATATGTTACAAATCGAGGGTTCTAAATTGGTTCGAAGAAAAATACTGAAACCTGTTAATTGTCTTAACAAATTGAAATTAAAATTGTACGGGAATGTACTATTTCGAAACACTGAATTTATGTTTGAATGCTAAAATTACCTACGAAATAGATAAGCACATTTTTTATCATTCGTTATACATATAAGATTATTAGATATGGTGGTAAAAGTATGTCAGTAGTGTCCTCTAAAAACTGCATTACCGCACAGGAGGTAGTGCACGAGGCACCAGGATTCGCTGAGTCGTAGGTGGCATGGACAAATACAAACACCCAAGATACCAGAATAAACTTTACACTAATCACACAAAGTCTGCCTCGGCCGGAAATCGAACCCCGAACGAACGAACGGAGGTAAAGCTCCTACCAAGCTAAGGAGTAAGCTAAGGGGGGTTACCAACGTAATCGCATGCCAAAGGATTAGGGTCAATCATACCCATTTGTATTAGTTTGCATCTGAGTTTGGCGCCGGGTAAAAGATGTCCACACGGACCACGGCAAGACGTGGAAAACAGTGAGTTTATATGAATCTACACGCACCATAACATTGGTAGGGGCAATCTCTTCCAAGCTCACCCAAATACAAGCACTACGTTGCGAGATGATACCGAAATTCAGTGCCCCATTGCGGAAATTTGCTATCCGAAGGTAAAATCTGATCACGGCGTAACTGGGTGATTTCTGCTCTATTGTAGCTTGTTTACTGCTATGTTCAAGTTAGAAATAAATTAATAATTCGAGTGACCGGTGGCTCGCGTCCTTAGGAGAATACCCTCAGAGTTCCTACATGAGTCCCCCGGGCGGTGGCAGTAGAACTAGTGCTAAATTCGTCTTGAGTACTGCCACCTGGTAATCGTGGTGCAGACGACCAAATAGTCCTTTATGGGCAGAGAGAAAGAAAATACTCAATTTAGACAGGTTACCACAATAATACCAAAAAATATGCGTTCTTTTAATTCGTAATATTCGGTGTCAGTAATGATTTGGCATGGTCGTTATGCTAAATAACTAGATAGATTGTTCAATGTTTATAAGTCATAATAGCAAATATAGTTAAGTGAAGTAGAAATCTCTCTCGGATTTATCGGCCCAGCAATTTCAACGTCTTATTAACCGACTTCAAAGAACGATGTGATTATCAAATTGGCTGTATGTTTTTTTTTTTGGTTACGTCGTATATTGACCAATCAATGATAATTTTTAATTAGGATTTCTAAAGTTGTCTCATTCAGAGATTTCGTGAAGAAATTCTACCCCTAAGCGCGTGAAATAAGTTAAAGTATTGAAATTACTGTTCATATAAAATAAATTTCTATGCACGTTTGACACAGCGCCACCTAGCCCCAACTTAGTGTAGCCTATACTTTGTAACAAAATAACTGATAGAATGTAAACTTTTTTTATAAATACATTCATATAATATAATCAAAACATGGGCAACCAAGCTTCGCTCGGTTTATTTCGGTATAAAAAGATTTTTTGGAAAAAAAGGCGTTATCACAAGAAATACAATTGAAAAGTAAACTTATACAGCAAAACCCTATTTAAATATAAAATTTCACCAAATCACTACAAGGCGAAATAAATTAATACAAGTTACTCGTTTAAAGTAATAAGATAATGTGACCCAGATACAGAGCAATAATCTATGTTCGTTACACAAATGCTTATCCTAGGTGGGAAACGAACCTATGACCTACAGCGCAGAAGGCAGAACAATTGACAACTGAGCTGTGAGGCCAGCCACCGAATGCATTATTTAAAAAATTGTACACCAATTGACAACTGAGCTGTGAGGCCAGCCACCGAATGCATTATTTAAAAAATTGTACACCAATTGACAACTGAGCTGTGAGGCCAGCCACCGAATGAATTATTTAAAAAATTGTACACCAATTGACAACTGAGCTGTGAGGCCAGCCACCGAATGAATTATTTAAAAAATTGTACACCAATTGACAACTGAGCTGTGAGGCCAGCCACCGAATGAATTATTTAAAAAATTGTACACCAATTGACAACTGAGCTGTGAGGCCAGCCACCGAATGAATTATTTAAAAAATTGTACACCAATTGACAACTGAGCTGTGAGGCCAGCCACCGAATGAATTATTTAAAAAATTGTACACCAATTGACAACTGAGCTGTGAGGCCAGCCACCGAATGAATTATTTAAAAAATTGTACACCAATTGACAACTGAGCTGTGAGGCCAGCCACCGAATGAATTATTTAAAAAATTGTACACCAATTGACAACTGAGCTGTGAGGCCAGCCACCGAATGAATTATTTAAAAAATTGTACACCAATTGACAACTGAGCTGTGAGGCCAGCCACCGAATGAATTATTTAAAAAATTGTACACCAATTGACAACTGAGCTGTGAGGCCAGCCACCGAATGAATTATTTAAAAAATTGTACACCAATTGACAACTGAGCTGTGAGGCCAGCCACCGAATGAATTATTTAAAAAATTGTACACCAATTGACAACTGAGCTGTGAGGCCAGCCACCGAATGAATTATTTAAAAAATTGTACACCAATTGACAACTGAGCTGTGAGGCCAGCCACCGAATGAATTATTTAAAAAATTGTACACCAATTGACAACTGAGCTGTGAGGCCAGCCACCGAATGAATTATTTAAAAAATTGTACACCAATTGACAACTGAGCTGTGAGGCCAGCCACCGAATGAATTATTTAAAAAATTGTACACCAATTGACAACTGAGCTGTGAGGCCAGCCACCGAATGAATTATTTAAAAAATTGTACACCAATTGACAACTGAGCTGTGAGGCCAGCCACCGAATGAATTATTTAAAAAATTGTACACCAATTGACAACTGAGCTGTGAGGCCAGCCACCGAATGAATTATTTAAAAAATTGTACACCAATTGACAACTGAGCTGTGAGGCCAGCCACCGAATGAATTATTTAAAAAATTGTACACCAATTGACAACTGAGCTGTGAGGCCAGCCACCGAATGAATTATTTAAAAAATTGTACACCAATTGACAACTGAGCTGTGAGGCCAGCCACCGAATGAATTATTTAAAAAATTGTACACCAATTGACAACTGAGCTGTGAGGCCAGCCACCGAATGAATTATTTAAAAAATTGTACACCAATTGACAACTGAGCTGTGAGGCCAGCCACCGAATGAATTATTTAAAAAATTGTACACCAATTGACAACTGAGCTGTGAGGCCAGCCACCGAATGAATTATTTAAAAAATTGTACACCAATTGACAACTGAGCTGTGAGGCCAGCCACCGAATGAATTATTTAAAAAATTGTACACCAATTGACAACTGAGCTGTGAGGCCAGCCACCGAATGAATTATTTAAAAAATTGTACACCAATTGACAACTGAGCTGTGAGGCCAGCCACCGAATGAATTATTTAAAAAATTGTACACCAATTGACAACTGAACTGTGAGGCCAGCCACCGAATGAATTATTTAAAAAATTGTACACCAATTGACAACTGAGCTGTGAGGCCAGCCACCGAATGAATTATTTAAAAAATTGTACACCAATTGACAACTGAGCTGTGAGGCCAGCCACCGAATGAATTATTTAAAAAATTGTACACCAATTGACAACTGAGCTGTGAGGCCAGCCACCGAATGAATTATTTAAAAAATTGTACACCAATTGACAACTGAGCTGTGAGGCCAGCCACCGAATGAATTATTTAAAAAATTGTACACCAATTGACAACTGAGCTGTGAGGCCAGCCACCGAATGAATTATTTAAAAAATTGTACACCAATTGACAACTGAGCTGTGAGGCCAGCCACCGAATGAATTATTTAAAAAATTGTACACCAATTGACAACTGAGCTGTGAGGCCAGCCACCGAATGAATTATTTAAAAAATTGTACACCAATTGACAACTGAACTGTGAGGCCAGCCACCGAATGAATTATTTAAAAAATTGTACACCAATTGACAACTGAGCTGTGAGGCCAGCCACCGAATGAATTATTTAAAAAATTGTACACCAATTGACAACTGAACTGTGAGGCCAGCCACCGAATGAATTATTTAAAAAATTGTACACCAATTGACAACTGAGCTGTGAGGCCAGCCACCGAATGAATTATTTAAAAAATTGTACACCAATTGACAACTGAGCTGTGAGGCCAGCCACCGAATGAATTATTTAAAAAATTGTACACCAATTGACAACTGAGCTGTGAGGCCAGCCACCGAATGCATTATTTAAAAAATTGTACACCAATTGACAACTGAGCTGTGAGGCCAGCCACCGAATGAATTATTTAAAAAATTGTACACCAATTGACAACTGAGCTGTGAGGCCAGCCACCGAATGAATTATTTAAAAAATTGTACACCAATTGACAACTGAGCTGTGAGGCCAGCCACCGAATGAATTATTTAAAAAATTGTACACCAATTGACAACTGAGCTGTGAGGCCAGCCACCGAATGCATTATTTAAAAAATTGTACACCAATTGACAACTGAGCTGTGAGGCCAGCCACCGAATGAATTATTTAAAAAATTGTACACCAATTGACAACTGAGCTGTGAGGCCAGCCACCGAATGAATTATTTAAAAAATTGTACACCAATTGACAACTGAGCTGTGAGGCCAGCCACCGAATGAATTATTTAAAAAATTGTACACCAATTGACAACTGAGCTGTGAGGCCAGCCACCGAATGAATTATTTAAAAAATTGTACACCAATTGACAACTGAGCTGTGAGGCCAGCCACCGAATGAATTATTTAAAAAATTGTACACCAATTGACAACTGAGCTGTGAGGCCAGCCACCGAATGAATTATTTAAAAAATTGTACACCAATTGACAACTGAGCTGTGAGGCCAGCCACCGAATGCATTATTTAAAAAATTGTACACCAATTGACAACTGAGCTGTGAGGCCAGCCACCGAATGAATTATTTAAAAAATTGTACACCAATTGACAACTGAGCTGTGAGGCCAGCCACCGAATGAATTATTTAAAAAATTGTACACCAATTGACAACTGAGCTGTGAGGCCAGCCACCGAATGAATTATTTAAAAAATTGTACACCAATTGACAACTGAGCTGTGAGGCCAGCCACCGAATGCATTATTTAAAAAATTGTACACCAATTGACAACTGAGCTGTGAGGCCAGCCACCGAATGAATTATTTAAAAAATTGTACACCAATTGACAACTGAGCTGTGAGGCCAGCCACCGAATGAATTATTTAAAAAATTGTACACCAATTGACAACTGAGCTGTGAGGCCAGCCACCGAATGAATTATTTAAAAAATTGTACACCAATTGACAACTGAGCTGTGAGGCCAGCCACCGAATGCATTATTTAAAAAATTGTACACCAATTGACAACTGAGCTGTGAGGCCAGCCACCGAATGAATTATTTAAAAAATTGTACACCAATTGACAACTGAGCTGTGAGGCCAGCCACCGAATGAATTATTTAAAAAATTGTACACCAATTGACAACTGAGCTGTGAGGCCAGCCACCGAATGAATTATTTAAAAAATTGTACACCAATTGACAACTGAGCTGTGAGGCCAGCCACCGAATGAATTATTTAAAAAATTGTACACCAATTGACAACTGAGCTGTGAGGCCAGCCACCGAATGCATTATTTAAAAAATTGTACACCAATTGACAACTGAGCTGTGAGGCCAGCCACCGAATGAATTATTTAAAAAATTGTACACCAATTGACAACTGAGCTGTGAGGCCAGCCACCGAATGAATTATTTAAAAAATTGTACACCAATTGACAACTGAGCTGTGAGGCCAGCCACCGAATGAATTATTTAAAAAATTGTACACCAATTGACAACTGAGCTGTGAGGCCAGCCACCGAATGAATTATTTAAAAAATTGTACACCAATTGACAACTGAGCTGTGAGGCCAGCCACCGAATGCATTATTTAAAAAATTGTACACCAATTGACAACTGAGCTGTGAGGCCAGCCACCGAATGCATTATTTAAAAAATTGTACACCAATTGACAACTGAGCTGTGAGGCCAGCCACCGAATGCATTATTTAAAAAATTGTACACCAATTGACAACTGAGCTGTGAGGCCAGCCACCGAATGCATTATTTAAAAAATTGTACACCAATTGACAACTGAGCTGTGAGGCCAGCCACCGAATGAATTATTTAAAAAATTGTACTCCAATTGACAACTGAGCTGTGAGGCCAGCCACCGAATGAATTATTTAAAAAATTGTACACCAATTGACAACTGAGCTGTGAGGCCAGCCACCGAATGCATTATTTAAAAAATTGTACACCAATTGACAACTGAGCTGTGAGGCCAGCCACCGAATGAATTATTTAAAAAATTGTACACCAATTGACAACTGAGCTGTGAGGCCAGCCACCGAATGAATTATTTAAAAAATTGTACACCAATTGACAACTGAGCTGTGAGGCCAGCCACCGAATGAATTATTTAAAAAATTGTACACCAATTGACAACTGAGCTGTGAGGCCAGCCACCGAATGCATTATTTAAAAAATTGTACACCAATTGACAACTGAGCTGTGAGGCCAGCCACCGAATGAATTATTTAAAAAATTGTACACCAATTGACAACTGAGCTGTGAGGCCAGCCACCGAATGAATTATTTAAAAAATTGTACACCAATTGACAACTGAGCTGTGAGGCCAGCCACCGAATGAATTATTTAAAAAATTGTACACCAATTGACAACTGAGCTGTGAGGCCAGCCACCGAATGAATTATTTAAAAAATTGTACACCAATTGACAACTGAGCTGTGAGGCCAGCCACCGAATGAATTATTTAAAAAATTGCCAGCTGTGATCTTATAGCTTGTGAAACCAGAACGTCGTCATCATTGCGAAAATATTTTGCATCGTTACAAAAAAGATTGCTTTAAGCCTTTGGCATTTCAGTATTTGGGCACGAGTTACTTTTATCCTTACTTTTGCTAGAATTGCAGTGAAATATGCTGAAATGTATCCTAAATGCTGCGAAATACTTGCAAGCTGGTTTGGAAGTTAATTAGTTTTTGATGAAGCAAAATGTGGCAATTCTCCAATTTGATATGAAAATGTGCCCAAAGATGTTTTGACGCGTTGGCAATGATTACTTGCAAAACCAGAGTTATTATTTGAATAGGAATTGAAAACATAATAATTGCTTCATATTATGTGGTTTACGAAGACCCAGATAGCTCATATTATGGATTAACATATAGGCTATATTTTATCCCGAAAAGGTGATGTTAGTTTTTCTCATCGTATAATTATGACTTTTAGACCGCGGGGCTTAGCTACATCGCATTATATAATTGGTGATATCACAATTCCGACACTACTAATTCCAATTATAACAGCATTGAAATTAATCCCTTACTACGAGTAATATGCTTATCGAGATTTCTTGCTTGTTCTTCTCGATGGTACATATTTATTAAAAAAGTGACGTTTTCAAGTATTAAAAAAAAAACACACTTCACGTTTTGAGATAATAAGCCTGTGTTAATGTTTTTCACGCTCACGCGTCATGTGCTGAACGGATTTGGATCAACGTTGCTACGTTAATCGTACAAACAAACATACATACAGGTAAACTTTTGTATTTATGATATTAGTATGATTTAATTGAAGTTTATTTTTAACATACTTATTATCACTTAGGGGTTTCTTGCTTACTCTTCCCCATGGAAGATCGGATACGGTTTGAACAAGCGTAGGTACTTATTTATTTAGTAAGAGAAATTCACGTTTCCAAGTAAATTTTAAGAATTCAACGGAAACAAAGATTTTCAGCTTTGAATATTCTGAAATTAAATGAAAAATATATTCCGTGGTATAATTACAGCAACCAATTTTTGTCACAGAACTAAATAAGACAGTAATTTTGGCAAACAAATTTTAAAAAGAAGTGATATGAAACCGTACCGAGTGCAACTTAAAAACATTTTTCGAGAGTTTGTTACATTTTTATTAAGCTATCACTCCCTCAAAGGAATCCTAATTAAAATTCCTTACTTTATTTCCAAGAGTAAATAGCTTTATAGTTCTTTGCAGTATCTCATTAAAATCACAGCATCCGGACACAGCTGGCCAGGCAATATCCCGCGCTAGCTAAACTCCTTTCAACAATCTCATACACCTTTGTAAGTAACTTTATTTTTACTTCGACTCTTACGTGCATCTGACAGCCTTTATTTAATATTCCAGACTAGATTAAAATCAGCTTATTTTAATCACGCTGTAACCTTGTAAGGGCGTGGTCTCCCTTTGAGCGTCTTTAGATAAAAATATTAGGTATAAATTATTAAAAATTATAGCAAAGCGCCTCTCAACTATCTCATTAAACTTTGTTATTATAATTATTTTCTTCGACTCCTACGTGTATCTGACAACCTTTGTTAAATATTACAGATTAGATGAAAATCAGCGCATTTTAATCAAAATGCGAACCGTGTAAGGTTCTGGTCTCGGTTTGAACGTTTTTAGAATAGAACAGTAAGATCACACGTGCATGAGACGTTAAATCCTCGTCTCGGGTGACGTGTACATCGGAATCCGACTTAGGTCTTTTCGTTTAAACTCTAGTTTTCTTTTTGTTTGTACCAATTTGTGCACAACATACCTCTTAAAATCCCCTCTAGCCTCAAAATTTCTCTTCCAAGGACTTTTTGAAGGGTTAAGCCTTCCTTTGTACATTACCTTACTTTTAAATTTTTTTTATACTCTCAGTTTCTAATTCCCACTACAGGGATATCGGCCTACTCTCGATAATTGAGAGTGAATGGGTTTTGATCTACCTCGGGAGCCCAGGCCGGATTGATAGATGTCATATCTATGTCATGTCTCCGAAAATTTATTTCTAAGACGTTCCGGTTTCCTCACGATGTGTGTAGTATTGCGCACATAATCATGTCAAATGTAAAAATCATTGGTGCACGTGTGTGTTTGAACCAGCGATTTTTAGATTAAAAGTCGTCGTGTGGGCCCCTGAGCCATCACGCTCTCTCATACTCTTAGTTATTTCATACTCTTAATAAAGAATAAAGTTTCATCATAGTTCTGTAAAATATCTGCCAATTTCTATATTCTCGCTGTATCTGCCACCAGACCCTATATAGTAGCGTCGCCGCGGAGTCTGCTCCGGGAGGCGTCACCAAGTCTGAGTTTTTGCGCGTATCGGAAATGAATGAAAACACTCTTCGCAAAATTTATCTTATGCAGTGCACAAAACTTTAATATTTTCTTGATCTAAAAAAGGTGCTTTATACTAAAGTTCGGATCCTGCTTAGCGGATACGAACTTTTGTAAGCGTGCTTAGACGAACCTTTATTAGTTTCTCTTTACAGATAATCCTTTGTTAAGTGATGCTGCTGTTCCCTGGAACTTATAAGAGGGATTCGTACTTTAAAGTTTTATTTAGAAGTTGATCCCGCCATTACTAGTCCATAGTCTATGTTGGACACTCATAAAAAAGATAGAATCTAAGATTCTTGGTCTTTAACCATATTATGAAAATCATCACCAAATTTAAGCCATGCTTATTTTATACAAGCTGACTATGAGCTAATGTAATCATATTCCAATTTATTATTATATAATATTATAACAAATAGTAATCATATCTATTTGAATGCATAATAATTGAGTGCATAATACGAAAAATTTACTATAGCGTATATAAAATAATACTGGCTACCGAATTAAAAACTTTCTCCTCTTTTTAAGTCGGAAAATATGTCAAGTATAACGAAATTAGGCCTCTAATACTACATATAAACCTTCCTCTTGAATCGTTCTGTGTATTGCCGAAAATTGCATTAAAATACGTTGCGTAGTTTAAAAGATCGAAGCGTACAAACAGCGGGAGCGACTTTAGTATCCATTTAAGGATTAAGTGACGTTACATCTAAGCTGGTATTGTAGTAGCTCTGCTTTCTGCGCCGTGGGTCATGGGTTCGATTCTCACCCAAGACAAGCATGTGTGTGACGAACATAGATGTTTGTCTGTTGCTGGATATTAATATGAATTGATTTGTATGTATTTTAACAGTACAGTAATAGTACTATATAAGTATTTAATTAGTTATCTAGTAGGTACATTAGTTTGGTGATAGATAGCGCTGTGGGGAATGTCCATGATTATTTAATTAATTTGATCATGTGCGCGGCAATTTAATCAACTTTACTTTATCCGCACGCTTATAATGCACAATTAGAGAGAGATAAATTGCGAAAAAAAAAACATGTGAATAATCACATGTTTTTCTCGCAACATATCTCCACATTTGTGGGCTGTTCCGTATAATAATAACAACTGATTTTAAGATCTGTAGACGGTCACGAGTCTGCCGCACATCAACTTGTGCTGCCGATCAGATCAACCACATCATAAAACCATCTGAACCAGAGCATTCAGATGGTGATTAATAAAGCACCTTGAAATTTGTCATCACGGACAATGGTATTCAATCCGTTACGAATGCGATTGCATATAACTTGATGTCTGTAAATCTACTGAAGGTGCCCCTATGTTCCTGTTACGTGCTTCGAATGCGTGAAAGTAGATTATCGCATGAAACACAGCACACGAGAATCAGGTCACCTATTCCAGGGGATCTTCATTGGTCCACAAGGGTGCAATTGATTTCAAAGAGCAAGTGATATGCTTTGTTTTACCTGGACTCCATACCTGCTTTTATTGTTCCCGTCGCAGATGGGTCTATTGTCGATAAGCGAGACTAATTGGGTTTTAAAACAATTTTTGTTTCCAAGAGGTTGTATTTAACCACTTTAAATCGAAATTGCGCTTAAATCAAATCAAAAATTTATGTTCTTAATACGTAAAAATATGTGTTGGATCTATTTTTGTTCATAAAAATTCATTTTTGAAGAGTCCCCTCCTTTTTCAGTGATCTCTGATGTAATTCAAAAATAATACACAACTTATTCAAAACAGTTTGTAGATGTGCAAATAAAGTAGCAATCATTAGTGGTAGTACACCTCCAAATAGGTGGTGGTGACTCCCCGGGGTCACTAAGAATATGTCTCGGTCTACGGTGAGACAAGACTTGGATTTGCATCAGCGACCTTCATTTATTTATTTTCATGATACACGCTGTCACACATATCACATATCAGCAACACGTTTTTGGAGCGTGGTGCAAGGTACGGCGTATCGCAGATCCACTGACAATCAAATATTTTATATGTCACATCGTGTCACGATTGGCAGGCTTGGTTTCCATGTTTTATGGAAAGTGGACAATATACGATTGGTTGAAATTATCTTTTATGGTAATTTATATTGAATGAATAAAAATATATATATATTAATGAAAAATGTGGTGTCTTTTAAATGTAAACTGTTTTTTTTATATAGAACTCTTCACTAAATTTGATGCCGCCTTGGTTTAAGAAAGATAAAGAATGATAATAAATTAACGCTCATATTGATAATAATAATAATTGTTGACATTACGCACAGATCCTTTTAGCAAGAAACTAAGCATTGCTATGGGAACCAGATTATTGATACATATATAGTAACTGTTTTTGTAATTAAATATATATAAAACATATTAACACCCAAAAATTATCTATGACACAGAACAAACATCAAAATATCAATGTTTTTCACATATCATGTCTTCCAGGATGTGAATAGAACCCACGACCACTGAATAGAAGGCAGAGCTACCAAATGAGTTATTTATTTTTAGTTGACTAACTAATTTGTTGAAATCCGCATGAATAGCCATCATGAAATCGATTCTGAACAACTCTAATTGTTTAAATGATTCACAACTTTCATTAGAAAATTAATAATGTATAGCTTAATTTTAAGTTTAGCCATGAGAGTAGTCTTCACTCTTAAGATAATGGAAGACTTTTCAAAGTTTCTACAATCTCAGATGTCTTAAGCAAACGTGTAATCAAAAATTATTACTACATAAGCATCGTCTCATTTTTTCATACGACCATAAACTAGAATGACAAATATGCATACGGCTGAGCTTATGTTAAGTGGTTACCGTAGTCGCACGTACAACAGAATCTTGCAATACCAAAAGTACCTGTTCAGAGATAACAACGTTTATGAATAAGCTCAAAGGGAGCGGAAGACATTAAACCATCCCAACCAACTCCGCGAACAGTAGAGGGTGGCTGAGAACCAATGTCAAAGTTTCCCCAAGTTCAAGTTGTGCAAGTCAACATTCATCTATGCACAGTACAAAGATGCTTGGGAACATTTAATAACATTCATCTATGCACAGTACAAAGATGCTTGGGAACATTTAATAACATTCATCTATGCACAGTACAAAGATGCTTGGGAACATTTAATAACATTCATCTATGCACAGTACAAAGATGCTTGGGAACATTTAATAACATTCATCTATGCACAGTACAAAGATGCTTGGGAACATTTAATAACATTCATCTATGCACAGTACAAAGATGCTTGGGAACATTTAATAACATTCATCTATGCACAGTACAAAGATGCTTGGGAACATTTAATAACATTCATCTATGCACAGTACAAAGATGCTTGGGAACATTTAATAACATTCATCTATGCACAGTACAAAGATGCTTGGGAACATTTAATAACATTCATCTATGCACAGTACAAAGATGCTTGGGAACATTTAATAACATTCATCTATGCACAGTACAAAGATGCTTGGGAACATTTAATAACATTCATCTATGCACAGTACAAAGATGCTTGGGAACATTTAATAACATTCATCTATGCACAGTACAAAGATGCTTGGGAACATTTAATAACATTCATCTATGCACAGTACAAAGATGCTTGGGAACATTTATAATAATAAACAAAGATACTCAACCGACACTCGGTTTTTATGATAAGAAATTCGGTACAAAGTGGGAATGATGCCACATTCGACATAATAAAGAGAGTCCAGATTAAAAAAATATATAATCCAACGAATAAAAAACATGATAAAAAATAATGCTATGATAAAACTTAGCATAGTTTACTCTGGGAACCAGCATACTGATAGAGTATCTACTAATACAGAAGTTTTTTTTTACATAGTATTATAAGGCTGCAATATTATGTAAAGCTAGTTTCACAGTAGGGTTTCTCAATTTAAGTGTAGAAATTAACCCTTGTACATTTTCTCAAAAGAGAAAATAGAGTCGTCTGTCTCCAAAACTTATTACGAACTTTTCTTTCTCATCAATCACAATAAATTCTCATAGCCAGCGACTTCCCAATGAATGCATTTCTATTAAGACCTGTCAGAAACTTTATGTCACTCATATACTTTTTTCGACAGTAACGTAGCTTAGTTGATGTCTGCAAAGCGGGACTCTTGGGTTCAATCTCCGGTCGGGAAAGTATTCCTGTGATGAGATAACTTTGCATTTCGGCAGACAACCAATTGTCTTTGTACATTGGACGGTTCTTAGGATTCCGTACCTACACTATATTCGGGGAAATCGAGAACTCAAGTCTCGGATCTATAATCATCATGAAGTAAGTGAATCTTTATAAACTTATCTTTTAAAAAATTATTAAGAAATATATACCTTTAAGTTACAATTTTTGTATTTATTTAAGGTTTGTTCAAACCTCATTGAAACCTCCAACTTTGTTGTTTTTTGTTTCATTTATATTTATAGACGATTTTATTACGACACTTTTTTTGACACGCTCAAAATTAAAATGTTTTTATTCTTTTAGAAGTTTAAATGTTAAGTATGGTTATAGCCATATCTCTCAATTTCTATCTAATTGGACCGATTGTCCAAATAGTAGTTTACAATAGAAGTTTCATGACCTCTAAATTTCTTCGCTGCTGAAGTAAAATTGAAGAATTTCGACGTAAGCGTGTGTTCGATGTAAGCGTTTTACGCTTGGCAGACCGGTGGGTCCATGAAGAAAATAATGATAGGACCACATCCACTTTCCTTAAAGACAACGCTTATTGGCAAGTGCATTTCTTCACATTTGATGCACAAATTTAATCACTCATCAACTGCCAAAATCTAATCTGGAGGATATGCCAATCTATGAAGCGCAGTATGTTGAGAGACAAACCCACGGACCACACAAACGTGGCCTTGAAAGCTGACTACTCTGAAGGTACTAGGTTGGACACGTCAGTTGTATATTGTATTAGAACAGCTATAGGCAAAGATTGCACATACCAGAACCCAACGACGAGCCCAGACGGAGATAGCAAAACAAATTAGACTCCTTTCGAAAAGGTAAACCCCAAAACGGCCCAGTGATCTTGGAAGGAAAAAAGTGAGGCCTTTACCCTGCAGTGGGATCCTTCGATCTTAAAATGATATAGCGACCACATTATTTGGAAATCTGAGAAAGCTTAGATGGTTTTTCAAATACCAGCAATATCAGCAATCTAATGCGAGGCATTTGGTGCAAGTATTCACTTATAATTTTCATGACAATGCCGACCGTTACTTAACCAGATCGAGCTGCTAATGCGACCTGACACCAGTCAAATGGCACGGCTAATTTGAAACTTGAAACTATGCCAAAGATATAGCAAAACTTCCTAACTTGAAAACTTCGGCACTCTTTGAAATGCTTGAACGAATTATCTAAGAGTTATCGATTGTAGAATTTATGTTAACTAGATTTTCAAGTATGTTTAAGTAAGAATAGAAATGTTCTGAAAGCCAACATTATGACTTCTTACTCATTCCGCGTAAGTGGCCAACTACATGAATAAATGACTGACATGTTCCCATTGCACGGATTCCAACGTACTCGTGACAAGCGGGCGGGAGTTCAAAATAAAAGCTTTCTTTTATTCGACTAAATTGACGCGACAACTTGAAGGCCCACCTTCAATCGTTACCTCTGCCCATAACAACAGCAATATCACTAAAGTCCTCCCCGACCAAAGTATGAGAAGACCAAAGTCGCACCTCGTTGCGCCCGTCACCCGAGACGGGGATATAACGTCTCAAATGCCTGTAATTTCTTCGGTACCCACACCTTTCCAGGCTGGATTCCTCCCAATGTTTTCAGCCACTTAGTTTATGTATGCATCTGAATCAATATTCTGATTGAAAGTCAGCATCTGTTGTGAGAACTCGGCCCATGGGCATAGACACTAATTTTCAATCTGAAGATCACTGCTTCAAAACAAAGGTGCACGTAAGTCTTTCTCTTGAAATAATATGTGCGCGATACCAAGTAAATATCAACTCAAAAACGGTGAAGGAAAATATTGTAAGAATCCGGTATGTGAATCAAAAATTCGAAGACATGTGACATCAATCAATTCGGATTGGTAAGGCGCTTTTGAAAAACATATATATTTTACCTAATGTAACATTTTTAAAATAATTGACTTCGACCGTGAGTTGGACTAGAATCTACCGTCCGTTTGCCTATCTGTTGGTCCAAACCCAAACTCAGAACTCATTTATTCCTTGATAACTCAAGTATCATTTGGACACGAGCATATAACGTGTGACAGGAGCTCCTAGGCACATTACATGCACACAGACATGTCAAATTCAGTCAGTTTTCCTGTTTTAGCTAGGCTTAATTGTTATGTATGTTCCAACCCTACCGATCAATCCGAGGGTAAGAAACAGACAAGAAACTCCGGAGACAGTATTACATATTCGCGAATATAGTCCTGCGACTAGAGTGGAGCAAATTCATTCCCAAGATGTTTTGTCATCTAGGTAATCTGATATTTTATGGTAAGCTCTTGCAACAAGTTTACGTTTGATAAAAGTTTTAAATTTATTTATTGACAGTTATTGAATTTCGCTCGGGATTTTGTTAAAAAAACGTACACATTGACCTTGAATTGCTAACCTTATAGAACCTAATAGTGTAGGTAAAACTCCGTCCTCAATTTCCTCTCAATATTCTCAATTAGATTATATCCATCTACCAGCCCACATCGTCCCACAATTGGGTCTGGCTTCCAATAGATCAATAGAAAGATACGGTATGTATGCTTCACTTACCCTGAAACAGTATAGTAAGCAAATCAAACCTGATTAAAGGAGATGGGGTCATAGATTAAATGCAGACTCCGGTTATGCTCTATTTTTATGTGTAATTAAATCTCCGATAGCAAATATGTGGTGAGTCTTATGTACGTTTGATATTTCTTATTACGTAGGTCAGGGTATTTTATTACAAACTAGCGACGCCCCGCGGTGTTGCCTGCTTTATACTCGTTTCAAAAACCTTTCTAATAATATCAAAAACAACAAAAAAATAATTAACCACATACACAAACTTATATATACAAACTTTCGCCTATATAATATAAGCGACCTGCCCCGGTTTCGCACGTGCGCTATTTACCAATTAAGAAAATGAAAATTGCGCTTTACATTGGTATTTGTATTACAAGGCCCATACTTCGGTCGGGGAGGACCTAAATTGTATTCCTGTTGTGGCCTTTAAGCCAACCTGTCACTTCTCTTACATAAAATAAATAGTGTTTCCCCCAAACTGAAAACTTGCGAGACTTACTGATGAGATGAAAACTAAATTCATTCACACTTCCACTTTTATCTGTAATACTTATGTTCCAAAAGCTAGCGGGTGCTTATTTCTGCTATATTCTTCATTTATGTCGAGTTAAAGTGTACATAGGGGAAGTGTATACTTCATGTATTTTCATTTAAGTAGAAGTGTTATAAAAGCGTCTTAAAATATTATGACAATAACATTAAAATGTAAAATAATAATTTTAAGCGCTCGTAACGAAGCTTGCCTAGATGTAAATACTTAACCGAAAATATAAGTTAAGCAACTGTCCTCCCGGTCAGTAATTGGATAGGTATCGTATTGTAAAATTAAATCTAGCGTCTGCGTGATTCGGAAGGCACGTTAACATGCCGATTCCAGCTACTCGTATACAAGTTGGTGAGCCATGTCGCAGTCCTTCAGAGGCTTTCAAACACCGATAGAAGAGTTGGCGGCACACAGAAAAAGAAGAATTAAAATGTGCATTAATTTGCATTGAAATGTTAAATTTAATGCAAACCATAACCAAACCAACCATAAACAACTTAGTTCAAAAACTATCATACAATTTTCACAACTATAACCGGAATGGTAAATTTTCTAGAAAATCGTATTGTATTGTGTGTGGTGCGCGGTGGGAGTATTAGATTCATAGACCGATGCATCATAGCTGAATTAGATATGTCCACTTGCATTTTTCGCTCGATCAATACGTTGTTCATTGGAAAATGTTTTCAACTAATAGTCATATGTCATCCAAGTACACGAGATTTCGTATTGTGCTTCTCTGTAACTTTTATTCTTCACCATACATTGTTGTAAATGGATTTGAATGTGTCTCTTTTTAAATGGTAACCCCTAAGTCCTCTCTTAATAATGAGTGAGAATAAATAAAGTATTGAAGGTTCTTTTTCGATTTTAAAATCAGCCAGTTGTTTGTGATCGAAATCTCCAGATTTAAAACTTGGGAGCATTTTTTGTAAGTTTATTATAGACAAATACACAATAATTGTTCATGATGAAAAAACTCTAATAATTATTTATTATTATTTTTTTTATGTGAATAAGTGACCGAACGAGCTGAGGGCCCACCTGATGGTAAGTGGTGACCCTCGCCCATGACAACAATAATGCGTGCGACTCAGTATGAGATCCAAATCTTTACTGAGTCGCATTCATCCTGCTGCGTTCATCACTCAAGACGGGGATGATGGTGAAATCACATGCGCATGAGACCATGCGCATGTGATTTCACCGGCAGCCACACTTTTCCACCGGAACACAGTAATGCAACCACCACTGCTTGGCGGCAGATTCCAGTTGTGGTGGCAGTACCTCTCCGGACGAACTTGGCATAAGTTCTACTGCTACTTTTGGTTGCTCCTTTAGCACCACCCAAGGGGTACGTGTAGGGAATCAAAGGGTACACATCTACGGACGCGAGCAACTGGACCCCCCCAATTGTCATGTAAACCTTGAAATTACGCTCAATTTATTTCCATTGATAATACTTGATTGTTGTTTATTTATATCTAATTCCTCATAAGCCGCGGCACGTGTAGGCACTCTACGGAATATTCATATATAAGAGGCAATCAACAAGGACACTCCAAACGTTTATAACTTTTCTTCGTTATTAATTCTATTAGCAACCAAAACAGGCTAACATGAAAGTAGCTCAAAGAGCATTATTATTCCCTGTGTCGCAGATAACATGGACAACACAAAAACATTAGCAAAATACCCTAGGCCCTAGAAACTTCATGCTCCCTGAACTGCGAAAATTCCATTTAGTATGAATAAAGTAATGATATGACTTATGAGAGTCACAAGTGAGAACGCGTACTTAAGTATTAGCCTACACAGGCATTTTAAATCGTTCAATTTTTATTTTGATAATCATTCAGGTAACAATAATGTTAAGCAGGTGATTTTGCGATTCATTTATTAATTATTAAAAAAATATATTTACTAAATATAAATGCAACTTGAATTAAATTTGGTAAAATCTAAAATGGTTTAAATTAGATTTATGACACTGTCAGATAGCTCTCTGAAAAACTATGTTTAATGAATCGACGCCTAAGTTTAACATAATCAGCTTACTAAAAACGCAGATACTTAATACAATATACAATACTTACAATATAATTACCGAATAAAGCAAGTTAATAATTATACTTTCATACAATACGCACTAACCAACAGACATCTATGTTCGTCAAACAAAGGATTGTCTTAAATGAGAATCAAACCCACGACCAACAATGGAAAAGGCGGATCTACAAATAACCAAGCCGTGAGGCAAGTCCAAATTCTGAATTCTTTAATTCCCCCTACTGTTTAAAAAGCTGCGCAATTTCCGGAAAAGTTGCTCGTGTGGGTGTGACCTTCGGTAGTCCTGCTCGTAAACGCTTTGATGCATCGCAAAACTATGTAAGTGAGTTAGTTCTCCGAGGTATACTTAGGCACAAAGTTTAGGAATGCTTATTTATTTACAAGTTCGAGTGAACCACTCCTGGAGTGTCCGAAAACTTTGCGCTGATGTAACAAAGTTACTGCAGATTTCATTAGGCGCAGTCGTTGCGATGCTGGCTCAGTGACCAACATGTGGGCCAAAGGTTAACTTTATTGCTTTGATACATATTTCCATGATCTGTTGCGGAACCACCAAAAGATAACACAACAAGTGTTTGAAATAAAAATCTAAAAATAACCGACTTCAATTCCTTCATCTCAAGTTTCTCGCCTTTACCGCACCCTTTTTTTTTGCCCTGCATCTTAAAGCTTTGTAATTATTTCCTTTGCATCAGCTATTTTTCAGTGGTTAAATTACATCATATTTTAATTTTAAAGAAAAAGGCGTTTCAAAATTAAAGATGATAATAATTGATTCTCTTTCAGTTACCGAATAAAGCCAGTTAATAAATTATTTTTACCCGACCGCGCCAGGAGGAAGGTTGAGTATGTATACATACATATATATACATGTAATATTACGGCTTCAAAAATGGTTTTTACAAAACAAAACTCTAAAAAGGTGCACAAAATAGTAAGTGACATTACATGCTAATAACTTATGTTAAAAATAGGTACTCACAAGTATGACCTACTTATGATACTAAATACTTTAATGAGCACATATAGAAAACAAAAATTGATTGGTGTCATTTTCGTACATTTAATCAATGTGTGCTTCTTTAGTGAATAAATGATTGTACATGTCTGTCTAATAGGCCGAGTGATTGGTTTTCCCTTACGTATAATGTTTTTCACAACTTCTCTCGGATGAAATTCCAAGAATGAGTAACAAGAAGTTAAAAGCATTTTAGGAAATTGCCTCTCAAGCATTTCTTCGTGGAAATGCTTATAATAGAATGAAAAAAGGCATAAAGTTCAACAGAATCGAGAAATAAGTTAACTGTATCCCATAACTTGGTAATATTACCCGGTTTAAGGGACGTACGCTATATTTAAAGAAAACAAACGTATAGAGATGGAAGTGTGGCGGCCCAGTGGTACAGCCACAAAATTTCTTGAGTCAAATTCATGCGAGAAACAACAAGTTTAACTGTAGACTGCACTTGCATCTCGTGCTAAGAATATTATTAATATATTTTTTTTGTTATTTAAAAATCAGAGTCAAACAATGCATATGTTTTAAATGTAATCAATACCAATATCAGCAATTAAATATCGTTTAAACAGCAAAAGTGCAATATTAAAAAAGTGTTTTTTTTTTTATGGGAAATAATTTATTTACATAGTCCTTTTTTTGGAAATTTATAATCCATATTAACGCCCACACAGAACAAATATCTATGTTCACACAAATACTTGAGTGAGAATCGAAGCCATGGCCAACAGTGCAGAAGGCAGAGCTACAAATAACTGAACTGAGAGGCTATTCATTCGGACTTTGTGGACAAAACCCTAAAAAGTAACTTCGTTATTAGGAAAAAAGACGTGAGTTTCTGAATATGTCATTTTTATATATTACGTGAAGGTAATTAAGAGAGCATGATGGTCTAAATAAGGAAGTTTTAATCTTCTGGATTAAAACTAGCACAATGAGTTGAGCCACTTGAGGAAATGTGCACAATACGTTCCAAGTTCTCAAGACGATGAATGGAAACATCAAAATTAAACCGGCATGTGATATAAATAGAAATTCAAACACGTGATTGGCTCCAGTGGTACAAAGCACATTTACTGTTGCTTATCGAGAGTAGACGTGTCACATTAGGAGCTGTTAGGTACCATGAATGATATGTGACCAAGTCCCTGGTATTAGAAGCCAACGTTAAAAAATTATAACTTTTTTTATGAAAGCCTTAATATCATACAATTAAAGCACAGCCTAATCCGCTGCTCTTAGAAACAGATGGGTACCTAAGAAATTAACTTGTTCTGTAAACAAAGAATGCGAGAGCACCACACTCTCGCCCAGGGGTATAAACGCTGATTTTCAATCTGAAGGGCGCTGCTTCAAACCCACAAGTGCATCAATGTGTCATTCCCTTGAAAAATTTATGTGCACAATACCATGTTCTCGAAACGGTAAAGGCAAACATCGTGAGGGAACCGGCATGTTTTAGAACCAAAGATTCGAAGACATGTGACTTATACCAATCCGGATTGGGCTGCCGTGGTAGATCAAAGCCCATTCACTCTCAACTATCGAGAGTAGGCCGGTGTCCCTGCAGTGGGAACAATAGAGGCTGATATGGTGGAATCTTCATCGTATGCAAGTGGCGATCCAGTGTCGGAGTTTTCAATAGACAAACAATAGTTTTCAATACAGAGCTAATATACATGGTATATCTTTACACAAATACTTGTCCTGGGTGGGACTCGAACCTACGACCTTCAGCGCACTAGGCAGAGCAACTACCCAGTGAGCTATCGTTGTAACATTGACACTGAAAAAGTTATTTCTGATAAAACGATTTCAAAATAAAGTTCTCAGGGAAATTGCAAATGCACCCTGGTACTAAAGAAACGAGGAACTTCAGAGTTCAACATTAAAAAATTTAGTATAAAATGCAGAAGCTCACCAACAAAGACTTCATCATCATGTTAATGTTGAGCTATCCAGCTCCTAGACTACATGGACATCAAAAGAAAAAAAGTACTTTTGAGCCAGTGTAGTGAAGAGTGATAGTTGTACAAAATACACCTTACAAAGAACACATGAACAAATTAACTTCCTCTTAACTAGAGACCATAACCATTGACAGTGGACACATTCTCAGAAATATTCTAGAACAAAATTAAGTTAAACTACAATTAGTCATCAGCTATATATCACGGTCAGATCGTAATGTAATTAGATTACATTATCAATGATTGAAAAAAATCCATCCGAAATGAGATTGCTTAATCTCTATTGTAAGCTTGTACCGTAACTTAATATATACTTCTCCATTCATTTCTAAAAGATCTGTTACTAATTTCTAACGAAAATGAGATAACGTAATCTCCATTGTAAGATTTAATGGATCTACAAATAGCTGAAGACTGGTATTGATTATTATCGTCGGTTTGTAAGTAAATGGTTAAATAAATTCATGTTTACGATATAAGAAAAGGAAATGGGTCAAGCGATTCCTTTAGTATGAGGTTGTATTATGTAAATGGGTTATACATAAACAATTTTATGAATGCGTAACAGTTTTATCTTTAGTGGTGTTTCAGATAGTTGGGCTCATACAATCAGTTGAGATAACTTAGTTCCAAATTGTTTATGAATTTGGACACTTTTTAACGGATCTCAATTTTTTTTTGTACTGTCGCGTTTTTGTCTCTAATTATTGACAGATTTGTGTAATTATTGTGTCCCCAAGATTATGCCGATCACAATCCGTTGAGTTACTTTTTAAATTACTTCAAAAAATGATTTTTCATTGAAATTTTAAATTTCTCTATATAATCGCTAATTGATGATTGATTTGGGTAATTATCTTTTTTTTAAATAGAATGTATAGTCTCTGTTGTGGTCCCAAAGATTATTTTGATCGTATTTTATGGAAAGTGTAATAGTGGTGACGTGTGAGCAGAAAAGGATTCCGTTTTTGTCATTTGGGACCATAGGAAAAACCGCTTCAAATTCGGATTTCAAGTTTTAAAGAAGCTTTGATGCTATGAAGTCTTAAAATAAATTATCCACTCAAACAGACAAACCAAGCCAATAAATATATAACACCGTTCCAATAACATATTCTTTGTCCTCATTTCATGAGGACAACATGACACCCGTTACCCACTCACAAGTAAAAGAAGAAGATATTCAACTAACAACTTTAATGGTATCTAACTAGCCATATTGGTTAATTATCAGAAAAGTTCCGACTTTTTGACAGGAACCAATGTTGCTATGGTAATTTACTTACATACGTCTGTTAGTTCGATATAGAAGCTGGGCATTACACAACTGAGCACAGAATGCTTCGTTGGTTTATCGGTTTATAGGTTAAATTGTCAATTTCAGCCGTGCTACTGTACTCCTTCCGAACTGTCAGTTGCAAAAACATTTCTAATTGACCCGCCAATCTTGAAGGGTTTCTTCTCCTCACAGTTGAAAATGATTTAACAGAACAAGTGACTGATAAGTGACAAGTGTCAAACATTTTATAAAACAACTTGAACACTTTCATAATTTAGTTTTCACCTTTTGCAATGAAATTTCTATTCGACCTCAGTACAACTGACCAAATGATAAGAATCATTTAAATCGTTGACAATGGTATCGAGTAACAAAGATACAAAAAACGTTCAACCGAATTGAAAACCACCTTCTAGACCAAGTCGGTTAAAAGAGTTCAAATTGATCATTCAATTTCCATAGTTCGGTACAAGTTACAAAGAATAAAATGCAGTAAAAAATTCAGAAAATCCGTCCCTGCAACTAATCAAGTATTGTTTTATCTGTGGTGTCCTCATTCGAGCGCAACATAACTTTAACACACTTACTGTGCCCCGCAGTTTCACCCGCATATAACTTAAAGAAATTTAGCGTTATGCTAGATAGCCTATATAGCCTTCCTCCTGAATTCATAAATATTTTTTCAAATCCGACAGGAAGTTTTCAGCGCAATCAAACAAACAAACTCTACAATTATATAACTATAGAAGATATCAATCATACATTTGTCTTAAAAATTTATAGGAACTTAATTAATTATATTTTAAAACAATCCAAAAGCATTATGGGAGGACCTAATTTGTATTGATGTTGTTTACGGGTGGTGGTAACGACTTATTAAAAAAGCTCGTGAAGACACTAAACACAAACATAGTTACATCTTTTTGCATTGTTTAATACTCCCCCTCTCTGTATACACTATCATCTCTGTAAAGTTAATCAGAGCTCCTGAGAGATTGTAAGATTCAAGATTTTCTCCAGCAATCTTATTTCTCTTGAAGTGAAACCTAATGATATTTATTTGCAGTGCCCCAGCATCATAAGCGCGGAATAATATTGAGTCAACATTTTAATAAAAACAGCTTCATTTTTTCATTTTAAAACCTTGACTTCTCGTACTATAAGTTTTACCGCTAAGTATGTTCGGGTATGCGTGGTAAATTCTTTTGTAACATCACAGCTAAAAGGCTTCCAATCCTGATTTCAAAGCATTTTTGTAAATAGTAACTTAGGTTTAGGGAAGATAATGAGAGAGAATATCAGGATGTTTTGTGGAAACCGCTAGGATCGTTTCTACGGTATATCAATATGTTTATATTTGGTTTTGATGTAGCAGGTAACTAACAATTGAAGAAAAAGGTTTCAAAAAAGAAACTTGGAGTTTTTAAAATGTTTTAAAGTAAAATTCAATGGCGAAGCTTTCCGATGTTTTCTTAAAAAGTATTTTAAGTATTGTATTGTGTACTTAAGTGAGTACTTCCAAGTATTGGAACGATACATTTTTAAATAAATACATAACTATGTACAAGATCAAACATTCTTATTAATAAGTTGAGCGCTTTTTCAAACCCTATCTATTTGTACATTTATTTATACTAGCATCCATTAATTTATCATACTTTTGAATGAAACCAATAATAGAAGCTTGTTAAGCAAGTCGTGAATTTTGAACTAATCCAATTTTGCGGTCCAATCGCCACCGTCTGTTGCAAAATCTAACTCTCCCATGGCCGTGGTGAGTGAATGGAGCCGTGCGGAACCCGCTACTTCACAATGGAAGGCAGGCGTTCACGTCGTCCATCCACATACCAGCCGTCGCTAGATTTGGTGGCATTCTTCCAAGTTACCCAGTCGATTTTATGGCAACGTTCAGATTTATTCGATTCCGATGTTTCTTGACAGTTTTCCTAAGCTGAGTTTTATGCTTCCGGCAAAGTATGTTTCTTAGATAATCTCGGAAATCAAACTGTATCAATATTTTTCAAAATATTTTTATCATAATTCTATAAACGTTTTTAAAAGTACATACACAGATGATATAACACAATATAATATATGATGCTTTTCTTTTGGGGTGGGAAAGTGGCTAACTCTGATGCTGAAGTTTTCGAGCCACCCTGGATAATGCAGAGGTACGAAATGTATTTTTCCAAATTTATTAGTAATTTTTGTTGGTATTTGTTCCGGCTAAACGATACACAAATTTACTAAAGGATTTTTGCGATACCAAGCTCAACACTTGTTACGTCTCATATGTAAAAACTCTACTGTAGCTTTAAAACTCCGAAACTAGAATAAGCCACTAACTCATACGAGAATTTGATATTTATGAAAACCATTAAAACGGGAATATACCGGAATATTCACGAAATAATCATATCTCTGTTTATCGAAAATAAATAATGAAATAAATTTGACACAAGGCATCGATCTTTATAAATCCAACTTTAACATAAATGTCTTATTAAAACAAAAAACGAAAAAAACCGCCTTCAATACTTTCATCCCTTCTTTCTCGCCTTTAGGGGGTGCACCGTACCATTTAATAAAAGTAACATCCATATTGGACACTGGACGAAGAAAAAAGTCACAAGAAAGCAAATTACGTATTTTCGTTTACTTAGATGATATTTTTTTCACTTACTACTTCAATAACTAAACAATATAACGGACTTTAATAAAAAAAAAATATTGGACCAGTCTGAAATTATATCTTTCCAAAAAAAAATTAATATTGTTTCATAAATAAAGGAGATATTTGCTGCCTCACAAAGAATAAAAAAAATATAGCCGTATGGATTACCTCCTCCGAAGTCGTTTGATAAATAAATAAATATTCATAGACATTTCACGCAGAGTAATTTTTACCATCTAACGTTACACAACGTCATCTAACGTTGTTATTATGAAATAATAGGATATTCGTATAACACATACGCCTTATCCTTACGGTCCAAAGAATATAGTCCTACGAAGAAAGGACGAACAGACGTAGTCGGCTTAATAATAAGTAACGGGGTCCAGTTTACCCGTTAGTTACAACTTAAATAAGCTTTTTTTCTCATTCAGTGATCAAATTTTCAAACAAAATACCGATTTTCAATCGACTTTGTTGGTTACCTCCGTTCTTCGTCATGCTGATTTTTTTTTTCATATTGGTCTATTATAAATTTTATTAAAATCGGTTTATTAGTTTGATTGTTAAATCAATATAATTGAAAAAATTATATCATCCAAGTAAACGAATACGAACGAATGAATTATGTTTTGTATGATGTAAAGTTAATCATGAACAACGTAAATTTTTTTTTTTTTTAAGCATATTATATTAAGGCAATTTTCGAATGTCTATTCCAGTTTAATTAAAACTCCTAGATTTGTAACAGAAATGTTAGCGTTTCAGAAATTTCCCTTTAGATCTGGCACAAAAGCTTGAAGTGAAGTTTGCGTTAGCTTGTATAATGTTTTACCTTGTCAAACTATTGTTGAGCTTACAAAAGGCGCTCGTCTACGCTGGCTCTTTAAATATATTCCACTCACTGTAGACTTTAATTCGTGATTGTTATAGGTACGTGGGACACATGAAGATGAATAAAAAATTAAGACTATGATTTCACGCTTGCTGATCAAAGCTGCATCCGTGATCTAATTTTGGGGGGTCCAGCCAGTTACTCACCTCCGTAGGTGTGTACCCTTTGATTTCACGCACATACCCCCTGGGTGCTAAGAGGTACTGCCACCAAGCAGTAGTGCCTATACTGACTGTTGTCATGGGCGGGGGGCGCCACTTACCAGGTGGGCCCTCAGATCATGCCGACATTTATTCAAATTGAAATAAAAAACTGCATGACTCTTACATCGCCTTAATACTTGGATGACATGTTTCGGGCCTAAATTTACATCGAGAATTATCAGAAAACGCATCTTATGATTATTATTATAACCATTTCAAACGGGATGATTTGGACCCGTACTCCGAGTTCCGTAGGACCTATTGGAGACTTTATTAAGACCTATTAGATATTTATTCTGAGGTTAGATATACGGTGTCATTATAGTCATATAGTCATTATACGGTGTATGGTTATATACAACCCTTTAAAGGAAGGATAGAGCTAGCCAGATATGAAGGTCCATGTTTCTCACGGGTGGTGCGAAAGGAGCGACCTTTTTTATGTAACTAATGTGACTGGTCGAGCTGAAGGCCCACCTGATGTTAAGTGGTGCCTCCACCCATAAAAACAATAACAAGATCGTTTTTTTTTTAATGTGAGTTAATGATGGAACGGATTGAGGGCCTACCTGGTGGTAAGTGGCGACCCCCGCCCATGACAACAGTAATGCGACTCAGTGGAAGATTTGAAATTTTAAACTGAGTCGCATTCATCCTGCTGCGTCCATCACCCGGGACGGGGATGATACGTCTCATGCGCATGTGATTTCACCGGCACCCACACCCTTCCAGAGGAACACAGTAATGCGAGCACTACTGCTTGGCGGTAGATTACCAGGTGTGGAGGCCTTACTTCTCCAGGCAATCTTTACACGAGTTCTACACCGGCGCGACTTTGGTCTTCTCATACTTAAGTAGGTCGAGGAGGACCTTAGTCGTACTTAGACCTTTCTCATCACTGTTATATGGACGGATGTAACCAACTAGCATCACTTTGGTTACATATAAATACACACACATCACACAGTCTAACCCCAAACTATGCATAACTTGTACTATGGGAATTTGATAACTGATTCAATACTTATATTGTACTTGTATTGTAAATACATACATCTATGATACATTAACATCCTGACAGAACAAACATTTGTGTTTGTCATACAAATACTTGTCCTGGGTGGGGATCGAATCCTCGAGCTACAGAGCTAGAGGCAGAGCTATACCAACCGAGTGGTGAGACCAGTCGAGGCTAACCTTTGTAATATATCTAAATAAAATTGCTACTTGCGGGTGGTGGCCCAAGGGCACAGACGCTGACTTTTAATCTGAAGGTCGCTGTTTCAAACCCACACGTATACGAATGAGTTTTGCACTTGAAAAATGTATGCGCAATACCATGTTCTCGAAACGGCGAAGGCCTACTAATCCGGTTTTGTATTCACTCTCAATGAACGAGAGTAGGCCGGTGTCGCTGCGGAGCATTAGCTGCTGACAAGGAATTGCCATTGCCATGAACGACGGAGAATTTCAACTGAAGATTTCAAATGGGGTTCCTTGACCTTATCAATTTATAATGACATGATTTATTCAGACGTATATTTAAAAACGGCTTATTCCTAAATGAAACCTTATACATAACAGACGCGGTTCAAAGTTGATAAACAATTTATCGTGTTTGTAACGGCCAGACAGTGAATAATTGAAATTCCTCGTTCTAACTACGTGAGCTTGTTGGTCGTTAAAGGTTACCAAACACTTTTGCATCTGAAATTGATACCTGCTTGGGTGCAATCACACCTTACATTCCCTGTCTCGGTTAGCCGTCGTGGCCACAAATACAAAATTGACAGAAGTCAAATATTTTTTTGACTTTTTCATTGTATACCGATTCGGAAGTTTCCTTTCAAGACCGAAAAATAAGGAATGAAAGTATTGAAGTCATTTTTTTCGATTTGTTTTAGTCAGTTTTTTGTTGTGATTTATGTACAATGTTTTTACTTAAATTGCCATTGTCATAAAGTACTGCCGTCACACCTGGTAAGCCATCGAATAGTGGAATAAAGTTTTCTGTATACGAAGTTTTCTGTTTATGTATGCGATACAGTAATAAAACTATTAATATTGAGGAAATAGAATAACTTTGCACACTCGTGATTTCTAATGAACAATACTGAATTCGAATATCAAATGATCTATTAATGGCAAAAACCTACTTCAATAGATGAAAATCCTTATTGTCACATGTGGCCCCTAAATGTGAGAAGTATGAGATGACCTAGGACGTACACCCTACTAAAACGCGTAACGGACATACACAAGAAAAAAAAAACCAACGTACCGCCCAAGAGAACCCCCCCCCTTCTTTATTGAGATCGTTTCAAAAAACAGCTCGGTCATTGTGGGTTCAGCACTAAAATCATAAGTTCAACAATTCAGCGTTCATTTGTTTAAACAACTTCATTGTAAATTGTTATTTCATTTGTGTTTTCGAATATTATTCGCTTCAGTAGAAGGTGCAGCACCAGAATTGTGAAACTTTAGATCATAGCGCAGTTTAATGAGTGAATAATGAGTACGGTCTTGGAGGATTTCGTCAGAGGGATTCCGGTTTTCTCTTCTATTCCCTATTATTCACTCTTAATGACTATTATCAAAAAGCTCCTATATTAGTAAAGACTGTCTGCAAAAAAAGCAATGTTAAATATCCAACAATCCGATCTGCATTTAATCATAAAAAGTTTGCCGTCACGGGATGTCTGGTACGAGTAGGTGCGAAAGATGACTTCATAAAAGAGTGTTATGCCGTTTGCCGGTTTTACCAATCCGGATTGGGCTCCCGTGGTAGATCAGAGCTCAAACTCAATTATCGAGAGTAGGCCGGTGTCCCTGCAGTGGGAACATTAAAAGACTGGCACGGAATCAATCTCTATATGTCTACAGAATCATTTATACAAAATTGGATTGCAAGGATATTCAAAATTCACCCAAAATTTTGTTCGTCCGCTATCAAATACGGAGAACATTTGGTAGCGCGGGGTATGCGCGTTGTTTTGTTTCTGTTTCCAATTTATTTTCTTTCATTCGGTTCCGGATCCTTAGCACGTGCTTGAATCACACTTGGCTGGTTTTTATTATTTATTGTTTTACTTGAGCTTCCTATATAATATACTATGCAAGTTTGTATGTACCTATTATAGTTTTTACGTTACAGGATAATCAAAAATTCGTTGGAAAATCCTCTTCTTATACTTATCATTTATGCTTGGATATACATACTTGTAATTTATAAAAATCTGTCTCAAAAACGTGTACCACTATTTAAATCCAAATTGAGTTAAACAACTCAGTGACACTTCTACTGAACTGTTTAATTAAATTTTAAAAACTTGTCTGTAATAAAATTGAGCTCAGCCCATTAAACACGTTATGGTAAGCATTTATCTAACTTTTGTAAAACAAAACCATACGTATCTATTCGACTTTATTTTATTTATTCTTCTTCAATATATATTATCCACGCATTGGAATGATTCCGTAGTTACGATGGCCAATATAAGGATTTCAATACGCCATCAGCATGATATACTAGAACGACTTGCATTTTTTTAAAATTGCGCCTCTGCTTGGCTTCGGATTACCAGATAATGTGGCAGTAATTTTCCAGTTGACTTTGGCACAAGGTCTACTGTTACTTTGAGTTGCTCCTTTCCGGAGATACGTGGAGATTTTGAGGGACCTACAATATAAACGCGAGCAACTGTACCTCCCTAAAAATAAAAATTAGATCGATAACAAAACAGTATTATGTATAACAAAACAGTATTATGTATACGCATGGTATAATATCCAAATGCCAAATATCCATTCTTCCCAACTTCGTACCGTGGTAACCAACCTTGGTTCTTTAACCAGTACAACGGGACAACTATTGTGTGGTGAGCGTAAAGTTTTATCTCGGGTCCATTTCATAAACGACAGGGAATGCTGGGTAATCAGGATTCCGATGTGATGGAAGGCCGATGAGATGACACTTACATTCATAACTTTCTAAAAACCACAGATAATCCTTATTTTTTGTGTTTCAATGGGCAGAGACGGAACGCAGTTTGATTTCTGTAATTTAATCGTAGTTATATCTTGTTCTCACTCTTTTCTCACGCACACTCCACGTATACACAATCCGCTAATCCGCTAATCCGCTGCTAATTCATATTATTATAGTTAAGTACTAATTTTGGAAGACGAAAACTATTTACATTTGTTATTGCATATAATCACACACTCTCGCACAATAACACACAAGCCTTAAGCTCACCACACAGACGTTTACCCAGACCAGGGAGCGCTCCCGAACCCCTTCACTTCAAAGGCAAAATGCCATTTTATAAGTCAAAAATTCCTATTATTTGATGAAAATTGCGTTAAAGATTTTCTTTTATCGCATTCATGTATATTTTAGTCCTGCCGTAACCAGCCAGGGAGGCAGGTACGCTTCTGTAACCACATTACTGCGACGCTGAACTGAATTATGCTCTAACGTCAGGCATTTCGCTTCACTTAATAATCGCCATTGTATTATTATTAAGGACAGGTTCAGATGATTACACGATGGCCGGCGATTTGCAAATCGCGTATGCGAATCTGCGTACGTAGGCGAGCGAGCGTCGATGGGTTATTATTGCGAAAAATATAGGTAAACTCAAACGGCAAAACACAAAACTTCATCCAAATCGATAAAGCTGTTCCCGAAATCAAAATAAATAAAAATGTATACAAGAACTGCTTGTTTAAATATATTTAAATACATATGTAAGTTTGCGAATTCACAGCGTTCATTCGACATAAAACGTTCGCATTGTTTGCGATTAGTTCATATCTTTACACGATCGGTTTCGAAACGGTTGTGTTACGTCAAAACATCAAGTCCCACGACCTGCCAATGCGCGCCGGTCGCAACTACCTGAACCGAGCCTAAGAAGCTCATTAATTATTAAGTTTATTAACAAATCACGTCTGTGTGAGACGAAACACTGGTTAGGAAAGCAACAGTTAGAGACGCACGGCTTAATTATTAATTTGTATAAGGACAAACTATATCTATGAATGTTTCAAACCTCTTTATTGGAAGCACGTGCACCGTCCCCATAACCACAATGTGTGACGTAAACTGGGTCACACCCACACGCATCCAAGGCTGCTGGGATGAATACATCTACGCATAAATTACATTTTATCCTAACAATATTTCATTAAACCATCAGAATTTCTCATGGGGCCACAGTTTATAGGGTTGCACTATCGTGGGGATGTGACAAGGTGAGCTCATTGCTGCCATTGTTCTCCCTTACAACTACGATAACACCTTCTCCCAGTAAATCAGTCTTTAGTTATCCAACAGGATAAATCTTATACCAACGAAATCTCCAACAAATCCGGCCAAATTCTGATTTTTATATCTGAAGATTAAATTATCACAATCACTAAATTTTAACCAGTTTCAATTGTGACACGGGATAATAATCTATATGCTTTAAATAAATCATTATAATATATATACATATTCTGAAAACCACCGAGTAGGACTTTACGTTTTTCCCATAGTTATGTATTTAAAACGAATGTCGAAAATACAAAAAAATACTGTATTTGAGGATTGTTGTAATTACTAGTTTGTTGTTTCCAATGGCAGGGATCATGTGCTCGTTCCTTGGCCGGAGCCAACTTTGTGTAATTAAGTCCGAAGTAAGACATTTTTTTTCCTTTTTCATATCTTTATCCCCTATTTATAAGTCCGTGTAGGAAATTTCCTTTGAATAATAAATCAATTCGGTTTACACGTTTTAAATTATAAAATAATAGTGCACGAAACTAAATAAAGAATTAAATGAATAACTAACAACAGGAATATTAATTAACAGACAATTCATTAAATATAAAACAAAGTGATAATTCAGAAATACAAACACAAACAATGAAGTGAGTGGCCTACACAAAAGAAAACATGACAGACCAATCATTATAAGTGATATTGTACAATCACTAACACAAAGAATAACTAATACAAAGGAAAACATAATATGACAATGATTTGAATTTTAAATTCCAAGTTGAACCATTACTATAACAACAGTTCAAAGAAGGCTGTCGAACAAACGGCACAGGTAAAACGAAACTAAAGTATGAGTGGGCCGCATTTTATTCCATCTAATGAGATTTTCACTGAATGTACGAAATATTTTTTTTTTTTTCCAATTTTATTCATGGGTATCTTGCCGCTAAATAAGTAATGAGATTATTTTTTAAAGATGTTACGAGTAACTACATTATCAATAAATTTCGAGGGCGCAAATTGCTACACTAAATAGTCATGGTTATGAGTGGGATCTGCTTGTACAATTTTGGCCGTAAACACGTTGTTTGGGATCATCTAACTCGAGTCCGTAGGTATTCCTCTGAGTTCTTAAAGGTGTGATAGGAGCGGCTCAAAGTAGAAATATAATCTGTGCCAGGTTCCTCCGGAGAAGTACTGCCACACATGTTAATCCATGGACGAATGGTGCAGTAGCACTGCTTACGGTCAGATGCGATCTAGGTTTGTGCATTAGGAGTTCACTTTCCCTCAGAAAGTGAAGTGGCGTTTCAACGTTCTCATCGCACCTCCGCAGGAACGCAGCTCACGCAGCCCAAGATTGAACTTGTGCTTATTCATGCACCAATGTCCAGTCAGGGCTTCTTACTTCTTACGTCTTACTACCAAACGTAACCTGTTACGGCCAGAACCGATGATATTACAAGCGCATCAAACGTGACATCTCCGCCTCAAGGTGACGGACGCCACGCGATTCTGTTGAAGTCTTCTTATAATTTCGGTAGAGGAAGACATTAGTCGTATTTTTGTTGTTGATGGCAGCGGTCACCATTCAACGTCAAAGTAATTTTTTTTTTCCGAACAATTTTTTTCTAAAAATCTACGGACTTACGAGATCATCCTTAAAACTAATCATTATCAAACGTAAGCTCGACCGTACACCTTCATTAAAAAAAAAAACATAAGTATCTTAAACCATCATAACCAATAGCAGCAGTATACCTATCATTATATAAATAGAAGTATTGTACAGGGCATTTAGTAGGGCGGGTGGAGGTAGAACGAGGTTACTTAGAAATGTACATTATGTCAAAGGGAGAAATATGTCTCCAGGCAGTCACAAACGAACGCTAAATAATGCACTTACTGGCTGCAAGCGACCCTAATCGTGAATCAATAAGAGCTTTTAATAATATATCGCGTTTCGATAAGACCTATTTATTCTTTTTTTATCGATTGCAGTGAGCGCTTATTTTTTTATATGCGGTGTCTCATGCATACACAAAAAAAACATCGCGAGTGGTCAAAAATTTGTCAGTCATACTTTTGGCACTGCAGTCACCCAGAAGCTATGTTAAAATATTTCAATCAGATGAGAAATATGTTTGTTATCATAGAATACAAGAGACCAATTTAAAATCGACTAAGCCAACTTAAATATATTAATCTCCTATTTTTGGTTATATTTTTCTATTATATATAATTTCTATATGACCACCACATACATGAGTCTGTGACAGACACCACATATAGAGGACTCACTCATCAAACAATCAAAGAATCACCAATCAAGTTTACAATTGTAAAAGGTATCACGTAACAAACAGTTAAATAAATACCGACTGTCGCGTTGATAACCTACCCCGTTTCTTGAAGCCGATTAAAGATAAACAAAGGCAAAAACTACATTATTTCTTCAGACTTCACTTGTACTCCCACAGAGGGGTAGTAAGTTTGCACACGTGTTACAATTATCGAGGGTACACGCGATCTCGTAATTTAGATGTTCTTATTGATGTGAGGCCATTTGTTTCAGAATTCAATAGCCGAGACGTGGACACTCCCTGTGCATCAATTTAAAGTCGCTTAGCGAGCTGTGGAAAGGACTGTGCTCGATGTTTCTTTGAAGAATAAAACTTGTAACTAGGTGTCGTATTGATAGAACCAAAGTTATCGACATAGCTCTTCGAATTAACAAGATGGAGAAGCAGGAGCTGGTCACGTCTGCTGAGGAGAATTCGAAAGAAACTATTGGAGTAGATGAGTTTTTCTGCGGAGATCACGACTAGCAAACGAAGTGTAGGGGTCTTTGCAGATAGGTGGGGTCTCCGGCCAAGGAGTTAATAGTTAAGAACCACCAAGATACCACCAAGGAGATAGATAAGAAATACTGAAGGTTGAGCTGAATGGCGCGCAATTCGAGAAGCATCGTGTTCGTGGACTTTATCATCTCGATAATGAAAGTGTTTAATGTGAAACATCTATTAGCGCTTCTTGGCAATATCTTATTACTATACACGAGCAATTCTTGTATATTAATTTATTTTGCGAATCTCAGAAACGGCTCTAGCAATTTGGTTAAAATTTTGTATTTAGATAAAATCAAGCTTATTAAACTATACAGGTGTCTGCCCTGAAGAACGCATTTAAAAAAACCGACGAGCGAACCTCGGTCGCCCATGTACTAATCTATACTTTAATATTATAAAGCTGCAGTGTTTGTTTGATTGTTTGTTTGTTTGTTTGAAGGCGCTAATCTCTGGAACTACTGGTTGGATTTGAATGATTATTTCAGTATTGGGTAGTCCATTTATCGAGGAAGGCTATGTTTTTGTTTTTCAAAATTAGGGATCCGTAATAAAATTGCTATTTTGTAACACAAGGTGTAAAATCGAAAACCTATTTTTGGGTGCGTTGCAAAAACTATTGACAATAGAACAAAATTATGTACTACGGGTTTGTAGATCCCATTAAGACCTACAAAAAAGTTCGCGAAAACATATATCTAGCTATCATGGTTTAATCACAATAACCGATTTTGTGTATCAAATTTGTACACCGTGTGCAGTTTGATCCAACTTGAAAGATAGGATAGCTCACATCTCAATTTATGATCGCAATATTATTTTATTGCAAATTATAATATCGTTTGACAAAAATGTTAGCCACAGCAACGCGTGGCCCGGTCAGCTAGTTGACTGATATGGCGTGACGGAAACCGGCACGGCGCTCTCATATGACGTCATGCTTCACATCTGTCAGGCGTCTCGTGACGCCAACTATTGTTTCTCATTTAATTGACCGTGTCTCCTTTAGTTTTCTCTGTACAAGGGGTCTATTGATTAACACGCTCATTTCTTATAGGAAACTGATTTCACCCAAAAACGTTGAAATGAATAATTGTGAAGATTTCCTAATTAATGTTATTGGAAAAAGGAAGACCGAAGATGAAAAAAGAAAGATATAGATATATTGTGTAAGTTTCAATATGAAAAAAGTAAATAATGCGATAGAGGAGTGTAGAAGCAAAAGGCATATACTGCGCTGTCCCTGCTTGTCAAGCGAGAGTTGTGTCGAGATCGAATTGCAAGTGAAAACGAGACCGGTGGTAGCAGCGACGCGGTCGAACGTACAAAACGACTGCGTCAGAGTGTAGCCTGATATATCTGCTAATGATATGCACACTCCACCTTTACTGCAAAGACTGCAAAGACTTTACCCGAGATCATGATGCATGAAACTGCGCCGAAATATCGGGAGTTAACAAAACTTTCACATATCATGGTATACATCTCGGTAACTCGAATAATAATGTTCATAACCATGATAGTCTTATAAATTTACACCCGTGAGATGTAGACAAACAGTAATATTCTGCAACTTGAGGCCTTCGAATGATATTACCCGCGTATTAAAGACTATTAAAACCTAATTAAAATCCCTTCTAGATTCACAAATTAAATTGAAAACGAATAATTAAAGGAATATTCATAGACATAAATATATATTAAAAAAATAATATGTCACACAACCATATATGAATATGGCCTATGGGAACCAGATCTATGATAGATAATTATTTATATAGTAAGTTTTTAGATATATCTAAAAGATTTAAGTACCAGATCTATGATAGATAATTATTTATATAGTAAGTTTTTAGATATATCTAAAAGATTTAAGTATTTACATAAACATTGTCAGTACATGAATGCGATGAACACTCGAGAACATATTATCATGTTCACAAAAAATCATAAAAATAAACTCGCTGTGCCTACTACTAGGCTCCATAATGTTAGCAATTCTTTTAAAGGTTAATATAATGCTGTACGCTTTTTCAACAAAATCCCGAGCGAAATTCAATTACTGTCAAAAAATAAATTTAAAGCTTTTATCAAACGTAAACTTGTTGCAAAAGCTTTCTATAAAATATCAGATTACCTAGATGACAAAAAACTTGGGAATGAATTTACTCCACTCTAAACGCAGGACCATATTCGCGAATATGTAATTTGTCTTCGAAGGGTTTCTTGCTGTTTCTTCCCCTCGGGTTGGTTAGTTAGGGTTTTAACAGACTTATAATAACAAATAAAATTAGCTAAAACATAAAAAAAACGGACTGTAATTTGACATATCTGAGTGACATATCTGGGTTGGAACAGACGTAAACTTAACAAATAAGATAAGCTTAAACATGAAAACTGACTGTAATTTGACATATCTGTGTGCATGTAATGTACCTGGGAGTTCCTGTGACACGTTATATGCTCACGAATATGTGTACATGCATGTGTAAAATTTGACGTGTCCAAATGATACTTGAGATCTAAAGGAATAAATGAATTTGACTTTGACTTTGACTTTGACTTTGCATTTAATGTACCTAAGGAGCTCCTGTGACACGTTATATGCTCATGAATATGTTTATTTGTGTGTGTAAAATATTGACGTGTCTTAACTATACTTGACATCGAAAGGAATAAATGAGTTTGAGTTTAACAATTTAATACATATTTACACACAGAGCAAATATTTTCATCACACAGATGTTTGACCTGGCCGCGACTTATATCAGATTTTATAACCCGATTTTTTTTTTAAATTACAATACATTATGTACAAATTATTAAAATAAATATATACTTATCACGCTTATAACTAAGTAAGGCGCTCCTTTTAATTCTATTCAACTATCCAGAAGTATGTCAAATTCATTTCAATGCAAGCAAACGTTTTTGTTATGAAAATTCCCCGCATTGCTCCTCGCCGGAAGCGCGCCTCAAAACCTTCAAAACGCTGTGACATAGGTACAGGACTGGGATTTCAAAACGGTGTCGCACTACTTTGCTTGTTTGACTTTTCAGTAAACAACTCAAACTGTTAGCGAAACTTCTTCAATACGCGCCACCACGCTAAACTTCTCGGCGTGGAGTTTGTTCGTAATTTACAGAACAGGTTGTACTGGTGGAGTTCGAGAAGGGCTGTTTGGGTACAGCCTACATTGTTCTTCTGTTTGGTCTATTCCTGTATCTTTATAAATGTAATTGTTACAGGTCAAACTTAAGAGACGCGATAGCCCAGGAGCACAAACACCTACTTTCTAAAAGTCGCCAGTTCAAACCCATAAGTGCACCAATAAAATTTCACTTGAAAAAATGTATGTTCATTCTCAAAATGGTTAAGGAAAACATCGTGAGAAAACTGGCATGTCTTAGAACCAATTATTCGAAGATACGTGACAAGTACCAATCAGGATTGGACTCCCGTGGTAGATCAAAGCCCATTCACTCTTAATTATAGAGAGTAGGTCGGTCTCCCTGCAGTCGTAACATTAGAGGCTGATACGGTACGGTGCGGAACTTAACAGAATGGCGAATTTCCTAACAACAGATGCGCAAGTCATAATCACATTTAGCTGATTTATCTAAGCGTTCGTTTCTTATCTAAGGTCAGGGAAAAAGTTTCAATGTATTTAATAAACTAAGTAGCTGTTCCCCGCGACTTCGACCGCGTGAAATTTTAATTTTTTTTGTGTGGATAAAAAATTTAATTATAGTATATATTATGTTTTAATGACATTTAATTATAGTATATATTTGAAATGCATTACATACAAACTTCTATTTGATTTAATTGTTTGTAGTATGTATAGATGAGATCGGCCGTAAATGACACCAAATATAGCAGAACGAAAAACATATTCAAGTGAAAATATATTATATAAGTTTCCGATTGACATGTCTGCCAATAGTTCCCGCGCGCCAGCGACCGCACAATGCCATGACACGGTACATGCAGAGTATGATGGAAATTTAATTAAATTAAAATCGTCTTTCGGGTCGACGTGCATTTATCGAAAACCGTTCAATTTATTAATTATCTGTTTTTACAGTGACACGTCATTTTCATTAATTTATTTGCTACGTTGTTTTGATTATTATAATTATTAATATGCTATACACTCGTATAAATAATGATCTGTATAGGATTGCAAAATTATTTTAATTTAGATCTGTTTTTAATCATAATTATGTATAATATGTTTGTGTCAAATTAATTGAATAGTTGGAAATGACCCGAGACCCGTCAAGGTAGCTCGTTAAAACCTATTGGTCAAACTTTGTGTGATAAACGTAAAGTTTGTTCTCGGATCAAGGGGGTTCATCTTATATGTACCTATGTTTGTCCACCTGCGCCCCAAAAAATCCTAGTAAAGAGGTGTGTGATATATGCTACCTTCATAACAATATTTCATCCAAATCCGTTCAACCGTAGAGGCGTGAAAGAGTAACAAACATACATACCAACAAACTTTCGTATTTAAAGTGTTAGTATGATTTCAAAGCCTTTTTATTTTATTTGGGGTTCTTTATTACGTGTACTGGCCAGTTTGTATTGAAATTACTATAAGGGCAATGTTACTTTACTAAAACCAAAATGAAAATCCTCTAGTTTCCTTTGTAATGTGAACGTTAATTTACTCATTTTTCTCGATTTCAGGTTTGAAATACTTTATAATTTAGGTGTAACTAACCTGTACCTTTATGTGTGGAAATGGCTCTAAAAGCTTGCATTTCCGTAATGATACGCTGCGTTTTTATTTTGAGTCGAACCACTAGTCTAGTACCAAAACATTAGACTTTGCTGATTATCAAAATATTGTTATACATTGATCAACCTCTGTAGCAAGTATATCAGAATGTTGGAACAAAAACGTTTGTGGCTAGTGTATAAATTGGGTGGGATTTTCAGTTCGGAATCTAGTTATAGTTATCAGGTGATACCCAGTAATAGGCATTGAAATGGTTGTTTGCACATCAATTATATTTTAGGGCGTTTAGGAATTTACGCGCTCGTCGAGATAACTGCTGAGTTATCATCATCTGCTAGACCATCTAACTCAAATCTTTGTTCGGTAGATCCAACTACCGAACAATGATTCCGAACGAACGATGACCGTTCCGTGGTATTAATGAGTGAGCATGTGTTTTTACAGTAGGCTAATCTGGATTGGCAGATATTATAGGCCCTGAAATGTTTTGGTTCTAACACCGGTTTCCTCACGATGCTTTCCCTCGCCGTTTTTAATAATATGATATATACATTTTGTCAAACGATAAACTCATGGGTTATTCACCGGATTTTAAGCTGCGACCTCCGGATTGCAAGTCGGCGTCCGCACCACTGAACCGGCACACTATCTAATACTTATCACTGGATTTAAAAAACATAAACGAATTGATGGCCCACCTGATGTTAAGTGATACGACTTAGGTCCACCCCGACCAAACTATGAAAAGATCTAAGTCGTATTCCGTTGCGCCCGTCACCCGAAAGGGGAATGTAACGTCACCTGCGCCGTCGCATCAAATCAGCAGAAGGAACCAGGAACAGGTCATAGCTAATTTAGTAGAGCAGCTGAACGTGATGCCAATACTGTGTGGCGAAATTTCCACGGACGTGGACCACGACGAAGAAAAATCTATGAGTAAGTAAGAACAAACTAAACCCCCGCTCACACCCTTCCACCGGAACGCGGCAATGCAAGTGCAGCACTGCTTGGCAGCAGATTGCCAGGTGTGGTGACGATACTGCTCTGGACTTACGGAAGTTCTGCTGCTACTTTTGGTTGCTCCTTTATTACCACCCGGGGGACACGTGTAGGGACTGAAAGGGTACTTACAAACGTTAGTAACATAAACCCCCAGTAACTTATTTGTCATAAATATTAATTTTAGAAATTAATTCAAAAGCTGAGGGTGTCAAACATGTTTGTCTGTCTGTGCACTGTTTCTCTATGTAAGGCCAGTTTGGTTTTTCTATTCTCAAAGCTTGTTCCTAAAAACTTTTAACCGGCCGTCAAAAGCTCCAGAGATTATATTTATTTCCAATATATCACGAAAACTTTTAGAACTAACAAGCTGGCATATGGCAAAAAAAATACATTGCAAAATGAACTAAAAGGTAAGGTACGATAAAGACTATGATTATTGTCATATTTTTGTTTTTATACAACTGTTTAAAAGCAATTATGTCATAATTCTGTTATCAATAATAATAATTAAAATTTAAGTATCTGTTTATAATGTAACGACTCTTTAATAAATGTATTTTAAAGTATAAACGGGATAAAAAAACTATTTTTTTTGTTCCAGCTAATATAGTAAATAGCCATTCTCGATATAAAAATCCCACGAATAACTGCTCTTCTCCGTCTTTAGAAGTAAATCATTCATCGAACGCAACATAAAATAAACAAAGGTCTTTTTGAAACACACGAAGCGACGCAGTTTCATTTTTCAATTTTGTGGGTGTGTTGCAGTGCCGGCTTCGTACCAGGTTTTGTCGTGTGAAAATGGACACGCGCGCTCGCGTTTGTTATAAAAATGTCACGTGCAGCTTTAGTTACTTAATTTTTTTACGAATTGATATAAAAACGCATTTCAATTTTTTTTAAAAAAACTATTGAAAAACTATTGATTTAATATTTTTATATTGAAAACTCAGTATTATTGGAATATATTTTAAGGATTTATTAATCTTATTACTATTCGACATATTATATTTGATTCGATTGTGTTTCTGTATTTGTCCATGCCATCTGCGACATAGGGAATTCTATTCGCGAATATGTAATACTGTCTCCGAGGGGTTTCTTGTCTGCTTCTTCCCCTCGGGTTGGTCGGTTAGGGTTGGAACAGACGTAAACTTAACAAATAAGATAAGCTTAAACATGAAAACTGACTGTAATTTGACATATCTGTGTGCATGTAATGTGCCTGGGGAGTTCCTGTGACACGTTATATGCTCACGAATATGTGCATGTGTAAAATTTGACGTGTCCAAATGATACTTGAGATCTAAAGGAATAAATGAGTTTGAGTTTGAGTTTGAGTTTCTAGTGCAGAGGTATGAGTGTGTTAAGGTTGTTTAAAAAAAATCCTTAATTGATCTTTCGGCATAATTTAAGGCACGTCAAATATTATATTACATCCAAACATTTTATAATTCTTTTCTGCAACAAAATTTTCTTAATAAGGTAAGAGAATAAGATTAACTATATTAGTAACAATTACAAAATTTTAAAATCAATCATTGAAATTTTGTAACAAGAATCTGGTAAATGTCTAGTCAAAAGTAAAAATATTCCTATCTACAAAAGATTTCTTAATTTTACAATACCTTTCCTTATTTAAGTGATCCCTGACGCTCCAATGATCCAGTCTGCTTGTATCAGACATTTAGAATAGAATAGAATAGAATATATTTTATTTGACACACACACAAAGACAGTATACAAACAAAATAAAAAAAAAATAAACCTAAATACTAACATAAAGAAAAAGAAATGCAATGGTAACAATAAGAATATGTGGTCAAATAGGAAACCGTCTCAGCTTGAAGCTGCGTCTTAAGCATACCCGTTTAAGACGCAGCGCTGGTTTTCAGACGGCGCCTATGGGATGGTTGACATCACGGACGGAACCCTCCTCATAGTACACAAAATAAATAATAATATTAAAAATAAATTGAGTTGATAATGTGTCTACAAAAATTGTGTATACTAATATATATTTTATCTGTGTCATTGAGTTGAAAAGAGTCACAATCACAACAACGGGTCGACTACGCGAATCAATGATTATGCATCTATGGCAACATGGCGGCTGGCCCGGGCGCTTTAATAAATAATGAAAAATAAAAACAAAAAGTAATAAAAATAAAAAACAAGGCAATTCAAATGAGTTTCTTGGCTTTTCCGTGTAGTGCAGGCCCTTATACACTAAAAGCAGATCAGAACGCTCTTCAAGCTCGTCGTGTGAGGGTAATCGGTAAGTTTTCGATCATGTTTGATTGCTTGAGTATGGGTACATAGGAACCTAAACAGCTCCCCGCCGTTATGAGGATCTCTGCTTTTCCAGAAGTATACGTTTTAATTTAATTTTGAACGTGTTCAATGATTTCAGCGCGCAAAGTGGAGGGAGCAGCGAATTCCAGCAAAGGGTCGCTGCAAAACGAAAAGAACCACGGAATGCCATAGTCCTATGGGTTGGCATTGCAAAAACATTTGTACAAGATCGATTGGGATACCGTGAATTCTCTTGAGCCCATATCAACTTGTTGAAGAGGTATGGTGGAGATTTATACTTTATAATTCCAAATAGAAGCGATGCAAGGTGAAGTTGCCTGCGAAATTTCATTTTTAATAAGTTAGATTTATTGAGGTATGGCGTAACATGAGAGCGAGGCGAGATATTAAAGCAATAGCGTGCGCAGGCATTTTGAATGCGCTGAATTAGTTTTTCTGTCCTACTCAAGAGACAAGGCCCTATAACTATATCACAATAATTTAATTTAGACAAAATAAGCGACTCACATAACATCATTCTGATCTCTTCGCTTAGATATGGACGAATTTTATACAATAACTTGAGCCTATAAAAGCAGTTACGTATGCAGTCCGATACCTGGCTTTCAAATCGCAGGTTACTGTCCATAATAAGCCCAAGGTTCCTTGCCTCTGTCACATACTCCACATCCTCACCCCCTACACTAATATTAATATTAAAGGAGCTAAGCTTGTGAATGTTTCCTTTGGTGCCAAACAGCATATATTTGGACTTCTTAGGGTTCAACACAAGAGAATTAGATCTAGACCAGTCAAACACTTGTGCTAAATCAAGATTAATATTTTTCACAGCGGCGTTACAATCTGATGGCAGGAATGAAACATAGAGCTGCAGGTCATCGGCATACATGTGGAACTGACAATGAGATATTTCTCTAATGACGTCAGCCCCATAAAGAATAAATAGGATCGGCCCAAGAATTGATCCTTGGGGAACTCCACGAGGCACAGACTGAAGAGCTGATCGGACATTTGTTCCATCAACCATTCTCAATTCCACACACTGCTGCCTACCATCAAGGTAACTTTGAAACCAGTTTATTGTTTTTTGGTCAAAGCCATAGTATTTTAGCTTAGAAAGAAGAAGGGATAGATTAATTGAATCAAAGGCACGGGAGAAATCCAATAGGACTAAAATGCTGCACTTTCCTTGATCCTGGGCAGCTAACAAATTGTCTACCACATCGAGAAGAGCTGTTGTGGTGCTATGGCCTTTACGGAACCCTGACTGTAGCTGCGGAAACATATTGTTTACTTCCAAAAATTTGATTAGTTGCAAGCTCACAACCTTCTCTAGTATCTTGGAAAGGCAAGGTAATAGGCTAATTGGCCTTAAATCACTGACAGCAATTGGATTACTAATTTTAGGTATAGGTTTAACTATAGCTATTTTCCAACTGTCTGGAAAAATACCATTTATTAATGACTCATTGATGATGGAGGTAATTGAGGACAATGATTGAGGCAAAGTCATTAACAACATGTCCAATGAAATACCATCTATACCCTGCGCATTAGACTTGATTTTCTGAATAACTCTCATTACTGTGTCTTCTGTTACAGGGCACAAGCTGAACGTCTCGGACCCATACCGGTGTTGTTCAAAATAAGAAATCTTTGCTATATCAACATCAGGACTACCCGGGATGTCAAGAAAATGAGAGTTGATGATGTCAGGATCATCCAAATGAGGCGGGAGTTCAGCTGTATGCTTATGTGGTACAATGGTGCTTTTTAAGTTTTTCCAAAGACTCTTTGGTTTGTCAATGTTATTATTAATATTCTGTGTGAAGTAAGCTGATTTTTCACTCTCAATTGCAAAAATAACTAGTTGTTTCATTGTCTTATAACAGTTCTTAAGATCTACACTTGCATTAAAAACTTTTGAGCGTTTGTGGTAGTCATTTCTTATCTGAATCATAGTTTTAACAGTGTCTGTAATCCACGGGTGGGGCGGTCCTTTAAATTTTGTAGATTTTATAGGAGCGTGTAAATCAAATAGGGATATTATTATATTTGTTAGTAATGGTACTGAACTATTTAAGTCTGTAGAGTGATGGATAAGATCCCATCTAATGTTATCCAGATCAAGCAAAAATCGGTCCAGCTGTATACTTTTTAAAGGCCTGTAGGAAACTATTTGCGGTGATGGCTTGTCTTTTTTAATATTTAATTCAACCATCAAAATGGCATGAGCCCCTAGTTCTGGGATGTGTTTAACTGTCACATTTCGTACACGAGTGTCGGTGCAGACAACATCAATCAGTGTCTGGCTATGATCTGTGAAATGAGTAGGTTCACTTATGACTTGTGTAAGATTTAAGCAATCCAAAAACTGTTGAAGTAACTTTGTCTTATTACTGCCTAAGACCAACATATCTATGTTGAAGTCTCCCAACAGGATTATGTGATCACATTTAGTGAAGGAGGCTATGGAATCTGATATAGCATCAAGGAAAATATTGATATCCTGCCATGGCGGCCTGTAGGCAGTACCAATTATAATACTTTTCCCACGGATAATCTGCCTGAGCCACATCTGTTCTACTGCGGGGTTGACAGGGTGGGAATAGACACGTGCATTTATACCCTTTCTCACATAAAAGCCAACACCTCCCCCTCGCCCTTGCCTTATGTGGTCGGGCCTAGGAGTATGGTATAACCTATACCCTACGATTTTTGGAGCCTTGTCGCACTGACCTGGTCTTAGCCAAGTTTCACCTACAGCCAAAATGTCAGGATTCAAATCCTCTACAGCAACCAAAAATTCGTCATGCCCTGTATTGAGTGAACCCGCATTAAAAAAACCAACATTTAAATTATTTAACTTAGGACCTGTAAATATTCAAAGCACAATATCTATCAAAGAAAATAAAGAAATAAATAAATAACTCACTAAATAAAAAACTAACTAAGTGTGAGAACAGCAAATAGGAGTCAGTATAATAATACTCTTTTTGTAAAATGTTGATATAAGTAATTATAATTATTGTATATGTAAATAGTTTGCAATGGTAAAATATATTGGCAGCGGAGTAATCATCTGTGTTGGTATCAATGTATTGTGTAAGTAAATATGGTAAATATAGTTTAAATAATAAGTATAGGAGCGTTATAGATAATGCCAATAAAATATAAAAATATAATATACTCCAGTCCCTGATGTCACCATTAGCCACAAAACCTAACTTAAAACTGAGAGTAGAAATTACTTTATTTGATAACATGACATACAATCTATAGGAGATTTTTAATATGTATATTTTTAAGGGTTTCCATTCGCAATAAAATAGATAATAGGATAAAAAAGAACAAGATTTAATTTCACATTGATTGAAATATGGAAGTAGAAAAATACACAACATACATGTAGTTATATACTTGAAACTTATGTAATATAAATATGAACAACAGTCAATAAAAATCGAACTTATGTGGACCGAAAAATCCTAGGCAGATCAGCCTCCGATCGCACTGGGTAAGCCGGCATCCCGTCGCCCTGTCTCACGTAGATTCGTCCGCGCTTAGTCCACGAATATCTCCATTGGAGCCTCTTGCATTCTTCTCGGACCCTGTGGAAAAGCACGCGGTTCGCGCGTGACAGTCGTTCGTTGATAAAGATGCGCCGGGACGCCGAATCAGCGCGCCCGGCGTCCTGGGCCGTCAACGTCCTCCTCACGCGTGCATTTTGCAGCAACTCATCGCGCAGCGCCCGGCGCGCCAACCGCACCACGACGCGGCGCTCGCGCGCGCCGGCAGCGGCGCCCGCGCTCTGCTCGCGACCCGGCGCCGGCGCGGCCCCGACTCGCTCCGCAAACACAATGTCACGCTCCTCCAGCTTGACACCTAGCTTGGCAGCCAGCACCGTAACGGCATGAACTACGCTCTCGCCCTTCTCCTCAGGCAGGTGCCCGATCTCCAGGTCGGAGAGCAGGGCCTCCTGATCCCGGTCAGCTAGCTCCTGCTTTAGTACTCCCACAGTGCGCTCCAACTCTGCGACTTCCGCGGTAGCAGCCCCTGGAGCGGGCGATTCCCGCTTTTCCAATATCTCGAGGCGGCGATCCATTTCATCCATTCGCGTCGTGGCGCCGGCAACTATTACACGGAGCTCCGCCATCTCCCGCCGAAACTCCCGCATCTCAGATACATATTCAGCGAGCTCCGTCCGCAACTGGCGAATACCCTCGGCGGCCGCGGCGGCATCGGCCGCGACGGAGGGCTGCAGCGCACCTTGTGGTTGGTGCAGGTCAACGGTAGCTGCTGCGATATTCTTGACCGGAGTACTGCTGTTATCCCCTCTGCGAGCCTTGGCCTTGCATTCTGGGCATTGCCAGTCTTTTGAAACTGGCGCCGAGTCAGGGAGTGAAACACAGCCTTTATGGAAAACATACTGACAGAAACCACAACTAGCAGCACCTGTCGATGTTGGCGAGATAAATTTACCACAGCCATTACACTTTGCCATAGTACTGTTTTAATTATTATTTCTCCACAATTTCAAACTACCCAACAGCCTACCCTCTCACATATATAAAATAGAGATCGATTTTGATCAAAATACCTGATAACAGCATAAATACAGTCGTCACAAGCCGGTCCACACTCTCACTTGCGTAATATGATTTAGCCCAACTAATAATAACTCTTTCAACGCTTTAAAACACTTAACTTCTTAGTAATTTATTAAACTAACACAGACACAAAGTGTGTTGATTGCGTCCGAGATGTATGTACATACTTTGGTAACTTGTAGAGTTTGATAGAGCAATAATAACTTTTGGATACTTTGACTAAACGAGTTGTAATGCGTAATGATCGGCCTTTATGTTTAGTATTCTAATAGTAAGTATTTTCCAATCTTCAACTTATGCAGATTTTCTCTTTCATTATATTCAATTTAGAAATATAAATTCTCCTTTCGTTGTGAAAATATTATATTAAAGTCACTAAATCTTTCCCGACAAGCTTCTATTTGTCTTATGCCTGAAATATTGTATATTTCATTGCTCTTTTCTGTAAAATAAATACTCAGCAAAAATATGGTGCCGTACTCCAAAAATTATACTGTAAGTCATCATTGAATGAAAATATGCGAAATAGACGTTTTGAGCGACCTTTTCCCCTCTCAGCTTTTTGATTTTTTGTTGCCCATGATAATTTGTTGTCCAACCAAACACCGAAAAACTTGGCGTTATTATACGGTAAAATATTCATATCATTCACTGTAACTTTCGTACGATATGAACTATGACTAAATACTTTTACAAATTCTAAATACTGGTAAGTTTTTGACAAGTTGCTTTTTAATACAAATAAATAAAACTGAGGTTTACTGTTTCTAATTTCAAAATAACAGCTTTTTATTAAATTGATATAAAAAAAACAAGTTTTAAGATTTTTTGTCTGCCTGTCTTTCCGTCCATCAGTCTGTTTGTTTCAAATAATCTTCGAAACGGCTGGATCGATTTTACGGGACTTTCACTGGGAGATAACTTATGTTGTAAAAAGTAACTTACGTACTTTTGTTTTAAAAAATAATTTGGGTATCGTTCCTAAAAAATGTTAATTACCACGCGGATGAACAAAAAATCTAGTCTTAAATACATATGCATCTCCAAAAATACGCGTTCAAGTTACTATGTTTGGCAATTTAACCCTGTTTAGCAATTATGCAATCCCTATCTGACCCTCCATGGGGAAGACTACTAAACTGGATTTCCTTTCCAATCCATTCTTTTCGCGAGAATCATTCTATTTAATCTCACGTCCATTACTTATGTCTAAGCGTGCATCTCTTGAGTGAATTTGCAAACGCAAATGTCAACATGCTATTCAATATAGTATAGTAGCATTCAACTTGCCTTTATACAACAATATTATTGCAAATAAGATAGACAATGAAGTTTAATTATTGTTTTGCTATTATTGTATGCTGTTGCATACTTGCATGACATTTAACAAGAGACCCAAAAGAACGCCCCAGAGACGTGCCATGAGTCAGTTTATTTGTCTTTTGAATACTGTTTAATTAACTAAGTTTCAATTTACACGCTTCGCGAATTTCAAATTCTTGTTCGCTAGTAAATAAGCATGGCTGACTCAGCAATGCGATCGAACACGTTCGCTTGCCAAAAACACATAAGTAGATATTTGGTAACCAGCTCAAAACGCAGTGCGTCAAAACGAAAGTTAATACCTAGGAATTATATGAGTTCAATTTTTCAGCAGCCATGTAGCAAACTAGGAGAGATCAGACCGTAGTAATCTTGAAGCCAGATCTTGGTATATGTTCCCGGGGTCCTGCCCTCGTGCAGACGTATTTGTCGTTTCGTTGATATCTTTAAACAGGTAATGTAGGAGAAGTCACAAAACTTTCACATGAAACTGTTTACAGGATTATACCACTATTGCCAACAAATCCGAACTTATATCATAAATGCGAAAGTGAGTTTATTTGTTTGTTTTATTGTTTGCTACGCTGTCACAGATAAACCACTTAACACCAAGGAAAAGCTACATTTTGGAGACAGGTTGGAAGGTTGCGAAGAGGTTGCAGCCAACTGCGCAACACTAACCCATTTTTTTTAGTTCTTTACATGTGTTGCTGTGAATGGATTATTATTTCGCGTATCTCAGGAACGGCCTAAACGATTTATATGAAATTTTGTGTTTAGATTACGTTTTGCAGTTTAAGTTTACCTGTGTAAATATATTTCTTGTATAACATTTTTTTTTAAATAAACTTTTTTATTACATCTTTCTATCAGTTTGTATGCTGACACAAAAACCGAGCAAAGTTCGGTCGCCCAGTTACTTTATCTGATTATTTTTAGCAGAATAATCAACTAATATTATTTTAAATTAAAATATTTTTTATTATATATATATAAAAAAGTAATTTCACGTTGCAGCCCGATCTTGATACAGCCATCTTTTAAAATCATTACACATACATAACATCCATCAAATAACAAATAATTTGAGCTTGATTTTATTTATGTTACATGTTAATGAGAACGCATTAAAACGTGTGAGAGATGCTTGGTTAAAACGAATTTAGCAATCAATATTACTATGGTGTCCGTTAAGGTCGCGTGACCGTTCATATTAATAGAGCAATATCATCACCGTGTGACAATTCCTTTGGGATCCATAGTCATGAAATATCGTTGAGTTTTCGAATGAAGGAAAGTAATGTAATTGTTCTTTTCACAAGCAACGCCTAAGTCTTAGTTCACAGGTTCTCCGCCCAGGTATTTGTGTACTAGGGTATTTGGATGCTTCGGTAAGAGCTTGCTAAGAGTTCTGATAAATAATACCGCGCAGCATATGTTAATCTACCATTTGCCTCTAGATTCACGAGATACTCAAGCTTTGCGGTTGAACAGAACGCAGTACTAATCATTACCAGCCTGCTCCAGTCCGTGCAGTACATATACATCTTCCAGCAAGCTCCTGGTCTATTGCTCTTGTCATCCACTTAGTATTAACCACCTTCCGCAAGTACTTAAGACACCTGTCCGGAGGGTTCTCGCTATATTTGCCTATACAATACTCATTATTCGCCTAAAATAATTCAACATCTGTTTTGTCACTCTTATCGTCTGCCTTTTTCTCTGCTCACTTCTAAACCACGCAAAGGTTTTGATACAGTTTTCAAATACATTATTATTTTAATAGTTTAAACAAGTATCTTATTACTTTAAACGAGCACCTCTTGTATATTTATATATAAAGATATATATTTATTTCACGTAAATTGGAAACGGCTCCATCGATTTGAAAGAAATTGTTTGTCAGATAGGGGTTTACTTTAAGGTTACATGTATAATTGTATAATAAAGTTTTTTTATAATAAAGTTAGTTGAATATTTAATATGGCACTATCTCGTCAACTTTTGTGGTACTTGATTGATAAACTACTTCAAAAATTTATTATATCATTTCTGATATTAGACTTTAATAATAGATTTAAAAAAATCTAAGTCATGCTCTGTCACCCGTACGAGTATATTACTTTAAACGAGCAATACTTGATTATTTATTTATTTATTTCACGTATCTCCCAAGTGGCGCTAACGATTTGAATAAAATTATGTGTTTGGGTTTTTCTATAATATTTATTGTAAGTTTACTTGTATAATTGTATTTCTTTTAAATACGCATTTTTTCCGAAAAATCAAAACACTGAGCGAAGCTCGGCGCCCCGGTGCCTACTATTTAAGTATTTAGTTTTACAGTAGAATGATTGACCAGCTTTTTTCTCATATTCATAAATCTATGATAATAAAATATGCAATTGTCAGTTAATATTCTCAAGAGATCTCGAACGCTTGTTACTTCGGAGGAAGGGAGATTTTGTTACAATTAAAATATTACAAAACGCGAGTAACGACTCACGTTTACATTATTAATATTTTAGTTTAATTTACATTTGTTCTCGATCTATTGAGAATATATTATACAGTATTGAGTCACTTACCTAAGAGTCGTTAACAAGCATCTCCAAAGCAGGCTAACATTCAGCTTTGATTGGCGTTCGATATATAGATTTTAAACCTGTCTGCGGTGTCCTATTCATCAATTTAGGAATAACCAAAAGTAATGATAACTTTGAATTTGAGCAGCATACCAAAAATATTTAAAATCAACATGAAATGAGGTAAACACTAATAAAAGCCATTATATGATTATTACCCAGAGCATTGTCATTCAAATGTCTTTAAATATTTACACTAATAACAAAATAAATGTTTGAAAACAGAAAAAAAACGTAGCGGATTTATTCATCATGATCGTGCACTTCATCGATGACTTCGATCTGCTCATCGAGTCCTTCCAGAATGTCCTCCTCGCACATCATCAGGTACAAATAAAATGCAATAGAGAGCAATATATTTAAAAGATAAGCCATATTCACAAATTGGTCATATGCGTTGTCTCCTCCGTCATCTATCAGTTTGGCGGCCGGCATGATTGCTCTAATTTAATGAAATAAAATACAAGCACTGTGGGTTTTGCGGTGAGAAAAAACACGTTACTTTTACGCGGGAATATTCGAGAAGGGGCGCGAAGCGAGCGGCGCTAAACAACTTCATCTGTTTACTGAAGATGTTACACCCGCCCGAGGCGGCTTTAAATTGGAGCGCATGCGTATGACGCATAAAGTCCGTGCGATTATAATGCATTTTTTACCTAGTTACCAACTCACCACGTAATCATTACGACACACCTAAATATAATGTACCTGTGAGATGCATTAGCAAAGGAATAATTTCCGTTCCTCTTTTATTTGGCTTTGTTTATTCCGTTTATATAATCACCAAATTGCATCAAAATTGGTGCATTCGTTTCGGCGCGAAAAGTGCAAACTGTTGTTGTACCCGCCTGTTAGCAGGAAAGTCCCGTTGCTTCTATATATGTATATTTAAAACACTCGCGCGTTTTAGGGATGCGTTGCGTAACCTAAAAAGGTCCTTATAGGATAACGTCACAAGCTTGGGCAAGAAAGAGCTTGTAAAGTGGCTCGAACAGCCTACATATCGATAATGTTTTCTTTTCGGTCTAGAGAAGGCCGTAATGTAGAGACACGGGCATACTGTCACCCAAAGAGACCCTCGGATTTTAATCTACCGCGGGAGTCCATTCGGAGATGTAGATGTCTCGTGTCTTGCTTGTCACGATGTTCTCATTCATTTTGAGAAATTAATATAATACATTTTTAATTTATGCTTGGCTGTATTTTAATCTGTGACATCAGATTAAAAGATCGTATCCATGCTACTGGGCTACCAAGCTCTCATTTTCCAGAAATGCAAGCATACGATTTCGATAGTTTAAGATTAAAATCTTCTTCCCATAGTGTTAGGAAGGGTTTAAAGTTTCGTTGAAATTAGTAAAAACTAAATGTAACTAGTTCGTATATAGACGAAATAGATTTCAAAAATAAATTACATTTCTGACTAGTTTTTACCGAAGTAGGGTTATATTTCGGTTATATAGTCGAGTGTATGTGTATATTTCTTTGGCACGCTCTGTAGCCTTTTCATGGATTTGAATTGTGACACTGGCTATATCAAATTACAATATATAAAGTAAAATGCCCTATTATTGGAGCATAAGCTTTTTTTTTTTTCAATAATTTCTTGTTCACTTTTAAAGGAAAAACCTTTTGATTTTGATTGGTTAAACACAAATCAAAGCAAGTACAACCGTCTCCACACATTAATTGGCGATAGTAGTAGAAAAAGATGGGACAAATGAATCGCAACACGTTAACGCAAATGTAACTATTTAAGCGATGAGTCGATGTAAAATGTGACACAGACACACAAATTAAATCTACCAGGCGACAGCCGGTGAGCCGGAGGCGGTAACGTTGGCACGCACTCTGGGTACTCATATTCATGATCTAGTACAGTTAAATTACAAGGCGCCGCGGCCCACGCCCGGACGACTCGCCATTGTGAGTTTTAAACTAATATCAATCTAGTTGGTCGGTAAAGCCGAGAGGTCTTACTGCTGATGACGGTAGTTTTGCCGGATTCGAGCGTTCAGCACGCCTCATCATTCTCAGTAACAGTTTAGCAAACTATTACCATTTATCATTTGTTTATCATTTGTTTTGCAAGAGTTCCAGCCAGCCAGCGCAAACAGAACGAAAGACAGAAAGATTAAAAAACGGAAAAACATGTTTTGTGTTATAAGTGCCGTATATACTTAATAAATTAATTTAGTAAAAAGCTGTTAATTTAACATTACAAACGGACTCTTCCATTATATTTATTTGTACAGATAAATAACTTGATTAAATAAAAATTGATCCTTTACTATTTTGCTTGAGTTGATTGTAAGTTGTATTAAATAAATCAATGTTTGTATGTCTGTCTGTATACAAACATTTGCTTGTCTGTGTATAAACATCTTAGAAAAAACGAATTCTCAGTTTTGACCGAGAGGTTTCTTGTCAGTTTCTTCCCCTCGGGTTGGTCGGTTAGGGTTGGAACAGACGTACACTTAATAAAATAAAATTAGCTTAAACATAAAACTGACTGTAATTTGACATATCTGTGTGCATGTAAAGTACTTAAGGAGCTCCTGTGACACGTTATATGATCATGAATATGTTTACTTGTGTGTGTAAAATTTGACGTGTTCAAACGATACTTGAGATAACGGAATAACTGAGCTTGAGTTTTGACCAACGGAACATGAAGGACTAGACTTCGTAATGGAATATTTGATTTTTCTAGGTTCTAAATGTTCTAGGAGCTCCGATCAGCCGCACCGTTAACAAACTTTAATAACATTGAGTGATAGGCTCTTTCTCTTCTCTTCTTTTCTTTCTTTCTTTTCTTGCTCAAAGTGGAGCATGTGACATCGCGCTTAGTGCGGTACGAATATTTGACGCGAAGCTGAACATATCGTAAGTTTTTTTTTATCGCGTTCCGTTCGTGACACGTACGAATCGTAACAAATATCTCATTCCTGGAAGGCGTATTCAAGGTGACTACGTACGTATGCGCAGTATAAGATTTTAAATGTTTTCATCATGATCAATAATTTTGGTCTGTTAAAATAATATTAATGCAAATTTAATAACAGTAGATCAAGCACTATATTCAGCCAATCTACTGAAATAGTTTAATACGTTATTGTAAAACTGCAGAATTTTCTATGGTGATGAATTAAAAATTAGAAAGGTCTTAGGATGTTTGTAAAGATTATACAACATTAGACAACTGATAGGAAGCTTAATGTATTTAGCGGTTTTAATGAGGCCAGACATTGCTTCCAGTGCAAGTTAATTCGTATAATGAGATTCATAAGGAAAAAGCAAAAACGGAGCAGAGGTATTTAAAAAAAAAAACAGAAGCTCTTGTGTTTTGTAAAGATATTTCTCGAAGGTATTGCCACGCAGAATGGGGCTCAGATATTAATGATGGAAAATTGGTTCCGGGATTTTGTTTCAAATTGTCGAATACAGTAATTAATTTATAATGTAGAAAGCAGACACATGTAGCTTTATCCTCAACGGAAGCTGAGTACATTTATATGTCGGAAGAAAGTAAAGAGGCACTGTATTTGAAAAATTTATTGTGTGACGTTGTGCAAAATTGAGAACCAATTATTGATATTCAAAGATCTGCAATAAAAAATTGGTCTCAAACCCAATTTTTTATTGCAGATCTAAACACGGATATATGATATCAATTTGTCAGAGAGATTTGAACGGTAAATTTGTAAATAGCTTATTTCGAAACAGCTGAAAAGCAAGCAGACATTTCAAAAAAAAATATTAGGAAATGATACACAGGGTTATTTTCTAAAAAAAAATTACGTGTTTGATAGTTGTTTTCTATAATGTATATTTTTGTTACGTGGAAGTGTTATTATGAGAAAATATGCAACTGCTCGCGTCATCTGTGTATCATTGTATCTATGTGTAGTCTTATTGTATGTAATCGTAACGTGTGTAATTACCTGGACTTTTGGTGAGAGACTATGGCTCTCTACCGACTTAAATCTTATCTATAGAAATAAATAAAATTTGCTATGTCAAAATAACAGCATTTGAATGTGGGTTATCATGTCGTACCGTCGCATCAGTTATATAAAAAAAAATATAAAATTTGATATAAATACTTTAATATTCCAATTGTTGTGAATATCCGCAATATTTTCTGGTTACTAAAAGATTTCCCTACCACGCTGAACTTGTGATAAATTTGCACACAAGCCATTTAACTTTGCTTGTGTTAGGGTCAATTTGGCAGCAGCAGTCATATTAAATTCGAATAAAGCTTGAGATAAAACTCCGAGGGAGGCACGCAGACAGCGAACGTTGAGCTAAACTTAAACAAACTCATGCTGCGAACGTTCGTCTCTTTGTAGACCGAGACACATTCTCGGTGATCCCTATAACGAAATCATCTCCAACCAGTAGCAGTAGAACTTGTGCCAAGTTCGCCCGGAGAGGTACTGCCACCATACCTAGAATCTGCCGCCAAGCAGTAGTGCTAGCATTACTGTGTTCTGGTAGAAGAGTGTGGGTGCCGGTGAAATCACATGTGCATAAGACGCATCATTCCCGTCTTGGGTGATGGACGCAGCAGGATGCATGCAACTCAGTATTACGTTAGAGTCGTATTACTCACCAGGTGGGCTCTCAGCTCGTGCCGTCACAAACTCAAATAAAAAAAAAAAAACATCCCGATGTGTTCTTGCTTTCTAGTCAGGATAATTCCTATGCGGCTATTAATTTACTTAGCGGTTTCAGTGATTTGATATTTTACGAATATTTTGGGGGCTTTTAACTTTAGACTGTAAACAAAGATTGTTTGTCCTGTTTGTTAAATTAATAAAATTTAATACATATATTATTTTGAATGAATGAGTCGCCGAGTGGGGAAGTAGGTATGCTTTTTAATTTTGTTTGTAAAGTTTTACTATTTTATAATCGCATTCATTCGATTTATATGTACGATTTCAATAAAACTAGAAGGATGGTTAAAATACTCAATTTCAAGTCTTTTTAAAACAATATTTTCTCCGACAAATTTTAAACAACCCTGAACTACATTCTCAGTAATACATGCTATACAATAGTTATATCTCTGTCTTTGTAGCAAGGGTTTCCGGCCACGGCAAACTTGTTAAGATGAGCATGAAATTTGTTCTCGAATTTCGGGTGTTTTTGTTGCGTGTGTGTTGTCACCTGTGAAATGCAGAACTGCAGTTATATATTACTATCGGAAGCCTGCCTAAGTGCCTACCTGTGCTACTAAGTTAAAAATAGAAATAAATGTTTTGCCTAATGCATTGTGATTTAAAACCATCTTCGCATTGTTGCCTTTCTAATGAAACTGGTTTGGGGCACATTAATTGAATGGTTTCAAAGTATATAACAGACATAGATAGAAAAATTTTTGTGTTGTATATGCCTATTATGATTTGTATATTTAATATCAATCTAATTACCTACTTTATTGAACGAAAGACAAAATGTTTTCCCATTTATTAGACTATTATTTTCGGGTATAGGAACACGCCCGCACTCTACAACACAACGTATATTGTAGAAAAAATTAAAACCCGCGATCGAAGTGTTTCTTTTCGATCTCTACTTTCATCGAAATACAAGATACAAATTACCTGCATTAGGAAAAACAAGTAATTAGTTTCGATTACCATCCATTGATGGCGATATACCAGTCAAAACAAATGTTATTCAAGATCTCGTACTTATTTTTGATTCTACAATGTGTTTTATGTTTCAATATGATAAGATTACCTACAAGCAAAACTCCGGCTGACTGCCGGCTCCGTGGCTCACACTTTTTATGGCCTCATACCTTTTTGGGGTAGGTTGGGATAAAGGAATTGCCCACAAAACCACAGGCCACCCCTTTTGTCGGGGGTTAAAAGTTTTTTATTTGCATCTACGGTGCCAGAATGAGCTGACTGCCCGCTTGATGTCAAGTGGTTACTACCACCCAACAAAAATATTATGAGTCAGATCCTTACCAAATCATGGGAAGACCTAAGTCGTATTACCTCGCGCCCGTTACTTTGAGACGGAAATGTAACGGCTCATGCGCTAGTAATTTCACCGGCAAAGACTCTATTTCTCCGTCTCTTGATGGCGGATTACCAGTGTGGTGGCAGTACTCCTGACATACTTAGCACAAGTTCTCCTGCTACTTGGGGATGATCCCTCCGCATAATCGGGGGTGGGGGGGGCTTGTGTTTTTACGCATTGGACAGGACGTCAACGGCTCCCCTGGTGTTAAGTGGTTACTCAGATTTACGGACGTCAGTACCTTCTTAAAACCCCCACTCCCCTAGCAAAGTAAAAGCAGACCTAAGTCCGTTGCGACTTTCCTAATATTCCTATTGCAAAAAGTCAATGGACTTTTCATGGGAAATTTGGACATGTGATATCTACCAATCCGGATTGGGCTCCCGTGGTAGATCAGAGCCCATTCACTCTCAATTATCGAGAGTAGGCCGGTGTCCCTGCAGTGGGAACATTAGAGGCTGGTACGGCAAGTAAAAAGCTATTATTTTGACATTACTAACGGAAACATCGATTTTATTTATTTTTGTAGATTTGAGACGTATATATAACACCACATAAACAAAATATTTGGAATAGGTATTGTTTTTTTACATAGTCATACGGAAAATATCATTTAGATTTAAGTGTTTTGTTGACGGGATCATGCTCGCGGAAAAAAACTAATCCTTTCATCAGGGGTTTCTTACTTATACCCCATGGAGGGTCGGGTAGGGTTTGTAGAAGCGTTTTTCACGTATTATTTTTTTATGTGATATAGGTAACAAATTTACAGTTTTCAGATTCATTCCTTTAGTTGTGCTACATGTTTCATAGTTCTAGCTCAACGGGATACTTCAAAAATGAGTCAAAAGGTTTCGTCATTAGCCTATACATGTCCACTGCTGGACATAGGCCTCTCCTAGTAAGCGCCACTGAGCCCGATCTTCGACTCTTACCATCCAATTCTAATTAGCCACCTTCCCCAAGTCGTCGCTCCACCTGGCCGGGGGGCGCCCTACACTACGTTTGCCTACTACGTTTGCCGTTTGCTTAAAAAGGTTTCAGTAAAATGTAAATATGTGCACTCATACTGGTCTCGTTGGTAGCTTCGACTTCTGCGCATCTGTCGTCGGTTCTGTTCTCATCCAAAACAAAATTCCGGTGGAAGGGTGTGGGTGCCGGTTAAATCATATGTGCATGAAACATCCTCGGCTCGCGTGATGGATTCGGTCGGGGAGGACCTTAATCGTATTGGTGTTGTTATAGCCATAAACCATCGTACAATCTATGGTACAATAGATGGTGCTGTGTGAATAATTGTCCATGTATCTTTTTATTGATAATAATAATTGATTGATATAAAAATCGAATAAAACCACTTCTATATTTTCACCGTATTTTTTTAATCCTCTAATAAACATACAAAAAAATCACCATACACTATATTATATGAATGGGGATAGATTTAACAGTGATCAAACGCGTTTGTAGTTAATGATCACTAATTAAATGTGTTGTTATTGGTCAAACCATAATTACTATTATTGTTGTATGGACAAAACATTCATTGGAAACCTCGTAGTGTAGTTGGTAGTAACGTTGACTGCAAAGCGAGGAGTTCCAGGTTCAATTCCCAGCACCAACAGCTGCTAGTATTGCACATTTTTTTAATTTATTTTTTCCTTAAATGTAACCAAAAGTGTTTTTTTAGAACGACGGCCTTAAACCACTTTGCGAAGAGCACTAGCATTAATCTCGCACGAATCTCTTCGGAGTCGGCCAAAGTCGGAACTACGTTCTAATGCATTAACCTCCCTGGCGAACCCAGGTTCGCACTATGTCCGTAAACTTTCACTACCTCTCGACAGGTGGCGCTGTTCTCAAGTTCAATCGCGTAGAATAAATGGACATAGGTTTCAATTTAGTTCAGTTGTATCCCAACAGATTCCGCTACCCGACAGACTCGGTAATTTATACAATAGACGTTCATTTGACATCTGAAAGTAATAAATAAATAAAACAATAGACGGCTCCGTGGCTTGGTTGGTTACTGGTACCAACTAAGCCAGGGCAGGACAGGGCTCGAAGGAAGGCGAAGCGAGGGTTCGCTTTCCGGCCGGGGCATACTTTTTGTGGTAAGCATGAAGTTAGTCTTGTGTTTCTGTGTTTGTCCATGCCATCTGCGACACAAGGAATCCTAGTACAGAGGTATGAGTGTGTTAACTTCGTTTTTTTTTTTGAATATTTTTCAATAATGAAAAATATAAGTTCGACCTAAAAATCGACCAAAACTGAGTTAATTCGAGTGATTTTAAATTGGTGCATCAAACACGCAATTCGTTCATGTTTCCTTTTAAACGGCATTTGTTTATTACTAACTTTTTTCCTGAAGGTTCTCAATCATATAATTTTTTTTTGTTTTAACGTGCTAATGTTTTTTTCTGTAATTTTTCTTATTTTTGTTTTAATTGCATGTTAAATTTTAATCTCTTGTTTTTATTTGTAATTTGGATATTTTTGGATTTTTGCAATATTTATTATTTATTTAAATTATTTTGAGACGTGTTACTCGCTCACTAATTTAATTCAATGTGGTCTTCGCCTGTAATTGTAGCACCACTTAGCTAGCTTTTAAGAATAATCTTAATATATATAAATCTCGTCACAATGTTTGTCCTCAATGGACTCCTAAACCACTTAACCGATTATAATAAAATTCGCACACCATGTGCAGTTCGATCCAACTTGAGAGATAGGATAGTTTAAATCTCAAATTATAGTCGCAATTTTAATTTATTGCTAATTATGATATCGTATGACAAAAACGTTAGCCACAGCAACGCGTGGCCCGGTCAGCTAGTGTTGTTTTAATTGAATGTGTTGATGTATGCTATGTTGGCGTTCGTATGAATAAATAAATAAATAGTTGCCATAGAAGCGAGGGTACTGGATTTTTGGCCGAGGTGCTCTTTGAGTCTTTCTTTTCTGGTCTTATAATAGATATTTGCGTGCCTGCGTCTGAGATATGAGCGCGTAAGCTTTGGTTGGTTTGTGTGTATAAGGAAGCAATTTTGACGCTCAATGTAAGAACCATGTAGTCATATTAATATTAAAAATGATCAACAGACATTCACATTTCGATGGTTGAATGATGAAATTTTAGCTGCACGGATTGCTTTTTAGCAAACTGCGTAATTTGGGCTCAACTAGTAAAAAATATAAGTTATATCAAAAGGTCGAAATTGCAATCTGATTTTTTAAGAACGTCTGCTAAAGAATAACAAGGGCTTATGTTAAGTACAAAAAGTGCAAGAAGAGCTTTCGTTGAACCTCAAAGCTCTTTGTAAAGTACATATCCAACTAGGGAAACAATGGTGCTTTTTATGCTATCAACACAAGTGGCATATCTTGTAAATACATTGAGAACACATACGCAAACTCAAAGCCAAAAGTTCTACAGGCCCAGACACTATTCCTTCATTTTATTAGTTAAATTATTCGATGACAGCTTTTAAAAGCACTTAATTTATTCCAACATTAATTCAGTAGTCAAGATCCTTTTTAAATCAAAAATAGACTAAAATGGAGACCGATTGAAACATTATGGTGTCGCTAATAGTTAGAGAAAACATTGTGAATTCCATAAAAACAAACATAAAAATTTGAATCCAACGTACCAACCATCTTTTTATCATACTACTAGTTATCCGCCCCAGTTTCACACGGTTGCAATTTATAGTTGTAATTTGACCATTAAACTTCAAGTCCAGTTTACTTTTAACAGTTACAGTTAAGAAAGTTTCAAGTTCAAGTGTAGTTCAAGTCCACGAGTTACAGGTAAAATGTAGGTAACAAGCAGGAGAAGCGTGGCTCGCACTGCCGCATTTTTCCTTTTAGCATTTTTATACCCGTCGTGACATCAAGGAACAAGAGGCTGATTAAAAAAAATCGACAAAAATACCGACTTCTATACCTTCTCGCTCTTAGGAGGTACACCCTACTGGTTTATTAAAGAAATGTCCAAATCGGTTTTCACTGGGCGAAGAAAAAACTCACCAGAAAGCATTTTCGTTGGATGACATATGTTTTCCAGTTATTTTGATTTAACCACTAAACTATTTAACGGATGTTTTTTAATGGGTGTTATTTGATCTTAGATCATTTTAAATAATAAAATAATTAATAAAATCGGTTCATAAATGGCGGAGATCTGAGAAAACAAACATTAAGATAAATACAGCCGAATTGATGACCTCCACCGAACTCGGTAGACAATGTGGGTACCGCGCGAAAAAAAAAGTTTAAAATCTTGTAAGTGAATCAGATAGTGTTCAATCAATTCATTTTGCTGCTTGTGGGAAGTGTAGCTCAGTGGTAGAGCGACCGCTCTGAAAGCGGGAGGTCCCGGGTTCAAACCCCGGCACTTTCATGTAAAGCACCACACATTCTTGTCCTTTTTGATTTTTTATTTATGATAATTAATACTTCCTTTATTTTCAAAACGAATTTAACCTTAATTTTGTCATAGCCTGGCAGTTCTTTTGATTAATGAAATAAGTTTTTATAAAGGTATAGGTATATTATAATTTATTAAAAAAATAATACTTCTGTTGTTTTAAAAAGGATTTTTTCCTCAATTTTACTAATATTCTGCGTTTAGTTGATGTAATGAGACGACGCATGTGATCAAAATCTCGTAAAGTAAATATAAATATTAATTAGTCATCGTTTGAGGGAGACCTCTATTGACAAGTAGAAATGGTGCATAGACGAACCCTTGCATTAACTGAATCCGGTAGAAAGGCTTCAGGTAATAATTCAGGTACGGTACTTCCTTGATAGATGGAGTTATTCTACATCCTTAATTATAAACTTTTTTATCATATTTTATCAGAAAGATTTAATATTTAAGACTTTTGTTGTTTTGGTTTAGCCAAGAGGTTACTACAGTCATGCCTGAATGTGCAGATTTGAGGACTTCTTCCAAAGATTGACCGTGGAAAAGTGCTACTGGGTCAGCAGCGTAGCGTGTTGGCTGACATTATCTATTGAAATAGACAAGTATTGGGGTCATACCCTGTTGTTATTTGATGAAGTTGACAAATATAGCATAAATACTATTAAAATAAAATTAAAACGTTTAAGCAGCTGTAAAAGAGCCTTATAATTAGACGTCTGTCAATGGAGGTCTCCCTCCAATGATGACTAATTAATATATAAACTACTTAATGTTTTGGACCTTGTGTCAATCATTAGGGTTGACACAAGTTTTGTCTGTCAATCTAACTAATCTATTCTAATATAACGTAAATAATGAGGACCTGTGAGCATTGAGAATGATATTTATACATTGATCACATCTGATAAAAGTTTTCCATCTATTCCTTACTTTGTTGTATTGTATATTGTATTCTAAGCTGTTCCCTGTGACTTCACCCGCGTGCTTTTTTAAGTAAGTGGTAAGTGGCAACCTTCGCCCATGACAACAGTAATGCGAATGTAAGATTTGGATCTTATATTAAGTCGCACTCATCCTGTTCTGTCCATCTGGACCCCTCGCAAACTTTTATATGATTAACGTTCTCCTATGAAAATATAGGAACATATGTTTCAAAGTCCATGAATATATATTTATTATAATATTTATAAGTTTTAAAATTTATAAGCATGAATTCTCCGAGTAATCTTACTTCTTGATATTATGCTGTGCGCGTTGGTAAGGTGAAATGAAAGCAAAACGTGGCGTGTGGACTTATACTATTATTGTAGGGCGAGTAAATGGTTCAAGGTTTCGCCGTTTGCTTTTGAATAGTGTAATGTCTCATTACATCAACTAAACGTAGAATATTAGTAAAATTGAGGAAAAAATCCTTTTTAAAACAACAGAATTATTATTATAAATTTTAAAACTATCATGGTTATGAACATTATTATTCGTGTTACCGAGATATTTACCATGATTTGTGAGTTTTATTTTTTTAATAAAATATAATATACCTATACCTTTATAAAAACTTATTTCATTAATCAAAAGAACTGCCAGGCTATGACAAAATTAAGGTTAAATTCGTTTTGAAAATAAAGGAAGTATTAATTATCATAAATAAAAAATCAAAAAGGACAAGAATGTGTGGTGCTTTACGTGAAAGTGCCGGGGTTTGAACCCGGGACCTCCCGCTTTCAGAGCGGTCACTCTACCACTGAGCTACACTTCCCACAAGTAGTATAATGAATTGACTGAACACTATCTGACTCACTTACAAGATTTTAAACTTTTTTTTTTTCGCGCGGTACCCACATTGTCCACCGAGTTCGGTGGAGCTTATCAATTCGGCTGTACTTTTTTTTTATGTGATTAAGTGATGGAAAGAGCTGAGGGCCCACCTGATAGTAAGTGGTGACCCTCGCCCATGACAACAGTAATGCGTGCGACTCAGTATGAGATCCAAATCTTTACTGAGTCGCATTCATCCTGCTGCGTCCATCACTCGAGACGGGGATGATATGTCTCATGCGCATGTGATTTCACCGGCAGCCACTCCCTTCCACCGGAACACAATAATGCGAACACTACTGCTTGGCGGCAGATTCCAGGTGTGGTGGCAGTACCTCTCCGGACGAACTGGGCACAAGTTCTTCTGCTACTTTTGATTGCTCCTTTAGCACCACCCAGGGGGTACGTGTAGGGAATCAAAGGGTACACACCTACGGACGCGAGCAACTGTTTATGTTATCTTAATTTTGTTTATCTTAATGTTTGTTTTCTCAGATCTCCGCCATTTATGAACCGATTTTGTTAATTATTTTATTATTTGAAAGCATATAAGCCAAAATTACAACCTTAAAAAAAATCCGTTAAAAAGTTTAGTTGTTAAATCAAAATAACTGGAAAAAATATGGCATCCAAGTAAACGGAAATGTTTTCCTGTGACTTTTTTCTTCGCCCAGTGAATACCGGTTTGGATATTCCTTTAATAAAATGGTAGGGTGTTGACTTATACTATTATTGTTAGTCGAGTAAATGGTTCAAGGTTTCGCCGTTTACTTTTGAATCGTATAATGTCTACCTATGTCATTCAAACATAAAATAATACAAAAATGTATCATCTGTACTTAACAAATAAAACATAAGAGCCTGTTTGTAATGTCAAAATAACAGCTTTTATCAAATGCAATTGAAAGTGTAGGGATCAATAACAAAAAATAATATTTTTTTCCTTATATTATTATATTTTACAGAAGAACTATTGCCTATAACCATTCACCCTTTTTTCTCATGTTAAATGAGTTACACTATCTTACAGTGATGGTGGGTGACACTATCTTGGGAATGTAAACGTGACAAGTGGTTAGCTTGTGACACTATGATAGCTCACTACTTACTTAGTGCCACGTCCATTATTATTATTACGTAAAGAGGTGTATTTCTCTATTCATTTTAGTTTTTGAAGCAGGAAAGGACTCAAATCATATGGTTGTTGTATATGGGTGACAGTTACCACTTAACAACATAAGATCCATCGGCTCGTTTCTTCGCTACCATGACCCTCTAACCGTCTTAACCCTCTAAATTGCTCACGAGATCATCGTGGATCATTTGAATGGTCGCCATGGCAACGAGACATGTTTTCCGCCACAGAATACAAAGTAGCGTCAGGTCGTCCCGTTACCGCATTTCCAAGTAGGTTATGACGGTTTGCAAGGTCGGGTTCAATGGGTATTATTTTACGGTCCCTTCCTCCGCACACGATACAGTTAAAACCATTTAGAAATTATTCAGGCATTGAAAAATGCTTTAATATCATCAAATTGAGAGATTGATTAGCTTATTTCCGTATTAGTGCTGAATTACAAACACATTGTAACAATGTTTGTTACGCGATACTTGAGATCTAAAGGAATGAATGAGTTTGAGTTTGAAATTGATAGGTTTGCCAATAATGGCCTGATTGATTTTTTATTTCATGGGTGGTTTTATGCAAAGTCTAAATAATTTTCCAAAACCGAAACTTGAATATTATAATTAATTATAATCTGTAATTAATTATGAAGAGTTTTGGTTTTATAAATAGTAATCCAGGTTTAACAACCTTATTTTATGAAGTTTAAAGTTATTAGTCGCTCATTAACGACCATAATTATACTAAATAAACATAATATACCTACACGCACATTTGTTTGCGACACACTTAGATAATACTGACATCAAAGTTTATATTTTTAAAGTAAAACGTATATTATTAAGTAATATATCATACTACACTAAGCCAGTAATTCAAGTATATATTTAATTATTTTGCGTATCTAGAAATTATAATTTGGACCTATTTAAACACAAAATAGGGTTTCGCTGTTTAAGTTTACCTGTATAAGTTGTATTTTTTGTATAAAACGCATTTTTATACTTAAAAACAAAAGAAAATTATGCTGAAAATTTTATACAGCACTTGATTGGTTTTTGCTGAATAAGTTCACCTGTATAATTGTATTTTTTGTAATAAGCCAATTTTATTGCAAAAAAACGTTTTAGAAAAAAAAACCGAGTGAAATTCGGTCGCCCAGGTACTCATATAATTAAATAAGGAATAGTCCTAATTTCTGCATAAAATTTGGTTTCTTTCTTTATGCAAACTTTACAGTCGCTTGAAAGTATGACTTCAGGTAAATAGTATCTATAGTTTAACAGATGCTTTGTCGTATACTTGCAGTAAAGCACTCTCATTGCGCCAGTTCGTTAGAAAAGTATTAAAATAATAAAAAAATATACGTGTACACACTCACACCTCTGCACTATTGGGAGAATATTATTAAAAAAAAAAAGTATATGAAGCAATTTTAAAATTCAATTTTTTCAATTTCTTATGTAAAACTAGCTGATCCGACAGACGATTTCCTGTCTTGATTCATCATTTGACAATCGGCATATGGCTTGTCGGTTAGTTGAAGACTTTACTCATGGTATATATTCTATTATATAGCCTATCGAAATCTTAACGCGCCCTCCGAAACACGAGACTGCTCAGTACAAACGCCAAGCCATAAAGTTCACACATGAAGGTGTGATTAAAATGATAAAAAACTCAAAACTGAAACTCATATATTTCTTAAGATTTCAAGTATCGTTTGGTCACGTCAAAATATAACGCGTCACCAGAGCTCCTTAGACATATTTACATATTTACTCACACACGGATATGTCAAACTTAAGTTTTAGTTAGTCGTATTTGTTAAAATGATGTCTGTTCCCCCTTTTTTAATATTAGCGAACCAAATTGATATTTTGTTTATCTGCTTCATTTATTTTATTATCACTCTGTGACAGGACGTTATTATCATTCCGTGAGGCTTCGACCGCATTGCGGAGGGGGAGTGAACTGGTGACCTTGAATGTCTGTATCCTTGACGGAGAGGAGTTATTTTTATCACAGACCTCTTTAAGGAGCTATGTGAATCACCTTTGACCTGATTCTTTTGGGAGTGCCAAATTGTTCCATTAGTTGGTAGTTTTGAGGTACCATAGAAGAGCATAGAGGTACTATATACCATATCATTCCATATCATGGAACGTGGTGGCCCAGGAGCGCAGACGCTGATTTTCAATCTGATGGTCCCTAGTTCAAAGCCAAACATGCACTAATGAGTTTTTCACTTAAAAAATTGACTAGATGCCGTTGTTTTAAATTTTTAGCATAGTTTATTATACAAAACATTTTTTGTAAAAATATTCTTTAATAATAAAAAAAAATATACAGGTAACCTTATACAGCAAAACCCTATCTAAACAGTCGTTTCAGAGACACGCCAAATCCTACTACTAAATAATAATAAAGGCGAAAGTTTGTAAGTATGGATGTATGGATGTTTGTTACTCTTTCACGTAAAAACTACTGAATGGATTTGAATGAAACTTTACCACAATATAGCTTATACATCAGAATAACACATAGGCTACAATTTTTGAGGTTTCTACAAAATCTATATATATAAAAGAAAGTCGTGTTTGTTACAACACTTATAACTCGAGAACGGCTGGACCGATTGCCATGGTTTTTGATTTGTTGGATTTGTTTCCGTCCCGAATAGCAGAATAACTATTAAAACATTGGAAAATTAACGAAAAAAAAAAAATCAATTTATCCCCGTATTCTCCACGGGAACGGGAACTATGCGGGTGAAACCGCGGGGCGCAGCTAGTAAATAAATATACAACAATTGCACATTTAAAGTAAGTACCTGGACGACCGAGCTTCGTTCGTTTTATACCACAAAAATTGACGAGATGGCGCTGTATTCAATTTTCAGCATAATGTACTATATAAATAACGTTTTTTTGCATTTGGAAGTACACATACCGCGTTTACTTTAAATTGCATTTAGTAAAAATTTGTTATTTTGATAATGCAAAAATACACTTAAATGTGTCTAGATTATTAATAATTATGTAGATAGTGAACTTGAACAACTGTTTAATATTGGACCACAGGTATATTTATATATGTAATCCATTTGACGAAACGAGCCCAAATGATGCTAAGTGAATGACGCCAAACACGAAAGTTGTGATAAATTTTTTCTGTTTATGAGTTTTGTTTAGATAAATTTCTTGCAGAAGCATGATATAGAAACGCCCATCTGTAGTTCTCAAGTACAACAGATAGTTGTTTTTGGGTGTTCTTTTTTATGATACAAGGGACAGACGAGCAAACGGGCCTCCTGATGGAAAGCGGTCACCGTCGCCCATGGACACCGGAGGCAATGCTGATGCGCTGCCAACCTTATCCAAATATGTATATTAACCCGCCGTTTACAGGACCTCATATTGAAGCTCTGAAAAACCGCAAAAGGAATATATTGAAGCTCTGAAAAAGCAAAAAGTTCATTCCACAACCTACTCGTACCCGGAAGGAGATATCGCGAAAAGCAGGTGGCTGTGGAAAACCAGTGTGGTTCCTGTGTGTGTTCCTGGGAGCTAACGAAAACTGTAAGAGCAATAGTTTATTCTTGCCCCAAGTAGTTAAATTTATTAAATCTATGACTTACCTTTATTCTCAGTGACGGCGCGTAGTCCGGCGGGAACTAAAGTACCACTTACCTGAAAAATAAATATGTTGTGGTTATTCTCTAGTAATAAATTATTAAATATTAAAGGACATACAATACTATCTAGCTTCAAACTAAGCATAGCTTGTACTATAGGACCAAGGTACATTATACTTTGTATAGAATACATTTTTTTTTGTAAATACATACTAATATTATATAGTTTCCAACTTTCGAAAACCTGTACGAAATGACAATCTCCAAGTAAAAACAAAAGGCGCTGAGACAAAGGCGTGCGCACTATAACACGTAGACACAGGACAAAAATCTATATCTGTCAAGTAAATGTTTGTACTGGGTGGAAATCGAACCTGAGTCAAATTCTCGAGCGTTTATTATTTACTACAAAATACCTTTCAAGTTTTTTTATGCAGTTAATGTTATTTGTCAATATTATTATGTCATCATTTATGTTATTAAGTAGCTATTACCCGCGACTTCAGCCGCGTGGAATTAAACTTTTTTTGCGTGGATTCCTACTTTAATTAATAAGGTAAAGGTGTTCATACAAATCAGATTTTGAATCATACGGCTGAAAATCAGAATATAACTCAAAACTTTTTATTCCCATACAATGTAAAAAATATTATATAATAATGTTAATTTTTTGGGCAGCCCTAATGAGCGGTCACTGACCGCGCTCATCATTCCGCACTCACAAGCGTATGTGGTTACCTCCATCTTATCCGCTAGGTTGAATCCCTAATGCTTTTAGGATCGAATCTCGTTAAACGTTAAAGTTTTACATGTAATAACTTGTGACCTAACATACTTAGGATTGGGAGACCTGGGAGACATACATTTTTGAAACAATTTGTATATGTAAATATATACACCGATGTATATACAAGTCCACCTTTATTTCGACGGGTATGGTAAACGCTTTTGATATTAAGCCCGCCTTTTAAAATGAGATGAGCAGTAAAGTGTTAGGTAAAATAACGAAATAAAGTGACGAAACAAGCAGACATTTTATGATTAGTAGTAATGATTACTGCTACTCATTAATTTAAGCAAAGCGACACCAGTCTTCACCCTAAAAGTATGAAAAGACCCAAGTCGCATCATTGCTCCCGTCACTCCAAGGCAGGGTACGTCTTATGCATCCTTTAATTTCCGCAACTCACTCACTCTTCCAACAGAACACAACAATGCGAGAGCTTGGTGCATTTAGACCACAACAATATATTCGACCTCCATCTCAATGCTATACAACCTCCTTGCGCAAAAAATATTTGATAAGAACTCCTTGTCTATGTCCGCTTAAGTCTTTCTTTTTCTCGTAGTCATGGAATAAAGTATGCAACTCTTGAATAAAACGGATTTATATCGAGAGCACGAATCACTCGCGTCGCTCAGGATTCTAACAATTGAATTGCTCGCTACGCTCGTGCACTAATCGCTACGCTGCACCAATGCTTGGCGGTGGCGTACCAGGTGTGGTGGCAGTACTGTTCCGGACGAAGCTGGCAAAGCTTCTTCAGCTACTTTCTGGTTCTCCGTTCGCACCACTCAGGGAACCTGTACTATCTGAATCTGAAGGTAACCTACTGACGATGGATGTTTGGATGAGTGGATCTCTTTTACGTTAAAAGTTCTCATTTTAAATTCAAAAATTCAACTCTATCATCATTCTCTGAGCGTCATTTTCAGCCTGAAAATCCACAGATTAAATCACATTCAAATTAACGAAACTCAACCAGAAAATATCGCAGCGTAAATTATTAAATAAACCTTAAAAATGTGCACTCCACAACGAAAGCCACCTTGTTTCGTTGACTTACAGTACAATGAGGCATGTTATCAAAGCTTTTCCTCGTAAAGTGGATGTTGTTGCACTACATTCAAGTGCTTCCTATATTTCCACGGAGATGTTTGTTTTCTTTCGATGTTATTTTTATGTTGAACAATATCCACTGCTTTTAATAAATCTCCGTGCATTTCTGAAGATTCTTTTGAGTCGAATCTGTTTTGTATTTCTGAACTATTGTTATAAGTTGCCCTTACTTATAATTATTAAAGGGGTAATGGTAACATGATGAGAAACCATATCGAACAGCCAGGCATATAGCTATCCAGCCTGGCATATAGCTATCCAGCCTGGCATATAGCTAGCCAGTTGAGCACTTGAGAACGAAAAGTTTTTGATCCCGGGTATACTAGTCAATGATCCCGATGCCTTCGGGTTGCTTCAGAACTCCGATAGCAGAGTTGCCCACTAACTCCTAAAGAACGGAGAAAAATACAGGGATGAGAACCCAGATCGAGCTTTGTGTAAGTGTTTCTACTTCACAGTAGAATTTAAAATAATCCGAAGCAACACAATAAAGTTCTGAAACAATCTGCTGTATCATATTTTCCTTGTAAGTTATGTAAATACAGAACACAAAGAATCACTAAGTGCCTGTACAAAGGATTCCGTTCTGCATAACATAGGCCCTAGATAACCGGATATTGCAAGCTTGAACTCTTCAGGAACAGATTCTCAATCGTAAACAAACAATCGTTAAGTGATTCACTCGGACGACGCGAACCAATTAAAATCCAATCATAACTTTACTTACACAATTGCAGTTGCTATTTTGAGCTTTGTTGTTCTAAGGCTTGTTGGATCTGTTGCAACAATATTGTAAGTTGTGTTCTTTATAGATGATTATCGTTGTCATTATATTCTTTGATGCCCATAAAGTTTGTAATCGAGTCTTTGGTGTCATTTTTGAAAAAATATTAGTATATATTATTATACTCCTGTAACACACATGTTACACCCAATACCTGAGAACAATCTTCATGCTCGCTATAGAAAGTATGCCCTCGCTTCGAAGACAGAGCTACTACTGGTAGAAACTAAGCTGGACTGCTGAGGTATGAACATGTTATGTCCCTATGAATATGTATCGCCTAGCCAGACTTTAACTTGATAATATATTCGATATATATGTTGATGAGCAGAATCAGATGTCAGGGAGATGAGATAGTGGAACTTATAATGTTGCGTACATTTTTTACAAAACTAAATATCTATACATTGTCGATACAATATTTTTTTTCTGACTTCCATACTAGAAGAGTCTATTAAATACTTCTGAGCATACAATTGAATTCAATTAAAAGTTAAAATAATAAAATTAATGTCTGACGATGTACTCAGTATGTGGGTGAATGACGGTGTGTCGTTATTATGTACTACATACGTAGGTGTGAGTGCGCATAATATTATTTTCAGTTTTGAAATGGTGGTATCTCGAGAATGGTGGTTTGGAGCAAAGAACATATTTTGTAGATAATTGCATGATCTATAATTTTGATCTGCACTATTTTACATTAACAAGTACCATTTACAAGAAAAATTGCACAAATAGCATCGTTTGGAATTTTGACGATTTCCTAAGATCTTCAGCAATATTCAGCTAAATAAAAATTTAAAAACATGAAACGTTTTTGATCGAACTATCGGAAGATGAAACATGTTTTTTTCCTTGTTTCACACGCAGTCTTGAGCCTCATGGACACCAAGATCGTTAAAACATACTATCAAGTCGTAAAAAGGAGTTGCACACTAAATGAAAACATAGGACGACGATCCAGAATCATGGCCCTAATCCTTGTCTATGACCTGCCGTCAAGGATTTCTGAACAATATGGGAGGGAAACAAGAAACTACGAAACATATCAGCATCTACGTGAAATCTCGAGGACTTTTTTTGTATGTTTAAAGTGAAATGCCATGTGTTCTTTCAAAATTATCTTTTTAGTGTAAATAGGCATTTGCGAATAGCCAAATGTTTTCAGAGTTACTATTCTAGAGTATATGTTTTTTTATTTCTCCTTGTCGTATTAAGCGTTGTCGGAGGCCTTCAGGTGGCTTGGAAACTCCACCACTTAATAACACGAAAGAAAAAGAAGAATAAACATTTATTTTCGTCTCAATAATGTTTGTGTGGATCGAACGATGTTTGTGGGAATCGAACCAAAACAGAAGATAGAGCTAACATTTGAGCTGCGAGGTCAATTAAAATGTTTTATTACTTTACCTCTAAAGACAGAAAGTATTATTGAAGTCTGGTTTTTTCGATTTTATAACCATACACATAATATTACTGTAGGAAATGCTCAATTCTTTTATAATTCCTTTGTCTTTTTTTCTTATATTGGGGCGCCTTGGCAGTAAAACCGGCATCGGCAATCATTTTGCTCATCTGACGAGCGTCCCGAGAAGGTCTCCTTTTTTAGGTTCTTAGATAGGATCGGTTGTCTATCTGTCTGATTATTTTTTATTTTATATCCTATAGATGTACTTCCTAGTGGTTCCATAGAAACTTCATACTAAAGAATTCCTTAATCTCATTTACTTTAAATGCGCAATTCCTGTGCATTTATACATTTATTTCGCGTATCTCGAAAACGTCTGTAACAACTTGTATGAAATTTTGTGTTCAGATTGGGTTTTGCTGAGTTTCTTGTAAAAATGAGTAAATAAGTTGTTTTTTAACCAATGACTTTTTCATGACCGACAAAAAAGCGAGACTATCTTGATGTATTCCAATAACAAAGGCTAATTATAAGGTATAAGAATGATTACATATAAAATAAATCGACGTTTGTGCCCCTGTACCTAAACAGGCCCACACACATCGATTTTCAATATGAAGGTTGATGGTTCAAAACTCGCACGAACACCTATGAGTTTTTGACTTGAAAAATGTATGTGCGTTCCACGTTCTCTATACGGTGAATGAAAATATCGTACCGGCATGTCTGAGAACCAAAAATTCGAAGACATGCCAATCTGGATTGGGCTCCCATGATAAATCAAAATTCACTCTCAATTAACGAGAGTAGGCCAGTGTCCCTGCAGTAGGAACATTAGAGGCTGCCACGGGCATATGAAAGGAGAGAGCTCCCCTCTCTCTTTTCATATGCCCTTGGCAGCCTCTGTCCGTCACTTTTGCCCATGCCCGTCACTATCCCAGAAGTGTAGCCCGATAGGTAAAAGAAATAAAAAAATGGCATGTACATTTATATTTCCAAAGAGGCAAGACAAGTGCACACACTAAATAGATTAAAGTTGTTATGCAAATTGTATTACAGTTGACGCTAAGTAGAACGTAGATACTGTTAACAAGTGAGGGATTTAAAATCCAAAACGCGGAGTTCAATACTCTTATCCCTTGTTTATTAATAACTAGCTGCGCCCCGCGGTTGGACTTCCTACGGGAACCGTACATTTTTCCAGGATAAAAAGTCTACGAGCTATTCCACACTATAATCTATCTCTGTGCCAAATTTCATCCAGGTCCGTTCAGCCGTTCTGCCGTGATTGAGTAACAAACATCCATCCATACTTACAAACTTTCGCGTTCGAATTTTTGGGTCTAAGTCTTACCGATTTCCTCAGCATGTTTTCCTTCACTGTTTCGCGAATGTGCTAATGCACACATAAATTTTTCAAGTGATAAACTCACTGTTTCACGTGTTGGTTTGAACCAACAACCTTCAGATTGAAAGTTAGCTTCTCTTAGAAAGTTCTCTTGTGTTAGACACACAAGAGACGCTAACACAAAATTAACATCACAGGCACAGCTCAGTTGGTAGTAGCTCTGCCTTCTGTGGTGTAGGTCACAGGTTCAATTCCCTAAAAATCTTAATATATATAAATTACGTGTCACGATGTTTGTCCGCGATGAACTCCTAAACTACTTAACCGATTTTAATAAAATTTGTACACCGTGTGCAGTTTGATCCAACTTGAAAGATAGGATAGCTCACATCTCAATTTATGATCGCAATATTATTTTATTGCAAATTGTTTGTCTATTATTTGACAGTCACAATTACAAAAACGTTAGCCACAGCAACGTGTGGCCGGGTCAACTAGTTGTTATATATAAACGTAGACGTGAACGTGTTTGTGCTGTGTCTGGATGTTAAAATGTAGTATATAAAATAACTAAATAGTTCAAGATATGCTTAATTTGGGGCTAGATGACGTTGTGCGAAATGTCCATGAACATTTAATATTTGTTTTCGACTTCGGAAACAAATAATTGCAACTAAAATCAATTAATTCCGGTTTCTAAGATGCGCGCAGTTGTATGCCTAACTGCACGCATCTTACAAATCCAATTGCATTGTATTGCCGCTATTTGCATATTACTAATCAAATTGGATTACAGACTGAAGTGACAGTTGGGTAAAGCCGGTAAGGTTCGTGAAGAAGAGTTCGTGAGTGTAGAGCACGACGAAGCAAACGAGAACGTGCAACGTAACATGTGACGTAACGGGTGATAGGTGCAACAGGGTGCGACTAGGTTATTCTCATACTTCGGTCAGTAAGTCGTATTGCAGGTGTATAGGTGTAACACATTACATAATGTCAAAATACAGTAATTTTTCATGGTCTGTCTAGACTTATTTGTATTATGCCTGTAACTGTCAGGAGATTGGAAGAGTTTATGCCCAGCGTTGCTGCCGTATTTAATTAGTGACAGCGGGTGTTTTTACGAGTACTTACCGTACAGAGCTGGCCTTTTCAGCTCGTCTCGACTCGTATAGTTTATACTCCTCTACTGCTACTGTCGCCTAATGGGCTCAACTGGGATTGCCGTTGAAATCATTACACAGGTAAATTTTTCTTATAGTCTCTTATGTTTTAATGCTTTGTTTTGACTTTATTAGTCTAATTGATCTATTAAAAATGCATGATGTTGTAATAATAAAAATACGTAACCAAATATATTTTTTTATTCTTCGGGTATAAAGTATTTTGACTTTGATTATAAATCATCGACCAGAACCAATATATTCGTTTTTGGCTAATAAAGTTTGCTTTTATCTGTTTTACATACATGAATACACAATTAAAAAGTGTTTATAACTTATGTACCTACATAAAATATATTATAATATAAGAATAATTCTAACCTATTCTTAAAAATTCTAAGCATTATTACGTAAAAGAAATCAACATTTGATGTCTAGAACCCAGGGCCAAAATTCGTGTGGACCGGTGTAATACGACTGATATATATATAGGGAAGGTTTACAAGTGCGTTTGTTATGGTTGTTTGGATGTGATGGCATGATGTTAACTGATCCCCACTAAAAAGACCTAAGTCTTCTCACACGTCAATCAATTTCCCCCATATTTATGAGCATGTTACAACCCCTGAAGCACACTATGACAAGTGACAGATTTAAAAAAATCTAAATAAACTCCTTCAATACTTACGTCCCTTTTTCTTGCAATTAGATGATACAACCTACCATTTTACAAATAATCATCTAAATTGGTATACACTGGGAGAAGAAAAGGCACAGGAAAGCAAAATACGCATTTTCGTTTACTTAGATGACATATTTTGGAACCTATCTGAAATCATATCCTAAAAATAAAAAAAAAAAATTCTAAACAAAAACGATTTATACTCGTAAATGACGGAGATCTGAGGTAACAAATGTGAAAACAAAAGAATATAGCCCGTTTGACATTCCCATCTGAAGTTGAGTGAAAATGGCGAATGCACAAGAGCACGAAACGAAAACTTCTTTGTTGACAGGCTATTGTGGCACCGGTTGACAGCTGTCGTATGCGCTGGCTGGAGTTGGCCGCAGTTTATGACTGAAGAAAAGCCATTAGCAGCCAATTCACTGTTAAATGTTTTTCATTCATTTGCAATGTGAATGAATTTTTTTGCATTTCAGCCAGTTTACTACAAGGCTCTTTGGCGCCTTGCCAATGGATTCATTGAGTCTGGCTTATTAACTCATCAGATTGTTTGCGTATCAATGGCAACTAGCCATCAAGAGGCACAGAATGTAAAGCTATGTGGCTTGTCAGTCTGATCTCAATTACTGAACGAAACTATAAATAAATTTTCATGGATATTTTACACATATTTCATATTTATTTCACACATGTGTAAGCTCCTATCTCCAAGCTAAGCATACCTTACGGATATAATACATATAGTACTTCTTTAAATATTTCATTACAACACCAGGCCGAGAGCAAATGCGTATGTTTATCACACAAATGCTTCTTCTGGGTAGGAATCGAACCTACAACCAAAAATCAAAAATACAAAATTAAAATCAAAAATGAAAAAGTGTAATCCATTTCTAGTATTTTCTATATGTATTATAATATCTATTTCGTGTTACGGGAAAACGATAAAATATTGCTTTATGCTTAAAATTCATAAAGCAATATTTTATATGCAGACAAACAGACTGAAAAAATAGAATTTCTGAGTAATTTATTATTACAGAATTTCTAAAAACCTCTCAACTGTTATAGCGAAAAAATATTAAAATTACCTAGAACATTCATTTTACGTTCTCGGACCTACAAGCCATGGAGAAGGAATGTATTTTCAAACTCCAAATTGCCCAAAAATGAAAAATACTGAAACTACGCGTTTCAAATTCGTCAGAATCATAGTCTGAGCAGATACCAATGTATAATAACGTTATACAGTTTCAAAGTCAATTACCTAGAAAAGGGTGAAAACCTTTTTTGGATCGCAGAGCCAGGTGGCAATTGCAATTAAAGCGCAGGCTTTTTGGTCATTTTGGGAAGGCGTATATGAGTTCCGCACACTGTCGTAGGTGTGTACACTGCATTTTCATTAAAAAAAGCAATATCCGTTGCGAGAAGATTTCATAGTTGATTTTTTATCGATATAAAACTAATTACTCTTCGAGCTTTAATGAAAACGCTGGGAGAGCGAAATGTTTTAATTACATTGAGTTTACATTTATAGCACACTTTTAAATTAATTATAAATTTTGATCTGATTTTTTTTTATTTATCAGCAGATACTCCAGCTCATATAAGATAATTACATTAACAGTTATAATTATTCATAATGTAAATTTTTGGTTATCTAATATTACAAGCCAACCGGTTATCTAACATCGAACCCGGGATCCCTCGCGACGGAACTACGGTGGAACTACGTCATAATGTGTTCCTGTGTGTGTGTGTTTGAAAGAAAGTGTGGGTGTATGAGGGTGAGTATGTAAATTTATTATTTTGCAATTACGTTGCAACAAAATCTCAATGAAGAATTTTGAGCACGCCTCAACGCCTTGCTACGAAGAAATAATTATATCTGTAGTTCTAAATATTTGTTATACTTTCTACGGAACCGGCTTACTGATGTGTTTTGAGCATGATGTGGTACTTGCGTGAGAAACTGAAAATAAATTAATGTGTCTGCTTCTTATTTTCAAAACACAGAAGCAAAAAAATTTGGAAGCTAATTCGTAATAATGTATGTTATTAAGTTATGTAGTCATTAGAAATAACATGGAGGAAAGATATATCAGCAATTTTCCTTGTGTCCAATAGATGTAAGCTGACGAAAAATGCACGATTCATTACTTTCGCTGTAAAAAATTTAAAATTTAATTGTTTTAAAACCTTGCTTTGTGAACTCTCATTAGTGAGTTATTTTGCCTTCTAGATTTAATGTCAGATCGGATAATGCGAGCGAATGGACTTTGATCTACTACGGGAGCCCAATCCGTATTGGTAGATGTCACATGTTTGAAGTTTTATGATAAAAAAGTTTTTAGTGTTTTATTGTGTCCATTGTCAACAGCGTACAAATATTAATATATTCCTGCCATTTTAATAGTTAATTTATATATTTAGGAAAGGCGCTAAAAAATAACATGGTGTCAATGAAACTCTTAATATAATACAAGCGTGACCGTAGTTTCTGGCTTGATCGTCCAGCGTATATCTCTGATGATTATTCAATAATCTATACAAATAATTTAAATTAGAGTGTCTGTTTGTAAAGTCAAAATAATCTCTTTTTATGAATGCATAGTAAGGTATACAAGGCACTTAAAACAAAAGAACAAGCTTTAAAGTTTTTATCTGTCTGTGCTTGTTAAGACTAATCTCCGAAACGGCTGGACCAATTTTGACGCGACTTTCACTGGCAGATAACTGATATTATAAGTAGAAAGTTCAGCTACTTTTATTTTATAAAAAAGAAAAGGTAATTCCTTACCTTTTCTTTTTTACCACGCAAAATAACGTAATATTCCACGCGGACAAAGTCGCGGGGAACAGCTAGTAATAAATATGCTATAATAAACTAAATATAGTGATAAAAAAATAATATTATCATTTTTCAATACTAACTTATCGTTATACTGGCGCCTCATTATGACAACACAATTATAATTGGACGTAGTGTTGGTAGGTATATACCTGCAGGGGAAAACTGTTCTGAAAGGGGTGACGAGATCTTTACTTTATATTGAAGTTGAAAAGTGTGAGTAACAGGGAAGTCCACAGACTGAACAATTTTATAGAGCGTACATTCAGTACGCATTTTATTTCAAAACTGAATCTTCCATAATTAATAGGCAAAGGGATATGGAATATTCTAAAAAAAGTTTCGCCTTACTACGTATCTACACGGTCAGCGTGAATAACGTAATGTGAGAACTAAACATCTCCATCTTGTACATGCGACCTTAAGTAGCTGTATAGGCGTAATTATTAAAAAAGTTAATTAAGCGTAATTATTAAAGAAGTTTCGCCTTACTACGTATCTACACGGTCAGCGTGAATAATGTAATGTGAGAACTGAAGATCTCCATCTTGTACATGCGACCTTAAGTAGCTGTATAAGCGTAATTATTTGACCTTTCTACCTCGAGTGATACCTGAATACACACGTTATACGCTCAGCCAAATGTGGAATGAAAGTCAGAATAATAAGCTCCCAAAAGTGTTTGCTACAATTTTGGTACGTCACCACCCGTACCACTACAATTACTAAGGTTCCCTTGACAAAAATATGGTTCCCTTAGGCAAAATGATATTTTTCTTAGGCACGGGACGTTGAACATTCATTATCTGTGTTTACGCGTAGTACAGGTGGTCTGTTTGAAAAGTTGCCAGCGTTTTCGTACAAAAGTAATAACATGTTATTTGCCTATTCTTCTGCCAAATGAATACTTGGTTAAGGAGAAGCTCCCCACAGTGTACCATTATGTTTGACAAACACAAACTCAATTATTACGTCTTAAGTAAAATTTGGACCCTAGAATGAAATGCAGTAATATTTGTTGATTTGAGTGAGTTAGTGAGACAGTGCGAGAGTACACCACATTTTATATTCAACTGGCTGTTTGACATTACAAACAGATACTTCAATTTTATTTACTGGACTCAAAATTTAATACAAATAAACGCGTCAAAGAAATAACATTACAAAAATTTGGAATACGGGACATTCCAATGTGGAAATTCCATATTGTTATTTCTTGTTACAATGTCACTTAGAACTCTACTGGTGAGAAGAAAGTTATAAAAGACAACACTCGTAACAGTCGCGTCAAAAATGTATTCAGAGCCGATGCCGCTGGTCCAAGCTGGTCATGGTCATCGCAAAGAATATCTTAATGAAGTATTGCAGTATTTATTTACAAAAAATATATACATTTACACACTCATATCATTGCACTAGGAAAACAAGACAAACACCCAAGACCCGAGAACAAACTTCATGCTCACCACATAAAGCGGCCCCTGCTGGGAATCGAAACCGGGACCCCTCGCTTCGAAAGCAGGGCTACTATCAATTAAACAACGGAGCCGTCCAAACAAAAAAGTTTCAAATGTCAAAAACTACAAAAAATAAGTGCTACATAATAAAATTATTCTAACAGTAATCTAGTTAGTTCATCTTCACTCTAATGATTTCGGTAACAGTAAAAGCGATGCTATGTTTGGTGTAAGATCGCGCAGTGTAATATTTACATGAATATTTATGCTTGCTTTCACCAAATTCAATATTTCATGTAACACACAAGAAAAGTGCTTTGAAATCAGACCTTCCTTTTTGGAGCTATGATGTCATTCCGTTCTCCATCTAAGAGAATCTGCAGAGGCACGCTGTGAAAATATCTAACAATATTTTACAAAGAGCACCTACGACGATTTTGTTGCGGGTAAAAATCTTAAAGAAAATCTCTTCTAGCGTATCGGAAAATTTATAAAAGATAGACCTGCTTTTAAAAGGACTTTAAAGACAGTTTCTTTGTGAAAAGCGGCGCGGTTTGTCGCGGTGAAAGTTTCTGATATTATAAAATTGCAAAATAATAGGGCACTTTTATGAGCAATTTATTTATAAAAGTTCAATAAAGAAGCAATTCTTTCCTCTCCAAGCGAAGACCTCTTATCTTGGAGAGGAAATAATTGCTTATATTATAAGGTTACAGAATAAATAATTATGATAGTGTTTTTATTCAGGAGTAGATAGAGACTGCGATTATTTCCCATAATTCTAATAAGCTTTTTCTTATCAGCCTGGGCTATGGGTTATTTTAACCTTCTTTTTTTAATTTCTTTACAAATGGGTGAATCGATTGAGAGAATCTTTTCCCTTTAGCACAAACACTAACTGTGCTTCCGAGGGCGCGTTAAGGCCTCTGTCCCAGCTTGAAAACCTTATTGACACAAAAAGAACTCCACAACGTATCCTTATCAGTGTTTCTGACTTTCTCTCGTAAATTCATACCACCCATCTTAGGGTCCCCAATTCTACCGCATTCATGCTATTTTTTTGTTTCACGGCTTATATAGGCTACCGGATGGTAAGTGATCGCCGTCGCCTATTGACATCTGCCAGAGTTTTAACGCTTTTTCTGCCAAACCCAACCCACACTACCAGAGGTTGGCAACAACATACCTCTTTCACGTTAAAAAGAAAAACAATTGAAAAAATTTGAACGTCCTTTTTCAAGTTATGAAGTCACAAAATGTTACGTTTGTTTTTATAGCATACTTTTATTTAAGTTGCTTCATTCGTATGTCTGTCTTTCCGGTACAAAATTTGTAATCATTTTTACTCGTATTTGACCTAAAAAACATTACGTAAAATAAAATTGTAATTAGGAGCTTATGAATACGGAAATGATTTAATAATAAAAAAATTGCCTCTAATACGTAAGTAAGTTATTTCCAGTTAAGTACTCAGTTAACTCAATATTCTGTTCATTACTTCCGAGGAAAGATATAGACCAAAGTGCAGGATGCAAGGAATCTAATTATCGTGTCATCAGCAGCCATTAGGTTGTATCGATTCTGATGTTATATAAAGCATTAGTGAACTAATAATAATAAACTAACCAATGAACTAATCTTATAACTTAAGACGAGCAATTCTTTAACATTTATTTATTTATTTCGCGTATCTCGGAAAAGGCTCTAGAAATGTTAATAAAATTTTGTGTATAGATGGGGTTTTGCAGTATAAGTTTACCTGTATTTCTTGTAAAAACGCACAAGGATTCCCTGTGTCGCAGATGGCATGGAAAAATACAGATACACAACGCCCAAGACCCGAAAACAAACTTCATACTCACCACACAACGTGAGCCCCGGCCGGGAATCGAACCCGGGACTCGCTTCGAATGCAGCGCTAATACTAGCTACTAGGTTAGATAGACAAACGTGGCTCAAGTTCTACTACTACTTTGGGTAGCTACTTTACTTTTTGTTTAAGATCACTGTATATTATTCAGTCATGTTGGTGTCTTTACAAAGTGAGGCACTTCATGTAACAAGTGTCTAGTACACTTGTTACATGAAGTGCCTCAGGTCTATTCTCTGAAAGTGTTCTACACGTCCAGTGTCAAAACATTCATTAACTAAACGTTATCTAGCAAGTCATATTAGATCACAAAAACCTGAACCAAAAAAATGCAAGGTCCGTCGACGGTTAGGTAGAGGCCATCAATCTTACCGTGCTTGCATCGCGACCACTTCGAAGCACTAATAAAGCAAAATGAAAATGCATTTGTTTACCCGAGCTGAGAGCAAACGAAGTGGGTCACATCTGGCCCATAAGGGGCACAACCGATATTTATTAGGAAACGGTATCTTGTATGCCATTTTATGAACTCGTTTGGTAAACGGCAGAGTGATTATGGCGTTATCTATACGTTAAATGTATATAAATAAAATGTATAATATAATCATGATTCACGGGTGCTGTTAACTGAACTCAAAAAAGATTAATGAAATAATTACATTTTTTGCAATTGATTATTTTAAATTTGAGCCGTGAATTGCCTTGAGCCGTGTCTAATATAATCTGATCACGCGAACATCGAAAGTCAGTAATAATAATAACAAACATTTATTTACCTTCGGACAACAATATCCATAAACTGTTACTATGAAGATAAAGAAGGAATAATCTTATTTAACTCACCGATAGACGAACTCTTGCATTGATTAAAAATTAGACGAACTATTTTGCTTATAACTTCTCCGAATTTAAAACAGGATATGTATAATATAAATTTAAAAATCTATAATAGTTTATTGGTTCATAATTAAAAATGGCATAAGTAACGCGATAAGTGATAGTAGAAAAGCTTAATATATAGATATACAAAAATAATGAAGTTAGAAAAAATCACAAAGAAAATTTCACTCTAGACGAATTTTGCATCGGGGTTCGTAATATGCAATACCCACCCAGCCTTGAGTCTCTCACTCGCATGTAAACCGCATCAAATTTTAAGTCATGATTTAATTGGAATGGCACTTAATGACACCATTTAAGTGGTCCATACATAATATATTTATATCAGGTAGCAATCTTGCCTGCGAAGTGGCCCTGGGTTCGATTTTCGGCCGGAAACGAAGTGCTTTCGGTTTCGTGTGTTAGTTTGTCCGAGTCACGCAACTATTATTTAGTATTTCATATGCATAGTGATCATTTCAAGCGTTCATTTTCACCTCCAGAGAGGTGAGAGGTGTTCCTGAGAAAAAGGGTTTTTACAGACAGAGGGACGACAGGATTTTTTAATTTTTTTTTTTTTTTTTTTCATTTATATATCCAAGTCAGTTCACGAGAAACAGCCAGTTACAAGTATAGATGATCTCCACAGATGGACGTAAAGCTAATCATGAACGAACGAAGCTAAAAACCGTATTTTATATTGGTTTATGGAAACTATTTGAATATTACATCATATACAAAATCAAAATCACTTTGCATTTCAATCATCTCTCCGAAAGACTTCGCCTCAATATACTCGTAATATAGAAAGGATATACGCAAACACAGATGTGAAACTCATAAAAACCTTTTGTAGTCGGGCTTAAAAAAAAAAGAATGAATCAATGCCATTTCCACGGAAAATGAGTGAACAGGTCACCGGACACCCCCCACTGGCCTGCAGCAACCTCCACCTGATAGCCTGGCCTTATGCCTTATGTGTGCCACGGTCAGAATGCATTGGATTGATTTTTAACTGACACAGTAATTATGAAAAATGATTGTGTTTCCCGGTAACTACCCCGACGGCGCGGTCTTGACCCACAACATTTGCAACTAGAAGTGACGCCCACAACAACAGCACTTTCACTTTTCCTGGATTTCCCGTCTTACGGGAATTGCAATCCAATTTTTCTGCCCCTAAAAATGCTTTTAAATATTTCTAGCAAGGTTAAGCACAGTTACATTTAAAGGTATATACCAAACAGGTCTAGTGCCTAGTTACTGTTGTCAAGTGCATACGGACGTTCTGAACTCTTGCCAACGATTAGCGTTTGATTTTTATTAATATTTATGGATATACAACTCGTGGAGCTGCAGCAGTACGTGGTGAGCTCACACCGGTGAGCTTTACACAGAAAAAAATATTAAATGGATAAATATATCATTAGCATTTCACACAGCGCCTATTCCTAAACTCAGCATAACTTGTACTATGGGAACTAGATAACTTATAGAATACTTATAAATATTTCTTTTGTAAATAAATTCTCGTACTGTGTTCGTCATACAAATGCTTGTCCTAAGTGGGAATCGGACCCAAGACCTACAGCGCTTAAGAGAGGTACTACCTACTGAGCTATGAATATTTCGTGTACAATACAAAGTTCTTCACACACTGCTCTGTTATTTCCTAAAACGTCTTTCTGTCTGTCCTTCGTTCAAACGGTATATTTTATAGCATTATGCCGTGGTGAGCTTTATTAGAATATCTGCTACGAGCATAACGATGGGCGAACCATAAAAAAATACAACTCTAGGTAAGTATTAAGCCTCAGTGTGAGGTCGCTCGACTCGCACTTGCCCTGATTTTGTTACCACTTTGATATTTTTGGTTATTACATTCGTAGGTCACGTACAATATGAGGTTTTACTCAATTTGCGAAAACTTTTTAATTTGTACGTACTTTGTTGCCAAAGTTACACAGACTGAATTTATGATTGGTTTCAAGCTGGGGTGGCGATGCCCTACTAAATTATAAAATCTGTGTAATTATTCACCGAGTCAATATATTATATTATTTTTAAATAAAATTAATACATATTCAGACATTAGTTTATTGAATTGAAATATATATTTCATGAAATAAATATTTTGAATATATATTTCATGAAATAAATATTTTGAAATATATATTTCAAAATATTTATTTCATGTTTTTCACTTCCTTTTATTAAAATAAATAATTCCATTACAAATCGCACGTACCGACTACAATACTTTGGCACGAACCAACGCGGAAAAACAACCTATCAAATCGAACATTTCTAAAATAATCCTAAATACATACATCCGAATGATGAGGCGAAATTGTGAAAATTTCTATGGGAGTAACTCTAAGGTACAACAAATCAAAAAAGAAACAAATAATCAAATCGATGTACAATTGTATAAACCAAATTAAAAACATACAAACAATAGAACAACCATTATTAACCAACATTTAAATGAGTTAATAAAATGAAATCTGCATCGTTTGTAGCAGATGTGACGATAACATATCATTGGCTCATTATTCTGAATGAAAGCTGCGAACAGAGGGCCACGTGACGGGACGGCGGCGGGGCGTTGACCGGGCGCGGGCGTGATGTACTCAGTGCAGGCGCGCGTAACGGGAGGGGTCGTCCGCGCGTCCCGCTGACGTCGCGCCTAGCGTTGTATTCCCACCGCGTGTCGGTGACGGTCACGTCTCGTCGCCGTCCCGTCTGGTGGCGCGCCACTGTCTGTATGATCTAGCACGTCCAGTGCATTACAAGACAGCGTCGTTCGTTGACGCCCAGCTGTCAACCTGCCACACTCGCTGTGGGTTTAGCCTAATATTGGTCGTATTGCATACATTTCGGACCGATTTAACTCTGTATTGTGATGGATACCCGTAGTTTTGTTTGTCGATAATAGATAAAATATTTTCTATCTAATTCTAATGTATATTAGAACTAGATAGAAAATAATGTAGTTACAAAATGATTGAAACGAATCGAAGCTTTGAGTAACGCTGAAAACACACGCAGGTGTGCGTTTTCAGCGTTACTCAAAGCTTCGATTCGTTTCAATCATTTTAAAAGCTGGGTGTTCTACGGTCAAATTAAATGGTACACCAACCTTCAATGGTTAGCGAATATTTTGAATTGGCCAGGTTTTCAATTTGAGTGTATATGTTTGATTTTCCGAAATTGGTCGGCAGTGATATTTATTTCCATAGCTGAAACATGACGCACAGTCAAGTTTGAAAAGCTTTTATGAATAAAACATGATGCTACCTGCACGTGCACTAGGGACAGGGGGTCGCGGGCCCGGGGTGGGGGGATGAGGGCTTTTTATAAATATATGAATATAGGACCATTTCCATAAAGCTATTTGACGGGACATTAAAATAATCAAACCATTTATTTATTCTTAAAATAATTTAACAACAGCACTACGTGGAAAGTTCAACTTTTCCACTGCGTGGTATAAAAAAGTTGAGAATTTATCAATGATTATGCATTTTGTTGGCAATGCATTTTCATTGATGATTTCATTTAAATACATATTAATACCCTTTTTTTTTTTTTTTTTTTGTCAAGGGGGAAATACTTTGCGTATACCCCACGCCTTGGGGAGGCGTGGGGTTATGTGTGACTCACCCCCAACACTACTCAAAATAGCAGTGCTGGGGGAATACACACTAAAACCCCCTTGGTGTTCCTACACTACGCCTTCACGCTGGGGCTACGGGTACGGTATCACTCTTCCGCGGCCCCAGCGGCAAACATATTAATACCCTGACACACAACAAACATCTATCTTCATCACTTAAATATTTATCCTGGTTGAAAATCAAACCCACGAGCTATAGCGCGGAAGGCAGAGGTATCGAAGTTATTGTTATCTAAGAATTATCTATTCCAGATAACCTGCGAGTAGATGTTGAAACATTGGTTTGCTGTGAAACAAAATAACAATAAATATGTCTCTCGGATGAATTGAGCGCACAATGAAAGCATCAAAAATACTATTCAATTGAAATGAACTGAAAATGCTGTGGCAAGATATTTTATCAGGTTAGCATAAACAGAATGAGGTCTCATTATGTATTTAAAAGCGGAAACATATTATGAAACAATGTGCTATGATTCATACCATCGTCGTGTTACTTGCAACGAACAATTTTTGTATATATTTACATTTTTATTTATTTATCTGGATGTTCTGTTTGTATTGATTTGGATGATTTTTTGTATTTAGATAGGATTTTGCTGTTTAAGTTTGCCTATATAAGTTTTCTCGTAAACCGAGGGAAGCTCGGATCCCCACATATTAATTATATAATTATGACGTCATTGTAAATTATCATTCGTACTACTATTATTAACTCGCTCAGTATATTTTACGATACTAAATATCATTGTATAAAATCTCGGTCTACGAGTAACCTATTGCTGTACCCTATGTATGGAAGCTTACTTAGCAGGTCTATACAGATCATTTAAGTTAAGCAACTTAATGTGCGACCATTTAGTGGCATATCCCGTGCTTCGGAGGGTACGTTAGAGGTTGGTTTCGGTCATACCAGCCGATATGCCATGTCGGAGACCTTCGGGAGGCTTGAAAACTACAACACCAGAGTTGACCACTCACTCACACGAAAGAAATAGAAGACCCTATGTAAGGGATAATTTGTGATGTCACCTTGCATAAATATATCAAGATACAAATAAATGTTTTGAGTATTGACTATCTATTAAAACTTTTGTATTCACAATTTGACAATCGGCTCTCAAACAACATGGTGGCCAAAATACCATAGAAAAATGTACTTTTATTTCGTTCCGATTTTAAATTTTTCAGTGACTTTACAACGGACATACAATACATACCTTGTCAACTAATACAACTACAAGTTAATAGAAATTGGTGAAATAATTTTTAAAACCTGTTCAGTGGTTGAGACGGGAAAGCGTTACAAACAAATAAACTAACTTTGCCATTCATGATTTTAGTTAGGTTAGGTTTTCAAATTGCTGAACTTTGTTTTAAACGCTTGATCTTATCAAGTTAGAAGACAGCGTTACTCACTGTACTTCTGGAGCCAGGGGGCCTATTATGAACTCTTAATTCCAGGCAATTTACGTCGTATTCTGAACTGCCCGTCATTTTTGTACTATAAACATGTTATTCCAGCCAGTCAGCGGTCACGTGACACTTGGCCGACTTCTGAACGATTATTGGCTGGAAATACCGTACTATGAGCGTTCCTTTGACATTTGAAACTATGTTTCATCTGTCAAATTTGTAACTATAAAACCATTCAGTCCAGTCGCGTTTCAGAACGATACATACAAAACTTGAATACCGGCCATAGACAACGAATCCATAGCAAGCCAGCTTGAAGTCGGCCAGCGTTAGGCATCTCATAGTACGAAATAGAACAAGGCAGTTTAAGGCCGTAAATTGAATTGCATGGAACTTGGATGGTTTTTAAAAAGTTCATAATAGGCCTCCAGGTTCCTGACATGTCTCTATCGTTCCTTTCATCATTAATTATTAAGTGACGGAACTGTTTACACGATTTATGTTAAATGGTTAAGTAACAGCAGCAATACAATATAGGTCCAATCGAGTGACAAGTATGAGTTAAATATAGTAGTAATTTGCACAAGTGAAAAGCCAGGGCGGGTCGCTAATTTATAATATTTTCGATAAGAAACCCTCTATTTATTGGAGCACTGAAAACCAGTGCTACAGCAGTTATGAGGCTGCTCCCATCAACATTTCTGAATTATATATTTCCTGATATTTTTCAATTTATGGTGTGGCATAAATAATAATCTTATTCGGTTTATAATATTGAGAACAATAGGTTTCGGTACTAGCTTGAACAGTCGATATTCAGTGTTGCAGGCTTTTGGGTAACATAAAACTCCGATACCTGCGCTGCCACTGGGAAAAGAATATATCTTATTACTTTAAACGAGCAATTCTTGTATATTTATTTCGCATATTTCGGAAACGAAACGATACATTCAACAGGGATTTTCTGTTTAAGAATTTCTGTAAAATTGTATTTCTTGTAAAAACACATTTTTATTTTATTTTATACATAAATAATCGAGTGAAGCTCTGTCGCCCAGGAATTGTTTTGTAAAGGGTTAAGATACATACATCTTAACAGATATGAGCCGAACGGTTGTTTAATTAGTTAAACAAGTGAGTTTATTTGCCAGACAAAGGCGTATTCAAGTCAAAAGAATAGTCAAGTCAATTCAGTTCTGACAAATAAAATACCTGCTTCGAGTATACGAGCCTGAAAACATAAGGGAAGCGATGTTAATACAAGCTTATTTTTGTCATCTCGCTAAATTATACTAAAAACTCATTTTTCACGAAAAAAAATCTTTTTGTACTCATATTGTGTATTAACTAAACTTATATTTCACTTACACTGGAGGACTGTAGACAAATTGCTTCTTTTTATGTGTCAAAATTGGAATGCCCTTTTTGACAAATAACAATGTTGTTATCGTAATCTATCTTTACTTCTTCTTCTCCTTATCATGAGAGATGTAAATCCCCCAACCTACCTACTTGACCAATGGTTGTTAGGGCAGTCAAGTTATTTTATCACAATCATTAGATGAATGACTTTTACATATATTAGGAGATGTAGTGAGAATAAAATTCGAAGAAATATTTGCTCATTCGAAAAGTGGCCGTAGCAGCCGGTTACCACGGGTTAACTCGCCCTTATGCAAATACAACTGGTTCTACGAAGCTACGGAGCTACGAGTGGCTACGGATCTACGTTTTCGTAGCCTGATTGATGCCCGCGATAATTTGGTTGCGTGCTCTCTTATCGGCGTAATCAATTTTAAATTAACGTGCAGACGTAAATAGATTTTTTACGGAAGCACTGAAACCTTAGCCTTGGAAAATTCTAAGTAGGTAGGTAACCAAGTTTAAGTAACATTATTCTGAGTTAATAATAGTGTCGGAGCGAAAGGAGCAACCAAAAGTGCCAGTAGAACTTGAGCGAAGTTTGTGGTGTACGCGCATTGCTGTTTCTGAAGGGCGTCGGTGCCGGTTAAATTTCAGGCACATGTGACGTTAATCCCCGTGTCAGAGTGTCGGGCGTAGTGCGGTGCAACTTGGGTCTTCTCATATTTTGGATATTCGCGAGAAGCAGAGTAATTTTACAGTTTTATCATTGGCAGCGGTAACCATTTAACATCAGATGGGCCGTCAACTCGTCCCGTCATTTAAGTCACATAATTAAGCCGGTGTAAGACGGTTGGTCGCGTGCATTTTTTATTTATTTAAGTTACTTACTTGACCTCGCTTGGCGAATAAAATATCGCATATTTGCTCAGTATGAGACGGGTTTTACTGATAAGCTTAAATTGAGTAGGCGTAGTAATCTCAAGTGAAATAATAAAGCTTTACTCATAAAAAACCTGCCCTCATAGGTCAGTTGGTCAGCTCTGCCTTCAGCGATGGAGGTCTTGGGTTCGATTCCCACCAAGTAAGCATTTGTGTGACAAACATGGTAGATGATTGTTCTTTGTCTGTCATTTATTTTGACACGACATAACAAAAGTAGGTACGTACAGTGGACGAAGAAAAGTAAATAATAAAATGTATGTATGTATTTACAAAATTGTACGTATTCTTTCAGTTATCTCGTCCTAATCGTCTAATAATCTCGTCCTAATAAGTTATGCTTCGTTTGGGGCTAGAAGGCGATACGTGAAATATCTGAGAATATTCATTTATTTAAATATTTTACGAAATAATAATATTTTATTAAGGAAACGTTGGAATTTTTTATTAAAATATATTTAGCTGACTTCAAAAAGGCTACGTACAATTTTTATTCGTTTGTCAGGGAATATCTTCCTTATTGTGGATTGATGTGGATTATTTTTTTGATTAGGTGTACTCCAAAATATATCCAAAGAAATTTCATGAGGCAATTCCACCCATAAGTGAGTAAGGGGTGCGAGGATTTAAGTCGTTTTACTAAACTTTTATAATATACGTAGATATTGTCAATGTGAAACAAATAATCATTAATACTTTAAATTAAATTAAAGTACACAAATATGGACGCGAGCAACTAAGATTGCTCAAACCTAACCAGCTTTGTAACACCATCCACGGGGTAAAACTAGCAAGAAACACCATAAGAAAGTATTACTTTTATTCGCCAGTTACAGTGTTAGTAATTAAATTTTAATTACATCGTAATTCATGAAGCATAATTACAAGTAGCATTGCCTGGACTTGAAAATAGACTCTTAAGTCAGGTTGCTTATTAATGTTTCATAAATTATTTAATAATATCTCACAATATAAAACAGACTGGTCTCACAGTTCACATGGTAGTAGCTCTGCCTTCTATGTTGCAGGTCGTGGATTTTATTCCACCCAGGACATGACATACATGATATGTAACATGTGTGTATTTAAAAAAAGTACCTACTATATATGTTTTCTATCCATAATCTGGTTCCATAGTACGAGCTATGCTTAGTTGGGGACTGGAGATGGCGCTGTGGGAAATGTCCATGATATTTATTAAAAATTTCAAAACTTTCTTTTCAAGTCAAAAACATTTTCTGGCAAAATCGAAAAGGCTCTTTTCGATTTTGCCAGAAAATGCCAGAAATTTGCCAGAAATTCATTCGCTCATGTCAAGTCTAGTTTGAATTGTAAAACTTCGTCCCTACAGTTTTGCATAGAAATCGAAAAAGTTCATCAAACGTGAAATACGATTTGACGTTACGTATTACAAGTACGGATGACACACACTAACAGCAGTTAGCCTCAATTGGAAGATTGCAAGATTGGCGCGAAACCGAGGCCAGGTGGCCGCCTTGCTAACATGGCCAAACCGATTACTGAACCCACACCCCCCCGGTCACGGTATATTTAACTGACACCAAGAAATGGAGGAGTTACTCATTTCAGCTGTATGTTTTTTCTTTTTTATGTTTGTTACGCGATTTCTTCCCCAATAGTAGACCGATTTAAAAGTTTTTTTTAAATACTTTACGGGCCATTTGGAGGACCCATAGAAGTTTTATGAAGAAATTCCACATCTGGGGACCTTAACCAAGTGATTTAAGTATTGAAGTAGTTTAAACGTCAGTCAATTAATATTATTTCGTCTAATTTTGAGTACACATTTTACTAAAAAAATAAAATCTTTTGAAGTATAAATTTATAATACTCCCGTGACCCAAGACAAAAATATAACGTCTGTATTGCACCTGTGATTTCACCAGCACCTTCCACTGAATCACAGTACTGTGAGTGCACCACTGCTTATCGGCAGAATACCAGGTGGGAGGCAGTTTTTTTCAAAACTTGACTCAAGTTCTACTATGCCTACGCGTAGCGACTCAATGGAAACCCACGCTATTAACTGATCCCCTTTAACATGTCTTTTTAAGCTGACTTCAAAATACGAAGAATATTCGTTACTCAGATTTTTTTTTATATTTATACTAAATCAAAGTCAGAGTCAAGAATCTTTATTTGTCCATTTAAGAAAATTAAATACTGTTTGTTGGTAGCCGATTTATCTTATGTTATTTTTGTTTAATTTCAAACAACGTTTTATGTAAAGAAAACCAGGTTTTGAAAATTGCGGAAAATTAATGAAATAAATTTTCCATGGGATTTTTAATAACACGTCGTTTACCAGCTGATATTCAAGACAGGGCAACGACGGTTGGGCCAATTTGTTTTATAATAAATAATTATGTACCTACAAGATTATCACATTCTCATTGCTTTGTTTGACGCTTTAAACTGATATATGTTTATTTTTAAAGGGCTTGCCAAATGGCAATCAAAATAGCAGAAGCTATCAATTAATGTATTCGGGTCAAACCTGAAACAGCGGCACTCAATATAAATATTTTTAGAAATAGCTCAGACCACCTCTGAATAATAAATATTAAGAGACAGCCTTGAAACAAAATGCACAATAAAGCGTAGAGCGCATAAAGCGGCACATCAATATAGACAAGGCTAGACTATGCTTCAGTTTGATTTTTGTACTGACCTCCAGAGGAGGTTATCAACGAGGGTGAACTTTTTTTATTTAAAAAGCTATGCTTTCAGATTAGTTCTGTTTATTAAAATCGGTTCAATAGTTTGGTATTTATATAGAAATAAATAACTAGAAAAAATATGTCATCCATCCTAGTAAACTAAATTACATGTTTTGCTATATAAATAATGTATTGGACGCATACAATACATTCTATGTATGTGAATCCCAACTGCAATCTTTCTTTAACTTTTTCCAATATACTTATATCGGTGACTGTTAATTGAGATACTATTTAGGATGTAACAATCGAAAAGCTGCGTCCCTGCATCAAAGTAGCTTAAATATAGTATGTAAAGATAGAGAAGATACTAATTTTTTTTCACGATTTAATGCTTTTCTTTGGCATGCACTGTAGCCTAAATGTCTAGATGGATTTTAACTTGATAGGTGGTTTTAATTTTGAGTCACACAAAAATAATTATTATATTTACCTAAGCTTTAATTTTTTTTTTTTCATTTCTTAATACTTCTATGTATCAAAATCAGTGTTTTATAAATAGCCTATGAAATAATAAAATGTAATGTAGATTTTTTTCACTTAGTCTGGTATTTGTGTTGTCCAATTTAAGTGTCTAAGTCACTTTGGGCGAAAACAATACTAATCGATTCACAATTAAATAACATACAGCCGATTTAAGAACTTTTTCCTTTTTTTGCAGTCGTTTAAAATATTATAGGAAAAAATTAAAGTATACAATTTTAACAAACGAGATATTAAGACAGCTGTATGTTGTCTTATTTCTCGTTTGTTAAACAATATGTAAATCATGGAGACAAGAAGGCTCTTATGCTCATCGCAAAAATGCTTGTGCCGACCGGGTTTCGAAATCATTGTGTCATTTTTATTTTATTTGAATGTACCAGATTATTTTGACATAAAAAGACAATTATGATTGGTATATACATTTTAATTAATAGGCATGCTGTTTAATTATGGGTTCGTCATTATTTCTGAGCACCCATTCAGTTATTTTAATGACCAAATACTGATTAATCATTTTTAATGAGTTACAAAAATGGTTATGCGCGTTCAGCCGTTGGTAGTGAGACGAAATGAATTAGTACCGAGGATCGAAGTGACGAAAATCGCGCACGCACCACTGAACGCATCTCTGATTGGATCACTGAACGCATCACGGGTCTCGGACCGGGTCGAACGTTCGACCAAGTTGATCATGCGCCATTTTAGTCGCGATGCGCGGTTGGCCCCCTGGCGCCTTCCGAGGCCACGGGCTCAAATGTAATCGCACCCCACGTTCACATTTGTGACCTACCTGACCACTCGACGCTACTTAATGAATATGCGATTGGCCAGGTTCCCTGGTTCACGGAGCTTGTTGGTTTTGACCCATGTTCTTGCAAACGAGTTTTATGCGTAATAAACCTATACAAATTACAAAAAGGATCTTTGTGGAGTTTAAGTAGCAACAAACTTATTGATGCTCCTTTAACGCCACCCAGCAGTAGAATTTGTGCAATCTCCACCCGGACCAGTACTGTCACTAATCTAAAATATTACTAATAATGATGATATTTTTTTGCTACGTTATTATACTGTTAATTATGTAAATAAATTATTTCATACTGAAAAACTGCCCATTTCAGGTAACATACCCGTTACATCAAATGCGCATGTTATTTCACCGGCATCCACACCTTTCCACCGGAACACAGCAATGCGAATGCACCACTGCTTGGCGGCATATTACCAGGTGTGAAGACAGTATTTCCCCGGGCGAACTTTGCACAAGTGGTACTGCTACTTTTGTTGCTCCTTTAGCACCACCTAGGATGAGCGTGTAGGCATACTGAGGGTATTCACCTACGAGCGAAGTGATTGCATAAAAAAACAATAAAATAAGTCGAATTGATTCCTCCTCACTTTTGAAGTCGGTTAGAGTATCTAGACCGTTGGTAAAACCAACTGTTTTAGTACGGCATCCACCAGGTGCCCCCGTAGGCTCATTATCCCGCTCGGAATGTTCGAATTGAGTTGCGTTGGTGACGGACAAGCCAAGTAGATTAGCCGTGACCTAAAAATGGACCACACTAAATATTCCGTGGAAAGTTAGCGACTGGCTTTTAGGTATTTTTAGGGTTCCGTACCAAAAGGGTAAAACGGGACCCTATTACTAAGACTCCGCTGTTCGTCTGTCCGTCTGTCACCAGGAATTTACACAGATGATGTATTTCTGTTGCCGCTATAACAAAAAATACTAAGATCAGAATAAAATAAATATTTATTCAAAAACGAGACTTTTATTTTTTGTTTTATTGATAATGGTATCCTTGGTGCGCGAGTAACTCGCACTTGGCCCGTTTTTTTTACTTTTTTATTACAAATCATAATTTTCTACAGATAGCCTGGTTGCCCCGAAAGAGATAGATTACCGTAGCATATTGTTACTATAGTAATATATCCCTTTTCATCTGTTAATAGATCGAATTGAACCAATCAAATTGGAAAACGTATATCAAAGCCCGTTCTCACTTTTCGAGAGTAAACCGATGTACATGCAGTGGTTACGTAATAGGCAACATGAAATCTATATTATAATGGCCGAGAGATAATCAAAACACACTGTTCATCAGAAATTTAAATCATAATATCAAATATATTTTGGTAAGAAAGGCTTACTGCAGCGTTAATGGATAAAATAACCACAACCCGTTGTAGCTCTGCTCCAGGACACAAAACACAAAATAGCTGCTAATAGGTATCTTATTTCCATTTAGATTAACAATAATGTAACATAATTAAATTACTAAACAGGATCACGCTAACGAAAAGAAAGGAACACGTCCATTAGGAGTTTCTTGGTTGTTTTCCGCGTAAGTTTTGAGCAGTTGTCACACCTACGGTAACTAAAGATGAAAAATATTTTTTTAATACTCTATGGCAGTGTTTTTTAATCTGTGGGTCGCGACCCTTAGGGGGGTCGCGAAGCCTTACTTGGAGGGTCGCTGGCAAAAGGAAAAAAGCAAAAACACTACAATAAAAACATAATTTCAGCCAGCTCTGGATATTTTTGTGTCCTCGCAGCTTTTTGCAGAGTGTAGGTCTTTACATAATAGTATAATAGATAATCATAAACTTCTTCAGTTACTTACTTTGTTTGTCTATGGTCCAAGGGGGTCACCAGAATTTTTCTACCTGTAAAGGGGTCGCGTATTCATGGAGATTGAATAACACTGCTCTATGGCATCAAAAACTTTTGACCTAGACTTTCTTTACATATATTGTATTGGTAAACATTGGGTTAGTAAATAATCTAAAATGAAACTCGTCACAACTGATGAAAGGCTGAACTAGTCTAGATAACCCTTGGATCTATGACAGGGTGAAATAGTACTCCACGTGGAATCAAAGCGTAGGTTGGGACTTGCTTTCATGCAAGTCTTTGATTTGAACATCTCGACGCCTCGTGTTTCATCAGTCATTGAAAACTGTTTTTTTACCCTATAGAGCTCGTTCTCGCTGTCATTGAATTTTTCAAGAGACTTTCAAAGGAGGTTCTTAATTAGTGTGATAATGTTAGTTAGCTCGATTTTTTATTTAAAATGATATATTTTCAGTTTAATCCCATAGAAATTTTATAAAAATCGTTTCTACAGTGTGCCTATTAAATACAAATGACTAGATATAATATGTCGTTCAAGAAAACGAAATTGCGTATTTTGCTTTCCTGTGATCTTTTTCTTCGCTCGTTGCATATATAATTAGGTGTTTCTTTTTTAAAATAGAATAAATAGATATCAGGGATGCAAGTATTGAAAGCGGTATTTTCAATTTTCTTTAAACAGTCGCTTTTGTTTTTTTTATTTTGGTGACAACTTGCGCGGACAACCTACATGATGGAGAGTTTTTGTTTCATGCGTTTGCAATTCCGCTGGGTGTCACCCTTCCAGAACACAACAATAAAAGTGCAACACTGCTTGGCAGCGGATTACCAGAAGTGGTTGGTGGCGGTAGTCCTCTGCACAAAGTTGGAACAAGTTCTACTTTCGGTTGATTCTTTCGCACCAGTCGTAGGATACCTCTTGGGACACTGAGGGTATTCACCTAAGGATGAAAGCAACATAGACCCCCAAAGCTTGTTAACATTTAGCCCTTCCACTTGACCGAATACAAATCTATAAAGAAAACCGCTTAAGAATTCTAACTTAAAATTAGACAAAAAAATATATTTAAAAAAATTGAGGCATTCACCCTATTATCACATACTGTGAAAACTTTACCTTCTTTTCATGACAGTAAATAGTCAACTCTGATTATCAGACTTTTCAAACTGTCTGAAGGCCTCCGACATGGTTATCTCGATATATTAATAATAAATAAACATATCGAGGATCCAAAATCATGAATATATCTCAATCACATAAATACAACACGTAATTATTTATCAAAAATGATTCAGAAAACCAAATTCGTAATTAAAGATATTAAAATCGTATAAAAGTCGTAATTAAGTTTTAAAACAAACAGAGAAATGGGTATAATTTTACTTCGTAATTCGAAAAACCCACCAATTATTCGAACTATCAATGGTACAAAGAATAATTGCTTTGAAGGGGCCGAAATGTTAAATAACTAAATGTTAATTAGATGTACTAATTTATTTTTATTGTTGTATACCTATTTAGTTTTGATAAGGGTGAATTGAATTCTGTGTTTGTTCATGTTGTGCGCTGCATCCCAATTGTTTTCTTAATGATAATCTTATATGTACCAAATAAATATCTCATAAATTTCTTTAAATACATATTTATGGTTATTACCATTTACAACCTTTAGTTAAAAGGACAGGTCTGTCTAACAGATAGGTAAAACAGACACGCTTAGTAATATGAAAATGACTGTTAAGATTTTTTTCTTATTATAAAATTAATTGAATTGAATTTTATAGGGTTTGCCTTCACCCTTAACGCAGCTAACGTAGCCTTAAAAACCAGTGCGCCAATTGCAGTTCATATAAATCATCGTATAATATTTGTTTTTAATTTCCCACCGGCGAGAGATGGAACGATATTGCATCCAAAATAAATACCTATCTGAAACGAATTTTCCACGAGGCTTTGTTTTCATTCCGGTGTACATATCGTTTTTACTAATTACTTATTGTATTCTGTAAAATATTGACAAAACATTTGTGTGTGCGTCTTATTATGGTGTTTGAAACACAGTCAAAGAATAGGGAAAATAGAAACTTTATAACTCAAACGCATATTCATTTATTTCTTGAAATTAAAATCTAGTATCGTTTGGACACGAAACATATAACACGCACAAGAAAACATATCAAATCTCTCCCTTCAATAAAGGGTACTGTATTGTCCAAAAAATTGGGAAAACAAACTTTCTAATGGTGAGCTAAGACCAAAGGTAAGATAAATTAACCTTATAGTCAAGTTAAGTTTGATATTAGATTGAGCGCTAAACCGCAGTACTATGACTGAGTCGGTAGAGATAGTAAGGTAAAGTCTTTAGTCGATACCAGTGTCTGGCTAATCAGATCACTGTACCAGTTTTGACACTAAGCACTTTGAACGCTTATTAGGATCATAACTAGCTGTACCCGACGAAGTTCAAATTGCGTTAACTCTGAGTTACCTACTCTTATGCAGAAAAAGTTTTCCCATCGAACAATCAAAACAGAGTTAGTTTGAGTCAGCACAGTGGACTTGTATAAAAATCTTAGAATATTCCAGGGATAGTTATCGGATATAGAGTTTACAGCGATGTAAAAGTTATTCGTAACATATAACTATTTTATAAACTTGCAGAAGTGAGCTAGCACTTTAATAAGAAATGTAGATATATACTCGTAATCGTATTTATTTTTTAATAAGCATGTCTATAACTGAGGGACACTATATGATTCAATTTAGAATGGTCAAATTGCATCATTGTTTATAGATGGCAGTATATATTTTTTTTTATTTGTCAGATGTTGCCGTCAAATTAGTAACATCTATTTTTTTACCGAATGTTTGTAAACGCCTCTTCAGAATGACTAATTACTTTTTGTTAACTTGTATTTGTCAGAACAAGGTTCGTAAAAAAATGTTATTGTCATCAAATTTTAAAGTATTCGCATATCTATCTATACTAATATTATAAAGCTGCAGAGTTTGTTTGATTGTTTGTTTGTTTGAACGCGCTAATCTCTGGAACTACTGGTCTGATTTGAATGATTCTTTCGGTGTTAGGTAGTCCATTTATCGAGGAAGGCTATAGGCTATGCTTTTTTTTTTTCAAAATTAGGGATCCGTAATTATAATAAATTTCTATTTTGTAACACAAGGTGTAAAATCGAAAACCTATTTTTGCGTGCGCTGCAAAAATTATTGACAATAGAACAAAATGATGTACTACGGATTTGTAGATCCCATTAAGACCGACAAAAAAGTCCGCGAGAACATATATCTAGCTATCATGGTTTAATCACAATAACCGATTTCGTGTTGTACACCGTGTGCAGTTTGATCCAACTTGAAAGATAGGATAGCTCACATCTCAATTTATGATCGCAATATTATTTTATTGCAAATTATAATATCGTATGACAAAAACGTTAGCCACAGCAACCACTTTTAACTATGTTAATAAGTTATGTTATTAACTTATTAACATCGATACCTAATGATTTTGCAATAAGTATCATTATACCTAACTCTAATTCATCACTTTAAAAAATGACTAGTAAAGACGGAGAAATGTTGATACATTCTACCTTTTATGGTAGTCAAATTAATCTGAATTCCTACAACCATAGAAGGGGAATTTCTAAAAAGTTTTTAACTCTACGTTCTCTTTGGCTCAGCGCGGTAATACTGCTTTGTGGCTCAGTGTCGCGCTGGCATCCGGGAGGTGAGGTCACGCGCGATTTTATAATGGATGGCAAGTTACGTGCGACTAACGAACTATTTAAAATGATTTACGCAAAAACTTCTGATTGCTTTTATTAAAAAAACGTTTACACACTCTTGCCCCTGGACTAGGATTATATGGCATGGAAAAACACAGAATCACGAGACAAATACCCAGGTCTCGAGAAAAAAATTCATGCTCACCACACAAAGTCCCGGCGCCGTCCAACATGTTTTAGATATATCGTTTACCGCCATTGTGTCAATGGATAGGGTTTTACACCCAAAGAAAAAAATACCCCGTCGTCTGTCTGTTTTACCTTAAAAGGACTATTCTGAACTATAAGACGTGGAGCTCTGATATGTAAACAATCTGTATTTACGGCGGATATGTTAACAAACAATACATCATACAATGGGTGGTACCTTATCCTTATATCCGTATGCGAGTCCCAATCGAAATTTTGTTTTCCTTTGTTTTTACATTTTGCCTCCACACCTGGTAATCCGCCGCCAAATAGTGGTGTACCCGCAACGCTGTGACGGTGGAAAGTGTGGATGCCGGTTAAATTACAGACATTTAAGACGTCACATCCTCGTGGCAGACTTTAGTAGGCGAAGACCAAAGTCGTATTATTGTTCTTGACGGGCGGTGGTAACCACTTAAGAACAGTTGCATAAAAAAATATGTATTACTACGTTTCTTAATTACTCTTTTGAAATAATTATAACCTGATTTACTTATTCTTGTGTTTGACATAGTGCTAGAAATCGATAGATCGTTCATCACAAAGTCAACAAAAATCACATTACAAAATCAAATTATACAAAGAATATACATAGGTATATGTTGCCATATACCACTAACATATTCTGCTCGTCACTGTTTCAGTTCCTAGCTTAAGTAAACATTTAATGTCATCACGAAGTCTGTTCTCGGGTATTCGGTGTTTGTGTTTCGTGATTGTATGTGCTAGGTCATTGGTAATTCTAGCGTAGGAGTGAGAGTGCGGTAGCGTTTCTTTTTTTTGTTTGACAGAACGTGTATTTTACGAACCGTACGAGCCTCTAATGATTCTACTGCAGTTGTCTACCACGGCAGCTCAATCTAGGTGTCTTACATTTCCTCGAATGCGCAGAGGTCGGCCACCGGAGGGGTTTAGTTAGGGTAAAAGTCCCACATAACTCGGTTGTCTCCCCCAGGGCAACCGGTGTATCTGTTGCAGATTCCCCTTCGTCAACAAAAAAAAAAAAAAAAGGTGTCTTACATTTGTTGTTTTCATCGTACCGCACCTCAAAAGTCAAAAGTGAAACCTTTATATCATCGTTCGTTGTCTTTCTATCAATCCTTTTTTCTCAGGAACGCGTAGACGTATCAAGTTGAAATTAAAATCAAATACTCAGTCTATAATTTCTAGAAGCGGTGAAACAACTCACCATCTAAGTCAATGCATACAAAAGATACGGCCGTTAAATGCTGCGTGTATGTCGAATATTTTGACTCTCGCAAGGGGATCTAAACCTATAGGGTACGTTCCGCAGAACCCTGTAATTTGGTGAGAAGCAATGTCATGTAGCACAAGAAAATAAATAAATCCGAACCCGTGAATTTGTAGTTACGTCACAAAAAAAACACATGGAAAAAGCTACAATTTACACGTTTACATACAAACGAGTCCGGCTCGCATTATTTCAAAATATGTAACAAAAAACCGCCGTTTAGTATTTAGCATATAATCTTATCAAAGCAAAACTTTATAGACGTCTGGATTCGAACGTGTAACATTGTTACAGCATCAATAGTGTTACAGGTTCGAGTTCAATATTAATATTATAAATATAGTGAATAAGGTGATAGGGAAAGTGGAATAGGAAGATTTTGTTTGTGCAGTAACTAAACTTACCTAAATGACAAGTTGAAAATCGAATAAAAAACGACATTAATACTTTAATCCATTAATTCTTACCCCTAGGTTACTTTTTTCAAATGGAAAAAAAGACACCTTTACACTGGTAAATAACATCAATGCAAAAGGCGTATTTTTTAAATAAAAAAATGGGGTGTTTGAAAAATTGATTTGAATAAAATGGGGTAATTTAAAGGTGTCGGGCGAAGAAAAGAGTAACAGGAAAACAAAATACTCAATTTCGTTTACTTGAATGACAATTTTTTCCCGTTACTTTGTTTTAACAAACAAACAATTAAAATACAATAGAATTTTTCGATTCGTTTCATTCATGATGGAGCATGGCTGGTAACAAACATTAAAAAAACCGAATTAATAACCTCCTCCTGAAGTCGATTGAGAAACAGCAAGATCATTCTATAATACCTTATTTAATAACTATCTAGTTATACTCCCGTGACTTCGTTCGCGAATAAAATAAAAGTAGCCTATATTACTCCCTATAACATCACCTATCTGCCAGTGAAAGCCCCGTCAAAAACAGTCCAGCTGTTTCGGAGATTATCCGGAGCAAACAGACAGATAGACGGAAACATCTCAAATAGAATATTTACATTGTATTTTTCTATAAGTTCTGTCTGGTCTGAATAAATCTCTACCAACAAATTATGCAAAATACTAATGTATTTTGCACCAATTACAGTGTAATTGAGATTGAATCGCCATCGACTGGGATCGATACAACCATTAAGTGTCTACATTGGCAATGGCGACTCCGTCTCGGAGATTCGCCTGGAGGACTGAGTTAAAGGATTAGATATTTAGTTAGCTTCGAATTTGAGAAAAGTTATTGGACTAATAGAACCACTATATTGGCAATATTGTTGAATTAGACGATTATGAAGCGTTCAGAGGGGTTAGTTTACAGTAAAGGAAAAATTTAATATTAAGACCAGGTATGGTGGCAGGGCTCAGGGAGATATCCTCAAGTTACAAAGTGAAATAGTCTGTTTCGACACACACTGTCTTCTTCTTCGGTATTCTATTTTTATACCCAACAAAATGCTCACGGCTATTATCTTTTTCCTAGATACACAACCATACAAACTTTATACATTGAACTTTTCTCTTCTTATGGGTTAATAATTAACCGCACCGAGTCTAGCATACTTAGCTTACCTATAAACTATTAAAAAAGCAATAGTAATATTTAAACCATCATTTCTATATTTCACTACGGCCACTATAAGGTTTTGTAGTCATTTGACGATGTCTCCTTAGAATACGAAAATGGTAAAATCTACGTTGAAGGTGCATTTGCATTTGGTATTGCTTTAGAGAGCGCGGACCCGTTCTGTTTATTTAGTGTAGTTCAATTTAATTGCTCCATTTCTGTAATAATTTGAGGTGAATTCTAACTCTATAGATAACTCCACTTTGGTCGGCGTTTTATAACTTTGCAAGTAATCAAACGCCGGGAAATTTCAACAAGGAGAGCATAGTCTCGGAATATCTATTACATTGTATAATATTAATGTGTAGAATTATTATTTTCCATCAAGATATTGCAGAAAAATAAAATATACCTTAGATTCCAAGTTGGACCACAAACTAATCTAACTTTAAAAGCTTCATCAAAATCCGCTCAGTAGTTTTTGCGTGCACCCCGATCAAACAGAGAGAAAGTCTTCTGATCTAATTTTTGTTTTTACAGGATAGCGTTATTATCGTTGTCTGATCAGATTTTTGCCAAGTAAACTTATCTACAATTTATTTTATTCTTTCGTTTCCATCCATAAATTATCCATTCAAATAGTTCTGCACGTGAGTCATAATAACAGAACACTAATTTCACATGTTTCATGCTAATCGTGGTACGAACAGATGTAGACTTGTCAAATAAGACTAATTAAACACCGAAATCTGACTGTAACCCGACATATTTGTGTATGTATATCAGTTTAAGAATTTGCTTTGACATGTCGAATTCACGTGAATACGAAATTTGTTCTAGTGTACTCTGTTTTTGGTTGAGTTATTTGTTCGCGTTAATACTAACTTGTCGAAACCTGGTACCAATGGACATGCAATACTATATTTGAACATTGCTATTTATCTTCGCTATTTTGATACGACGAGCTAAAAATCCACCTGATGTTAAACACTAACCAAAGCAGTGCCAAACAAAATCAAAAACGACTGCGTTGTCCCCATAGTACAATATGTGAAGAAACGTAGCATTGTATTCCGCCCGCCACTCTGAGATGGGAATGTAACATCAAATGCGCATGAGACGTAACATGCCCGTCTCGGGTGACGGGCGCAACGGGGTGCGACTTGGGTCTCTCATACTTCGGTCGGGGAGGAGTCATAGTTGCATTGCTATTGTTACGGGCGGAGGTAACCATTGAACATCAGGTGGGTCTCGAGGACGTCCCATTGCTATAGGCACACAAAAAAATGCTCCATTTTGTTAGTACTGGCCCAAACGAACTAAGCAGTGGTTCTACAGCTACTTGGTTCCTTCCGCACGTAAAGCAAAGCCTGGACGTTATTAAGATATATTCGAGGACGACCTGACTTATACTTCGACAGGGGCAAAGATTACATAACATTGCTCATTAAAAAGTCAATGTTGGCTTTAGATCACATTAGCTGCCCCCCGCGGTTTCACCCGCGTAGTGTCCGTTCCCAAAGGAATACATGTATTGTATGAAGGATAAAATGTAGTCTATGCTACTTGCTGATGATGCATTCCAGTGGTGAATTAATTTTTAAAATCGATTTAGTTTAGTCGTGAAAGCGTAACAAACAAATGTACTCACTTTCGCATTTAAAATATTAGTTATGATTAGGATGTTTTGAAAACCAGACATGCTACGCTTTCAGCGCAAAAATCATGAGGATTTTAGCACTAAAAATAAAACTATAAAAGTGACCCGGTTAGTATAATTATTCCGTGATTGTGTGTGAGCCACGGTGTACAGACACGAGGGAAACATTTAATTACTTTAAACAAAATTAATGACTCAATGTTTTTGTTAAATCGTTTTTTACTTAATGACAGCTGACAGTTCGTCTTTTGTCATGTAGATGTTATTTAACATATTTTTTTAATGTTATTTGATGCAACAGCAAAACGCCTCCAGTTCTAACCTACCAAAAATCCAAGTAGCATTGCTTGCGCCACTCACTCTGCGACGGGATGTAGTGTCTCATGCGCTTGTAATTTCACCGACATCCACACATTAACAATGATGTTCACAACAATAAAAAAAAACATATTCCAAGATCCCGATTGCAAAAAATCAATAGAGCTTTTATGGGAAATTGTATAATAAATGCTTCTACAAACTTTCTGAGAATGCTACCAATCTTCCCCAGAATGCCAAGAGTGAAATCACATCTAAGAAATAGAATAAAGAGAGCGTTTTACTCAGTACATGATAAAACTACTTCAAAATATTGCGTATATCTGTTTACATAGTAATAAGGAAAATGTTATTCAGATTTAAGTACTTACTTTATTAAAGAGATCATGCTTGCGAAAGAAAGTAATCCTTCTATTAAGGATTTCTTGCTCATACTTCCCAGTTAGGTCACATAAAGTTGAACAAGCGCAAAACTTAGTTTTAAGAACCCATGATTTATGGTACATATATATATGTATATTTCTAATTGACGTTTCCAAGTATTCTTAACGTGCCTGAACCAATTCTGATCAATTTTGTTAAAAAGATTGAGATAGAATATAGTATAGAAGATGAGATTCTAAAAAGGATAGACTTTTGTCGCAAAAATAAGACTTAAAAGGGGTGAAGCAGATGAAAGTTTGTACAACAAAACTTGGCAAGGAGACAGATTGCAGCCTGAGGAAGAACACAGGCTGCTTATTCCCTGAACACCATTCGGGCCGGGGGCGTAGCTGATATCCAATAAATATTGTCACTCACGTTAGCTGATGTAAAAATTGAAACAAGGAGCCGATTTCCTCGTTTAACGGGTAGAGTGAGGCACTCGTGGCGATGCTTTGCTGTTCTTTACCGCTCATCTAAGTTAGGCAACTCTCAGCCCGGTCAGAAGACCGGATGGAAGACCGTTTAATGGCATTTGAATGAGCGCTTCCGCGCTTCGGAGGGCACGTTAAGATGTCGGTCCCGGTTATACTAGTCGATAAGTCGTGTTGGAGGCCTTCGGGTGGTTTGAAAACTCCGACAACAGAGCTGGCCGCTGGTATGAAAGCAGAAGTAGGATGATTGAAATTATGTCATTTTATCCTTATATAACTTCGATAACTATTTTAATATTTGATTAAAAAAATTAACGGTAGTGGTCACGTGACTTACAAAATTAAATATTTAATATTTTAGAAGTTGTTCACTTCCATGTAAAAGTTCTTTAAAAAATTCGGTACAAAGGGCAAACGAAGGATATCGAATTTTTGGAATGACATTAAAGTTTATTTTTTTCTCGATTTCTTTAATTTTGTTTACGACTGTAGTCGTAGCGATATTCATTTTATAGGAAACTGTTAATTATGAACTGTAACGATGTCGTGTTGTATAATAATTAAGCGTTATTTAGGTTAGGTTGATGCTCATGTCATATGTTCGAAACCAGGTCAGAATCATGTCTAGTAATGCGAATTTGTAATTAACTTTTATGCACTTTTATATTATAAGTACCGGCGACCCAGCTTCGTTCGTTTTTAAGTAAAAGTTTTTCAAATACAATTATACAGGTGAACTTAAACAGCAAAACCATAACACATTTCATCCGAATCTTTAAAGTCGTTTCCGAGATACGCGAAACAAATTCATATACAAGAACTGTTATTTAAAAGTAATTAATTTCTCAACACATTTACCGCCAATGATTTTTCATATAAGATACGTTCCAATTAAATCTATGATACGCAATTTGTCTTCTTTTTGCCTAAAGCCCATATCATGACTTATCGAGTTGTTTAACCGGGACCGACATCTTAATGTGCCCTCTAAAGCACGGAAGCGCTCAAGTTAAATGCCACTAAGCGGTCACCCACCCAACTAATGACTGGGTGGAGAGTTAACTTAGAAGATCTGTAATTAATATATAAACAAGCTTCGCCATGACCTCAAGAATTTCTGTAACATTAAATAACTTATATTTTTGGTAATACAATATATTTTTGAGAGCGTGGAGGCCCAGGGACATAGACACCGACTTTCAATCTGAAGGTTGCTGGTTCAAACCCACACGTGCACCAATGAGTTTTTTCACTTGAAACAATTTATGTGCGCAATACCACGTTCTCAAAACGGTGACGGAAAACATCGTGAGGAAACCGGCATGTCTTAGAACCAAAAATTCGACGACATGTGACATCTACCAATCCGGATTGGGCTCCCGTGGTAGATCAGAGCCCATTCACTCTCAATTATCGAGAGTAGGCCGGTGTCCCTGCAGTGGGAACATTAGAGGCTGGTATGGTAATATATTTTTCTCCAATAGCACAATTAATGAGCCTAACGGCCAAACGCTACAATATTCTTATAGAATACCATAGCAACATCATAATGGTCTTTACATTTTTTGACCGATAACAATGTTACGGTTATCAGACGCCGAAGATAATACTTAGCGACTCTATAGCCTAGGTGGTAGCCACCCTGGCTTCGAAGCGAGGGGCTTCGGGTTTCTTCCAGTTGGGTCAAATTTAAATTAAATCTTAGATCCGGGATTTTTTTTAAATAACGTGGGTCTATGCCAAGCTATCCCTTAGATTGTTTTAATTTTCCATAAAAATTTAAGAATTGTGACAATTTGGACATACAAAAACGAGTACGGTTTCCTGAATGTGACCAAATAGCAGTGGTACTGAGCTTTTTATTTCGCTCCACTATACTGTTAGATAGTCCATTAATACGAGATAGCATACTTTCTATTGCGCGTACTGATCTTAGGTATGGAATCATAAACCTTATTATTGTATTAAGTTGGTAAGTTTGACGTTGAATTGAGCGCTAAGCAGTTTCCAATCCCTGAGGGCACAAGGTTTTGGTATCTGAAAACAAATAACCGCTGACTCTCATACTCCGGTACGATTGCATGTGTCTCAGGTGGAAACCGAACTAGTTGTTCATCACACAAAGTTTAATCCAGAATTCAAACCCGGGGGATTTGTTGGCAGGATAACTACCAACTAAACTACGGAGTCGTCAAAGTCAAGTTGTAAAGCTGATCTCTGCCTCATACAGAGTGAAGTGAAGCCGAAGTAAAGTTTGCTACACACACAGGAACTGGAGGGGTATGAAGCAAACATGGCTCGAACGGCATTACACAGAACTGCATCGTCGTATTTGTCAGCCTTGAAGAGTCAACGTACACGACCGGTTTTAATCGATCCGATATTTGCCGGTTAAGATTTTATACGTTGTTACTTGAAATAAAACCCTTTATTAGAAGTGACTGATTGTATTAAAAAATATTATCTATAGTCAACGAAGATATCACGTAAAAACATACAAAAGAAAAACACTCGTACAACCCAATTTAGACCTTTTTTGAAGTGTGCTAAAAATATAACATAATATGACCACAGTATAAACAGTGCATCGTATTGTATTCCGCAACTGTTTGCAAGCATGACGATCAAAACGTGCGATATTGAAGTTTTCAGTCTGAAGGCTTCAATACCGCACTAAGTTACCAAATCATAACTATTACCATTTAGTTTTAATGTCTATATATAGCTTTGTGAATAATATTGTGAGTTAATATTATTTTTTGGTCATGTTTAATCAATCAAGGTTATTGATGTGTAATCAATCACTCGCTTCCTATACAGTAGATTTGTCACTATTAATTTTTCGGTTCATTTTATGTTTTATCAACTGCCGTAGTCCAACATAAATCGGTGTTCATTCTAAACGGTCGTCTGCGTCTGCACTTAATGAGGACAGTGATTTAGTCTCGAAGTTCCTCGTCAAAGTACTCAATGAAGTAAATGAAGACCTGACGTACATACCCACATTACTGCAGGGGCAAATATTTGTGTGACGACATTTATTTTCAGGTGCTGGGTATTTGCATTGAGCTGCGTGTCTATGTGCTACAAATAGTATCATAGTAAAATATGGGTGAGTGCTTGTAAATTGGAGTACACTTTTGATTTTGTGAAGAAGAATTTGTGTTTATTTTATGTAATTAAAGTGACCGAACGACTTGAATGCCCACCTGATATTAAGTGGATGTTTCAGCCCATAACAACAGTATAATTATTTAAGTCAGAATACTCTTGTCGCATACTGTTGCACCCATCACCCGAGCTTCTCATGCACCTGTAATTTAAGTGGCACCCACAACCTTCCACCGGACCACAATGTGAATGCACCACTGCTTGACGGCACAGTGTGAGGGGTGGGAGCAGAATTTTTCCGGAGGAACCTGGCACTGCCAGCAACATTTTAAATTCAAACCCAACCCATGAGTATATATCGTGTCACAGCAGAATTTTGGGCACCTTACATGCACACAGATATGTTAATGACAATTAGTTTACATGTGTTAGCTAGTCTTATTTGTTAAGTTTACGTATGTTCCAACCCTAACTGACCAACTCGACAGGAACAAACAGATATAAAACCTCGGAGACCTCTCGGAGACAGTATTACAAATTCGCGAATCTGATCCTGCGTCTGGAGCAAGTTCATTCCCAAGCTTTTTTGTCATCAAGGTAATCTGATATTTTATACTAAGCCTCTGAAACAAGTTTACGTTTGATAAAAGTTTTAAATTTATTTATTTGAAGTGATTGAATTTCACTCGAAATTTTGTTAAAAAAGCGTCAACATTGACCTTTAAAATAATTGCTAAACTTATGAGCTTAAATGAATAATTACTAATATATTTACGCATGTACATCAAATTCTCTTTTAAGTATTCGATTCTTGGGGTCCCATATTGTAAATTGCGCGAACACCTTCTGCAACACAAATATAGTTTTGATATCTGCAGCATGCCCCCACGGCATTATGTCATATGAAAAAATGAAGTGACAGTAGCCGGCGGATCTTTTTGACGGCGTATGTCGCAGAGCTAAGTATCTTCGACAATTTATTAATATGTGGGCCCCACTGAAGTTATTTTTTAAAGTTAATCCTAAGTACGTTGTGGTATCTACGAAAACCAACATTTCATTCTTAATTTTAACATTAGTAGTATCTTAAGTTCCTACTTTTAAAATACTGTTTTTAGTCTAATTTTGCTCAATGGTAGTCTATATAACCAAACTTTTGGCTGCCATATAAAGAAAACATAGCGTCATAGTTATTTGTCTAACCTGTGCCTTAGAATGTACGTGTGCGTATACTCGTACGAACGAGTATGATTACTTGTGAGTTTAAATTTAAAGTTTTCTAAAGAAAAGAAAACTTGAGACCTAACAGGAAATTAGTTTTTAGTTTTGAGTACATCTGGAGCTTGAGATGAAATGGAGATGGAGGAATTAGGTCATGCAATTCAATAGCAGAGTTAGCGTAGTGATTCCTGTAAGACAGATAAGCTGTCTGTATAACTTACTCTGAACTTTGCCGGGAACCAGTGCATCCGTGGACGTAATAGATTTTTTTCACGAATTCAATTTAAACTGGCTATACTTTAGCAGACAAATCTCTGCAATATTTTTATTTCAAAATATTTATAGAACGATCTGGAAATAACCTAATGTTGCCCACATCTGTCTATAACAACAAATAAATACGACTATGTCCCCCCTAAAAGTATAAGAAGGTTCAAGTCATGTCCCGTTGCGCCCTTCACCCGAGACGGGAATGTAGTGTCAGGCGTGTGATTTCAACGGCACCTATACAAATCCAACGGATCCACTTCCAACCGAGCACACCAATGCAAATGTGTTCCGTTGCAACACCCTTCCACCGGGACCCAGAAATTAAGTTATCATAGCTTTGTAACTAATATTAAGTGTCTAATGTAATATAAAATAGGATAGAGACACTTTCTAACCCTATAAGAAGACGTGAATATACGAGACATATATATATATATATATATATATATATATAATATTTAATATGTTTTTTTTTTATATTATAGCAAATTTTGAGCGTGTAGAAAAGATGTACTGTTTTGATAATTACTTCATTTTGATACCTGATAGATAGGAAACCTATCAATCACTACATTATTGTTTACAGAAAGATAAAAGATGATTTGGTTGTAGATTAATTGTTTTATTTTGTTTATAGCGGTAATTTGACGCCATGACATAATTACGCGCATGTTTAGATCAAACTTCACGATCACATTTTTATTTTATTTTACGGCTTATGTTCCTGTTTTTTTTTATTGGCAATCTGCTTTGTTATTCGTGTATATATCTAATTGTCTTTTTAGCCATATCTATTTGTTATTCTGCGTGAGATAACGTAACATGGGATTGCTAACCCGTCCTCCTGAGACCCAACATACTGGCATGGCCGCTTAGTTGGGGCCACGCAGTCACTCATTAACCAGAAACTGTATTCTATATTAGCAACATCATTTAACTCTTGTAAATGAAATTACTCCGTACCAGCCTCTAATGTTCCCACTGCAGGGACATCGGCCTACCCTCGTTAATTGAGAGTGAATGGACTTTAATCTACCACTGGAGCCAAATCTGGATTGGTAGATACCTCTTGGCAATAAATTTATTATTGAACCTGTAGATGAGAAGTCAAAATGACCAGTCTTTCCTATATATCCTAGTGTAGGATATCTAATTAGCTTTTACCCTGGGGGTTTATAACTTTTCAAAATATGAAAGGCTCCGGGGTAATTAGAGTTCCAAATTGAAGTCAGAAAAACTGCAAGTTATTTTTTATTTCCAGGCTTGGGTGAATATGATGCTTTGAAATATTGTGCATTTTAATTACTGCTGGCTCAATGTAAGAATACAAAATGGAAGCTCTTCGTTTTGTTTTGTTATAAACTTAAATTAGAACTTAATTTAAGTTGAAACTGTAACTAATTATATAAAATATATTTATTTTTGTTTTTTACAACATTGATTGAAGCGACAATTTTTTTTTCAATCACATACTTAATCACCATGCGTAGAACAATTTTTACTGCCATCTTTGATTTTTTATATACAATATTAACTATGGTAACAAGGTTGTAAGCAATCTATTTGATTAAGTGGTTTCTGCCACCCATAAGCAACAAATCAATCCCGGTTCTTTTATACCGAAGTATGAAAAGACTCCTAGAGCAGTAAATAGTTAGCAGTCTTTAATTTATAGGTGTAAAAGCAAAAATGAAACCTTAATTATGCTCCTTTAGTAGTTGCAAACAACTTTTCACCGAAGCCAAGGAGAATTACACGATCAAAACTCTCAAAGGATAAAAGGAAAATGCTTTCTCTCTTTGTAGTTTTCCCTCTAGATTTCATGATAACTGTTTGTGTTCTTATTGAGACAGGTAATTATTGCAAGTGATATTTTAAAGGAGATCGTTTGATATGGGAATTTGCATTGTTGTATTTTCTACCAACTTCTAGAGGAGGTTTTTTGTTTTTTTGTGTTTGTTGCCTCAGCTCTCCGGCATTTGGAATTTTTTTTTTGAAAGGATATTCTTTCAGATTGATCATTTTTATTATAAAGTTAAATTTTAAAGTTTAGTTGTTAAATCAAAATAACTGGAAAAATATGTCATCCAATTTAACGAAATTGCGTGTTTTGCTTTTTTTCTTCGCCCGTTGTATACCGATTCGGATTTTACTTTTTTAAATGGTAGGGTCTTTAAGGGCAAAAAACAAGGGAATTAAAAATCAGTTTTAAGTTTTAGTATTTAATATACCCCACTCTACAAGCAGCTGATTTAAATATCGAAAACTAACCGACTTCTATACATTCTTGACTTATTTGAGGTAACCCACCTCATAAAATCATGAAAGTATTGAAATCGTTTTATATTAAATTTTTTTCTTCATGAAAATTTCATGAGGCTACACCAAATTTGCAAGGTTATCAAGTCACAATTATGAAAAAATACAGCCGAGTTGATATTATCCTCCTTATTTTGAAGTTATACTAATCTTATTAATTTAAACGAGCAATTCTTGTATACCTATATATTTATTTATTTATTTCGCATATCTCGGAAACGGCCCTAAAGATTTTGATGAAATTTTGCTGTAAAAGTTTACCTGTATAATTATATTTCATGTACACATTTTTTTTTATAGCATAGCTTATATGCTGAATAATTTAATACAGCGCAAGTTCGTAAAGTTAATGGTACTTGATTGATAATCTAAAAAAAAACAAGGTAATTCAATTTACAGAGCAGAAAATCAAAATAGCCCGATCTATTTCTGTCCGTCTTTCTATTTGTTCCGGCGAACAGGACATTTACTGTCAGATAACTGATGCTATAAAGAGTAAATAAAGCTACTTTTATTTCAGAAAAAGAAATTTAATTAGGATTAGGTTCAAATTTCTTTTTTAGTTTTACTCCCTTAAATTCGCTATTTTTATATATAAATAGATTTCGATATAAACTCGATGAACGGAGTAATGTTGCAGCCTGATCTCGGGCTATAAGAATCTGACTGTAATATATCCATTAGTGACACGAGGATGTGACGTAACTACGTAAACAACTAGCGCGTTCCACATCACTGGCGGCAAGCATAGGTCAGGCCATTCCAAAAGAAAACGTCATTCTGAAATGTTAGTGGTTCTTTCAATGCAGGTTGGTTGAGCATTTTGTTATTCAACCAACTTCCAAAGCAGGAGGTTACCAATTCACTTGTATTTGTTATATGTCTGTCAGCAACAGAATTCCGTCATTTATCAACCGATTTGGATATTTTTAACCTGACTACTCCGAAGCAAAAAGGAGGGTTATGATTTTTACCGGTATGTATGTATGTTTTGATAAATGAGGCGTCGTTGGAAGCTCCTTGGTTGTCCTATGTGAAGTCATATTGAATTGGACATAAGGTCAAGAACTAAAAATATTTTCTTTTCGTTTTGAAGAAATATAGGTACCTTCAGAATAGTTCCATTGCAATTTTATCAAAATCGGTTGAGTAATTTGGTTGTAAATTGAAAATAACAAAAAAAAAATGTAATTTAAAATTGTCAATAAAAATAAAAAAGACGGCTTTTTAATGTTAATGTTCATTTTGAATATCCGCCTGACGTAGACTACCAAAAGCAGAAAAAAAAAACAAACCTCGCGATTTCGTTCGAAACGTGGCAACTTAATTTACAAAATACTGGGAATATCCGATTACAGTGGTCTTATTAACCATCCGGCATGAGTAGATAGTGATCGGCTACTAAATTGCCTCGAACGAGTTTATCTCCCGCGAGCCAGGGGAAATCAACTGATGAAGTATAGTATATCATGTCCTTTATAAATAATTTCAACATCCATTTATTTTAAAACTGTTGACCAAGATGCATTTTTTTAATCATTTTGAATGCTCTCCAAGCTCTATTGGCCATAGTTCCCATTCTCGAATAAAATATTTTCGACGGTCAAACTAATGAATCGAACTAGTGATACGCTGGGTGGGTTGGATTCCCATGCAGGAGATTATTTTGTTGAATAAATATATTGTTTGGTGCCTGGTGTTTTATAACACAATAAAGTAATACATTTAAGTTTTATTAATAGTCTAGTCCAAAGTACAAGTCATAATAAATATTTACTCTAGTCTACCCCGATGTTATAATTTTTTCCTTGTATTAAAACTAATTAACTTTATATTTATATGGTTATAAGATATATCTACATATACATTTGTGCCTAATGCAGTTTTAGTGATCTAAAACCTTCTTTGCATTATTGCCTTTCTAATGACACCAGCTTGGGGCATATCGGTTCGATGGTTTCAAAGTCTATAATGAATTGAATAGATAAAAACAATTTTTTAGTTTTATATATTAAGAAACCTTTCTTGAAACTTTGAAACGTTATACAAATAGTCTAAAACATTACAAATTATGTCCATCACGGGAACAGATGTAAAACATGATGGCATAAGAGAGTGTCATGCCGTTTGCCGTCACGACACAGGCGTGCCTTTATATATTATATTCACTCTCCGTAGATTTTCAAATGAGTTTTTTATTTGTATTAAAGCGTCGGGACGAGCTGAAGGACCGAAGTATACAAAGACCCAAGTCTCAGGCGCATGTAATTTCACCGGTACCCACACCCTTCCACTGGAACATAGCAGTGCGAGTGTACCACTGCTGATATTTTAAAACATAAAATAGCGAATCCGGCCTTTCCATTTGCAAGTGATATGCTTTCCAACGCACAGGATTTCATGAATGGATTTCACAAATGAACTTCCAATGAGACATTAATTGGGTTAGCTTCTAATTCATACTAACTTATAAGCTTTTATTCCTGATTCAGAGAAATTTTCTCTCGGCTTATCTTACAAAGAGATATCTTTGTACAGGGATTAACATATTTCTTAGAATTAAATGAGCATGAGTAGCTTCGTTTGTAGTAGTAGTAGCCTGCCTCGGAGGGTGCCGGGTTCGATTCCTGGGTAAGTAAAATTTTGTTTATTTGAATTATTTATATCCAAAACCAAACATTACATTACATTTTGACGTTATATTAACGGTTAAACTTGAAGCTTTAGTGCAGAGGGTTTTAGTAAATCTAATGAAATTTCTATTGAAATCGTTTTTTTTTTGTGTTTGATATATAAGGATATAGTAGTGTTTTCATACCTTCGTTAGTTTTGACTAAACACTATTTTCTTGATATATTTAATGAAAGGAAACAGAAAATCATAAAAAAATCATAAATCTAAAATACGAGTAAAAGGTTAAGTTGACTATTTAAGATAAGTAACATTATTAACGTATAAATTTTAAAACTATCATGGTTATGAACATTATTATTCGTGTTACCGGGTTTGCCCGGGACCATGACGCATGTAACTGCGTCGAAATATCGGGAGTCAACAAAACTCACAAATCATGGTAAATATCTCGGTAACACGAATAATAATTATTAACGTAAATGTATTGCGAACGCTCCCTCGATTAACCGAATGTGCTGGTACCTGGCTATATTAATAACCATTGTCGCTGGCACACTTCGTCGCATATTATGCCTTCATTAAAATACTAGCAGCCCGTCCCGGCTTCGCACGGGGTAGTGACATAACTACAATAGTTGGACATATGCTACCGCGGAGTTTTTTGTTCTTCAATATTATTATACATTATTTTGTTCTATCGCTAATAGTTTCGGCAGCGCATTTGACGAAAGACATTTTAAGACTCATTTTTCTACACCTTCGGTTACATTGTTCAAATTTTACCAAGGATCCCTAATTTTTTTCAAAATGAAATATAGCCTATGTCAAATTGGAAGAATGTAGCATTCTATTGGAGAAATAATTTTTTTAAAACGGCCTAGTACTTTTTGAGCCTATTCATCACAAACATACAAAAATAGGTACAAATCTTTTCTCTTTATTGTATAATATTAGTGTACATTTTTCCTCAAGACCTATCGAGTGTGGCATCAAAATATTGGGTTTTATAAGTATTGTACAAATTGTATGTTTCAATGTAACTTTGAATTTTTCACGCAGTTGGACTTTTTTTCAAGAATTTTAATAACATATTTTTTTAAAACGTTTGATATGATTTTTTTATTTGATTTTTTTATTTTTATATCTGTTGGCATTGTGTTAATACCCTCATCGTATAACGAATAGAGATGTTCTTTTCCCAAACTCGTTTCTTAATTGAGGCTTAACTAGTTTCTATTGGTAATACTCATAGTTAAGATGGCATGATTTTTGTGTATTTTAATTTAGAACGATAATATAATTTAGTTCAACCTTTTTGTGAACAGGTGTGACGCCACAGTATTTAAATAATTCTAATTTATTATTTAAATTTTTGTTGGAACAATCAATTTTAAAACCCTGTATATAACATACAATATGATTGTATGTTACACTTTCAACTACTTTCAATACTTTCAACTATACTTATTAAGACGTTAACTAGAAATTTATTCACTATGATATAGAATTTTGCCATTATTTAAAGCTTAGTGCAAATTTTGTCTGTGTGCTTTGACCAGTTGAATCTATTTTCTATTACTAAACCGAGATATGCATGATTGGTCACCTGTTCAATGTATTATAAGTGCGCTATTTGAACAGTAGGCATTACTTGAATGTAGGCAGCCATGATTATGGGCTAGAACATGAATATTATCTTCACAAAAATATTGACTGGAGCGAACGTGAATGAATTAGATTTTATCGGAATTTATTACATGTCTAGTATCATGTTACCACTTACATATTGAAGCATATTTCGATATTATTTTGAGCGAACAAAAATATCGTTGTCTGCTATAGACAGGAAGTTCCTCTAACCCGTTCACTGTCAGGTTGCATTGAACACAAGACACCGGCAGCATTACTTTGCTGAAATTAAAACTCTGAGCCAAGTTAAAAGCTCAGTATTCAAATGGCTTCTGTACCTTCTGTTCTTTGAAGCAAGAGTAAGTTCCTACCTAAGTAGGATTAGATTCCGTCACAAGTTTATCCAGTAGTCAAGGTTGCTGATAATGACGTTTTAGATTCTTACAACAGCTTTAAAATTATGATGCCGAAGTTTCAGTTCATTAATTAGAGCTCAAAATTGTGGGCACACAAACACTTTTGTAACTTAATATGCGGGCTTCGTTCAACGAAAAATATCTCTGGATCCTTGTATTCAAAATTTTAGGTTTCGTGTAAGTTTAAATGTCACTACTTCGCCGTTACGAGAACGTGGTATTACGTGGTGAACGTGGAATTTTTCGAGTGAAAAACTCATTGGTGTCAATAACTTAAAGTCGGCGTCTGCACCCCTGGTCCACCACGCCATATTACTAAAAGTCAGTAGTAATAATCCAGATTTTAATCTATTTCTGTGCCAAATTTCATCGAGATCTGTTCAGCTGTTCTGGCGTGATTGAGTTACAAATATTCGTCTATCCAAATTGTCACATTTAGATATATAATATTATAGTAGTAAAATTGTCTTCAAATTTAAAGTTCTGAGAATCTATGTAGGCTTTATTGGCCGACATCGCGTAATATTTTCCATTTATTTGTTCCAGAACATGCCGGTTTCCTTGCGATTTAACTGTTATGAGAATTTGATATTGAACGTATAAGATTTTCAAGCGACTATATTGCATTTACGGGATTATTGAATTGCACTTGTGAACTTCCGTTTGAAAATAGGCATCCGTTGGCCTACTTCTTAGATTTATAAGCCATTTTTTAACAAAAATAAACGTGTATGTTTTTATTTAACATTATGTTGCAACGCAGATATGGTTGTACCGTTCATGTCATCGTTTGCCAACCTATATTCTTAAATAAATGATATGATATTATAATTTTACTTGTAATTCAGCTAGTTTCAAAACTGATCATTAATCGCAAATTGTATGTTTGGCGTTGTTTATTCATGAAGTATTAACAAATCTATCAAATATTAAAGAGAATATAGTTGGATATATTTTGATGTTAAATTGTAAATACCAATCCAAAACTAAATTTTGATTCGGGTTGATGGGTAGTGTCGCGGAAGGAACTGACGGCCTACCTAATATTTCAATAAAATTCGTTTGTGATTCTATTAAATGGTTACAACAATATTACGACGCAGCTACTCCCGTACACTAATTCACACTGAGACGGGGATATTAAATTTCATGTACCTGTAATTTCAGGGACCCACACCTTTCTACCGGAACAAAGCGAAGTGCATTCCTTGGCGGCGGATTACCAGTTATGATGGAAGTGCTTTTCCTGACGAACTTGGCACAATTTTTACTACTTCAGATTATGCCACCCGGGGACTACGGGTAGAGCCTCTGTAGGTGCATTTATGGACGCGAACAACAAGGTTCTCTTAAGAATAAATGAACATGTCAAGTAAATACTAGAATTCATTATCTTTCCGTGTATAAACTGCAGTCAAGTAGTCTAAGTGGTCCATTCTTAACTGTCTAGAGCAGAAACGCACTGAAAGCACTTTTCTTTTTGCTTTCACGTAATTTTCTCTAACGCTACGTAAGCTGGATGCTACAGAATTCATATCATTTAGACAGTAGCCGAGTTATTTATTTCTACTGAATGTTTATTTCACTACAAAAAGAATATTTTATATTCTTGAAAAATTGATTCCTTTTACATGGTCTTCGGGTTAATACATTTATTTATAGTTATAATAACTGTAACAGATCTAATTAGGTGCTCTGTAATCGATACCGAAGCCAAAACTGTCCATTTTTTTCATCTATCCGTCTGTCTGTATCTAGGCCGCGCATCACGCAGAAACTACTGAATGAATGCAAAGGATTTGAGTTTAAACTACGAGGTAGGACACTGGATACTATTTACGCCGCACAGTTCCCAGGGAAAGAGGATGTAAGTCAAAATGTGTTTTTTGTTGTAATCATTAATACGGAGTCCGATTTAATTCTTTGTTAAAAAGGAGTTACTTTAAGTTCAATTTTCTTTCACTATGTTCTAGTCACCATTGTTTGCGTATAATTAGTTGCAGGTACATTAGTTGCTTTTAGTTTTATTGAAATAAAATAAGCATAGAAGTGGCGTATCTAAGTATATAAAAACATCAACGGGACTACAGATTTTATTCATTGAATTAGTGCAATATGTGTTATATATTCCTGTAGCAGAAAAATAATTGAAGTATATACAGTTTATAACCCAGAAAAGAACATTTGAAAGTTACCGAGCTCAGAGGTTAATGACAATGTGAACTTTTGAGAGTAATAGCTTCAAGTTGAGTAAGCTCCTCGGGTTATAATGGTCTTGAAAGCTCAAAGTAGAAAAGCGCAGTTAATGAGCTCCGTCGCTAAATGGGAAACTAATAATGATTGCAAAAGTGTTCCAGGTTTGATCCCCAGGGCAGGTGTTTGTGATGATAATAACCTATTCTAGGGTCTGACTGTTAATTATCGCTTCAGAGCTAAGACCGAGATTGGATGGTATTCCGTGCAGAATTGTCTAGTTTCAATCATTCATTATACAATGGTCTACAGTGGTTTAAATGCCCTTGATGACTACATCAAACCACTAGGTTTTAAGTTCCTCTATCCCAACAATCACGAAACCATGGATAATGTAGGCTCTGGTTATATTTTTATATTTTAACAGTCTTCAAAAAAGAGGAAGTTTTCAATTCGGATGCTATTTCTTATGTATGTTCGGGCGTAATCCCTTTACATACGGCATAGACATCGACGAGTACAGACGGCTTTACAAAATCCTTTTTTTGTTTGATAGGATATGCTTTCAGAATAGAATAGAAATTTATCAAAATTGGTTCAAAAGTTTCGTTACTCAAACAAAGTCAGAGAAATATGTCATCCAAATAAACGAAATTGTGTGTTTTGCTACTTTGAAATTATTGAAGTTGGTATTTTTAAATTTGTTACTTGTTTTTAAATCAGTAAGAATGAGAAAGACTTAACAAGTATATTTTTACTCGTATATACAATATATAAATATGTGATAAGATTATCCTTTGTATTGAAAATATTTTTTAATTGTTGTTTAAATATTGTATATTATATAATACATAAAAATGGAAAAGAAGAAAAAAGTCATTGAACTTACTTTTAAATTTAGTAAACCGTCGTTTAGTAGCTTTTTTATTTTTTTATATATTTTTTTTTGGCGCAATCTGTTTTTATAGGCTCTCTCTGAGAAATTATAGTGAGGTACCTCACTATAACCTACTATGAACTATGGAGAGAGTGTACCTTTATGCTCATATTTGCTCTTATAATCTTAAAGCAAGATGTTGGAAACATCTTTGGCTCTATTTCTCTATAATCTGTTGCATTATAGTTTCCTAGAAAATTTTCTTCTCCAAGCTTCACTTGCAGAATCCGTCAAAACGTTTGTAAAGTTTTGAATCTTCAGCCAACTTAGAGTGAGAATTATTAAAAATATGAAATATGCCAGAAACATAAAAACCAGCTCTGGTTTTCATGATTTTAATTATGATTTTTTAATTCAGTTAATCATGAATATATTCGAAAACTGTTGACTTCGCAGAGATATTCAAGGCAAGGAATTTTTTTTTTTTTAATTATTATGCTAAGTTAATCCGGGGTAGTATTGGGTTCCACATTAAGTAATCTTGGTGTGTTTTAGTGGAAGGATGTAGGTGCCGGTAAAATCACACTTAACATCCTCGGGTGACGGGCGCGACGGAATACGACTTGAGTCTTCTCATACTTTGGTCGGAGAGGGCCTCGGCCGTATTGCTTTTTTGTTATTGCTAATAACTACATAGTATCAGGTCCTCACGCCTCAAGCTCACGCCGTCAAATTAATATAAAAAATATATATTATATCAAAATATAAATCAAATATATTATCAAAATGTATTGTAGTTTATGCCTAACAAAGTCAAAGTTAAAAATCTTTATTTCCGTTCCGTGAAAACGTCAATATTTTTTTAATAAATTTTACCTACGATTTCATGTTTCCTAAAATTAAGTTTATCGCTTGTTGAAACCCTATCCGACCCTCTACTAGGAGGAACAAGCAACGCGAAGTGATAACTTACTTTGAATAACTTGAGGCGTAATATGCCCCGTCTCAGAGTCTTCGGTGTAATGCAATAAGACTTGGGTCGTCTCATACTTCAGTAGAGGTAGACCTGAGTCGTATTTATATTTTTTGAGGCGCGGTTATCACTTACATATGAGGTATGCCGGTCTGATAAATAAGGCCATATAAAAAAAATATAGTAAGCAGTAAGATTTTTTAAACTACTACTTGTATAGTTTACTAGCTGTGCCCCGCGTTTCTCCCGCGTAGTTCCCGTTTACATGGGAATACAGGGATAAAATTTAGCTTATGTTACTCGCCGATAATGTAACTTTCTAATGGTGAAATATTTTTTGAAATCGGTTAGTGGTTTTAGCGTGAAGGCGTAACAAACCAACAAATATTACCACTTTCGTAACTATAATATTATACATGTATTATATTATAGTTAGGATAAACATAATTAGGAGACGTAATTGACGACTGCGTAGTTGATACGAGTAGTACAACTATCAAGTTGGGTTCTCACAATCTCTCACAAGAGGTGTGGGACAGATAAAAATATTTTTTTAAAATAATTACGTAATTACGTTTACCTTATTTTTACGTTTATTAGCTGCATTATTCAATCCAATGTGGATTGAATAATGCAGGATTTGCATCAATTTAGTCGATTTGTTTACATTTTATTTAATTAATATAATATTATGATATTCAAAAATTAATCCCTATTTCCCTTGATCACGCCATAAGTTGATTACGCCCCCAATTCCATTTAAATATTTTTTATGTTTTTTAATACTATGTAGAAGATTCTAACGGGAAAAAAATTTGTAAACGTTAAATTCTTACTTATAATAAATACATATTATTAACACCCAGACAAAGAACAAGAAATTTTCGTCACACAAATGCTTGACCTGAGTGGGAATCGAACCCACAAACAGAGCAGAAGGCAGATCTACTATGATTATGATGATAGTGATATTATGTGTCGTTGGAGATTCACATCTGGGGGAAACACCTTCCGGTTGGTGAGTCGGGGCCACACGTCCTAAGAGCTGTTCTGACGGGTCAAGGTCAGCCTTCGACTCGATACATCTCCCAAAACCCGCGCCTCTTTATTATTTCGAACGACTACACTGAAATTGAGAATTTCACCTCTGTTTTTTTATTGCTCTGCCTTTATTGCTGCGCCGTGTTTGGCAGCAAGAGGCTGAATATCTGCAGAGTATTATGTAGTTTAATGCCGAGAAGATGGAACTAGTCCGGAACATTTTTCAAACTAAATTCACACGCTTTGGGACTGCAGGCATATCGCATAAAGTTACGGGTAGACATACAACTTAATATAATTCTTTAAAAATTACAAAATATAATTTTAATGTATATTTTGTATTACCCATATTTTGCACTCCGCTTAATTTATTATTAACATTCATAATTTTCGTTGTATACGAGTATATTAAAACAAAATGCCTCGCCGTATTTGTCTGTCTGAATGCGATTAACTACGAAACGTATTTTCATACGGTTGTGACCGATGTACGGAATAATTCATGAAAATGGTTTAACTCTATAAACCATTAATTTCATTGGCTGACATTGACGATGAATGTTGGAAAAAATCATTTCGACTGGAAGCGGCGTGCGTCGCATAATCCAATATAGTTATATGAAAGTAATGTAATATTAAATTATTACTTTTTAAAAATACCTCTTAAACTGCAGCAACGTTACGAACGTCAAGAATGTTTGCTTGTTGTTGTGTTGTTGAAATTTTACGTGTCCAAATACTTAATTACGCAGTTGAGTTTGAGTTTGAGTTTGAGTTTATCTTCCGAGCACAATAACGAAAATTTATTCCTATAAAATACTTATAAAAATGTCTTTACGTTAACAGATTTTTTTCGGATCTTAAGTTAAATTAGATCATCTTTTTCCACATTTTGTCTAAATGAAAACTATATGTCCAAACGGTAACTAAAGAAGCTAAAATTTTTCACGTGGGTTTTGATAAGTAATTTTTTCTGCATGAAACTCGACGAGCAAGCTGTCGCCAAAAGAAGCGCGGTCCGGTCTTAGAAATAAAAATACGCCAAATAGGATTAACATTACTTATATTTTCAGTCTGATACGACGCTACGACATAAATAAATAAAGGCATAATAGACAACTTATTTCTGTCGTAGGGAAGCTGAGGCGAGTTGGCGATGGAAAATTCCTACATTCTGACACAACTATTTATGTGGTTTAAATTAGGTCTAAATCTCAATAATTATAATAAGAAAATATATTATAAATATAATTTATATATTTAATCATTTAGAAAGGAACCTCCTGACAATGCCGTGAGCAGGACTGCCTTTTGTATCTGACGCAAGCTCTATCTAGATTATTGAAGCTCTTCGCTATAGAGCCTTTCATCGACCCGACTATCGTTGCGAATATCGCCGAATCCATTATGTCTTAATTTATGCCTTTTAATCTTAATAGATAGGGGAGACTTGTATTTTGTATGCATGAAGTTGTAATCCAGTCTTTATGTGTGAATGCTTCTTACATTATTTTGTGAGTACATCTATAATTCTTTTTTCTGTTCCTTTTTTGCAATTATTTATTATTTTTTTCTTGCAACATATTTGTTTTTATTAACCGAAGGTTCCACACGAACTTGTAGGTAACTTGTAGGTTGTTATGTATTACTTTTCTATATGACGTAAGCACAAATTTACGGTTTTCGGATTTATTTCTTTCCTTGTACTATTGTACATGACATTGCTTCTTGCCGAATTTCATAATCTATGTATTATATATATAGGCCTATAGGCTTCCTTTGCGAGACTCAACATATGCGGCATAAATAGCCGAATCTTTTTTATTGCCTTCACATAGAAGTTTGATTTTTTTACCGCTCCTAGGGATTGCGGACCTATTATATTATATTAATATTATATTAATTTTGCCTTTTCCACGAATTTCTGAGAAAAACGGTCTTAACAGATGGATGCTGATAGGCACCGCGTTTTGCTGATAGGCACCGCGTTGGCAACACCTCGAGTGTTACTAGCATCTATAGGCGACCGTAGCCACTTACCATCAGGTGGGCCGTTAGCTTGTGTGCCTCATCATTCACAAAAAAAAAAAAAAAAAAATGGACAACGAAGTTATATAAGGGTTCCATTTTTTTTTACTTTTAAGTACGGCACCCTATAAATGACCAGCATTAATCACCAGGCATATCTTTATATGCCTGGTGATCAAGAATAGTAGCGAGTGGCTAATAGTGGTTTAGCCACTCGGCAAATACCGAGACAACTCTGCTGGCAAGCGTTAATTTTCTTACCACAAAGTTTTGATCTTACAAAACCAGATTTTCACTTGTTCCGTTCTATTAAGAACATTTTTAGAAACACAAAGAGAAGCTGTCTTGATTTTGAATGAAATCTTAAATGAGGTGGATTTTTTCCGTGACAATTTATATTTATAAGTTCGTTCATTATACCTATTCGTTCATTATGACATTTCGAGACATTATATTCGAGTTCTCCATTATACGGTGATCATTCCATCAGCGCATCCTGACAACTGGCAATGGATTACCGCATATTCGCAAAACCGCAATATTGGCTTTACTTTGTTGAAATAATGTCGCAAATAAATTAAATTATTTGTTATTTGAACGTCGGTTAATTCAAGATGCCTGTTTAGGTCGTAGGGTTCTAGTGGCGAAACATCTACAAAAAAAAACTACCAGAATCACTTTTTTCTTGCAATGTGTTGAACTATTTGTTCACTGTCACACTACTAGTAGAAGCGCAGTACGTCCGATATTACATAACCCTGGACACGTTCCACAATAAGAAAACATCCAATAACAGTTTTCATAAACATACTGTAACTTACATAATCATAACTCTTGATAATCGACCTAAAAAAAGACGAAATAAACAACTTTGACAAGTAATGAAGCAAAAGTCGATCAAGACACATCCACAGACAAACATGTAACAAGTACACGTTTTTAGTCGACAAATCAACAAACTGTCAACATTATTTCCATCAAATAAAATATTTAAGACGCCTGTTGGGAAGTAATTTCTTGCGTTAACCAGTTCTTTCTAGTTAATATCTACTTGTATACCAGCAATACATTACTCTGTAAAGCTAATATGGACTATTGAATATCATGCCTTGGCTAACTATCGTCCAGTTACACTCGGCCGAGAAGGTCCCTTGGGCCAACCCTGCAGCTAAAGCTTTGCTTGATGAAATATGAGCCGTGCAACGAAGTTTGCTAAACCATGTATGTAACTATGTACACTACGCATATACTCGTACTTATTGCATTTGAAATTATTAATTATTCAATTTATATTCCACTATGTAAAAAACAGGAGTTATGGTAAAAACTCAAAACTCAAAACTCCAACTCATTTATAATATTTATTCCTTTAGATCTCATGTATCATTTGGATACGTTATTATTTTTTATATTCGTGATTACATTATCTGTGTACATCACAGATATGTCAAATTACAGTCAGTTCTCATGTTTTAGCTAGTCTTATTTGTTAAGTTTACGTCTGTTCCAACCCTAACCGACCAACCCGAGGGGAAGAGACAGACAAGAAACCCCTCAGAGACACATTCGCGACCATCTGCATCTAGTGGCGTAAATTCATTCCAAAGCTTTTTTATCATCAATCTGATATTTTATACTAGCTTTTGAAACAACCACGTTTAATAATTGTGTTTAATTTATTTATTGACAGTATTTGGAACAGATCATTATGGACCCTGCTGGGCACAAAATTTTTAATAAATAATGAATGAGGGAGGAGGACGATATTACTCGTATTACAAACATATTATTAAGGTCTTAATTATTCTAAATAGGTAAAAAGACATTTGTTATCGTATGTTTTATTAATCCAATTGTTTGACAGCAGGTGAGATTTTTATGATTTATATCTTATAACTTTAAACGAGCAATTCTTTTATGTATATTTATTTATCGTATCTCGGTTGTAACGGTTTAGATGAAATTTCATCTTTAGATAGGGTTTTGCTGTTTTAGTTTACATACTAGTATAATTGTAGTATAAATGCAAAATTTTACAAAAAATACTAGAGAAAAACCAAGAGAAGAACAATATATTATAAAGGCGAAAGTTTGTATGTATATGTGTCTCTCTCTGTGTATTTGTGTGTGTGTACCTTTATTACTCCTTCACGCGCGCTTAAACGGCTCAACGGATTTGAATGAAACTGGGTACCACGATATCCGGGATTAACACAACTTACGATAAGTAAGTAATATGTTAAGTGTTAAATTGTCTTCCATTCATGTTCTGCAGATTGTGATTACCGACTGAGATCTCTGGTGCGGCGATGCGTGCCTTATCAAGCCAAATCAAATATGTCCAGCATCAGTGTGTATATATGCAATTGCAAAACCGCGACCTTGTTTGATAAACTAATATACATATATCTCCTATAGCGAGGCTGTGGCGAGCAAGCCAAGCTCCAACCTAAGTGGCTTTGGCAACAAGCATTCATGAGTCGAGCAAACATCACAACATGAAACTCAAACAAACAGACACTACCACTCATATATCTCCGGCGTTCCTTACCACTTATGCTGGATGCTATGAAAAAGAAGCTCTAGTAGGCTTAGCTCATTATCCACATTTTCCCCGTAGTTTTTTATTATATTAAAAATGTTTCTTAACATTTTACAAGCAAAATTTCTTTGATATGGTAATGCAGACGTAATATAACATCCAGTTTTGTTGGTCATCTCAATATAGGTGTGGATTATGATAAAAGACAATTAGGAAAAAAAGTTAAACTAGAAATATATATAAAATTATAATGATATAATATAAAATAAGTAATCTTGTATGAGAATTGCGACTTTAATGAATTTATTACATGAAGGCGCCCATGTCAGTGATTTTGCAAAACAAACCACTTACGTTCTTCCAACTTTACTAAAGAGAATGCCCATGCATCGATTACGAACTAGAAAGAAAAATTAATACATTGTAGCTAAAATAAAAACATAATTTCCCAATAAGTTTCATGATTATTTGTTTTGTGAGTTATTTTTTATGAGATAATAGTACTTTGAAAGTACGGGCTAATGTAGAACGCCATTTTGTCGCTGTCTTTTTCCACAAAGAATATAGTGAAAGGATAGCACTACTTTTAAACCTGTCAATTTAGTTGAGTTTAGAGATATGTGTACAACGGAACCGGCACTTTTACTATTATTTTACTAATCTGATTTTATTAAATTATTAGAGAAAGTATCTGTAATATCAAACATTTATAGACAATGATATAAATTAAAAAAGAAAAAAATCTTAATTCCATTCAAGATTAAATGGTGAAGCAATTGTTTCCTGTCTGACGATAATCGCATAGATGTAAATGAATAAATGTTAGTGTACCCTTCTTCGATAATTATATTTTGGAAACGAGACTCTCTCCGTGTTAAAGTGGGTCTCATTCTCGTTTCGTGACTGTCTTCACAAAGAGTGCGGGAATTACGCAGCGTGCCGCTAATACATCCCGTCTACTGAACACGTCAAATGAACCGCGCAGACATTGTCTGCATCGCTCGAAACTTTACCTCAGCGACTACTTCGGACGTACGCCCGGGGTTTTACTCATAAATTTGCTTCAATATTAAAAAGTATAATAACCGTGTGGTTTTTTGCAGCATCCATTTATTATCAGGTGGGCCTTCAGCTCTTCTCGCTTCTAGAAGGCCTTGTCAAGCACAGCGTTATTTTTAAATTAACGCATTTCTTTGCGATTCGAGTACATCTTTATATTAATAAAAATAAATGGCTAAGTGCAAAATCGATAATGGCTAGGCCAGTTGGGCTGTTTTTTTGTTGTTTGTAATAGTGGTTCTGAAAGAAAATGTTTTGAAAAGATCACGTGAACACCCACATTTTTCTATGAGATTTTTTCCACTTAGTCGTTTTACAGCCCAATTCAAATAGTGAATCAAATAATTCAATCAAATCTTCAGTCCACGTGTTTAGGCAAGCATTTGCTGATAGTAATAAATAAATAATAATAATCTTATGCACCAGTAGTCTCATACACTTTTCAAACGAAACAGCAATACAAGTCAAAAAAATAACTATTTACCGCTTGAATTTTTACGTAATGAGTTATTAGAGTTTTCTTATAAAAAGATAGGTTCTAATTTTGTATCTGCACCATCTAACCAACAAATACGAGCCGCATGGACCCTGTAGCTAACGCATTCACGCTTAAAGATTACACTGTCATACCCCTGCACGCTTTGTCACAGATGGCACGGCTATACACACAAGGACATAACAAACATTCAGGGCCCGAAAAAAAAACATTCCACAGTGAGCAATCGAATTTGAGATCGCCACTTTGAAGCACGGGCGATAAAAAAACTACGCTACATAACTAAACGGAGATATTTTTGCTGCCATACATTATTTTTTCACGATATTCTGAGCATGTCTGCGTTTCCGTCGATACGGCAATGAAAGAGTATATAAAAACTGTCCTACCATTATTCTTGGAAATTGTATTAATATTTTAACAGTCGCATCATTCACGCTTTCAGGCATTCCAACAGGAACTTCGGGTATTTTTGGATACAATTCGAATTGATTTTAAATTTTCCACTCCATCTTTCAATTACGCCTGACAAGAATCAGGCAGGGAAGCTTTTATATGCCATTAAAGTTTTAAAATAATGGAATTCGAAGCACGCGCTGAAAACGTGCGATACAAATAGATTACTTCTTAAATGACAGCAATATTAACAGCGAGCCAATTTTAAATTTAATCTGTCTTCATCAAATATTCAAGTCTTTTTTAATGTTGTATTTGCTATCAATAAAATATAGATCTCAAAATGGCAAAGAAAACATCAATATAGCGGCCTCCCCTTATTGCATTCAATGACATTTCTCTTTTACGTTTACTCACTCATACTAGGTTTTCCTGTGTCACAGGTGACATGGAAAAATATAGAAATACCAGACAAACGCCTGAGATGGGTCTTAGGCGTTAGTCAAAACAAATTTTACGCTCGTCACACAGAGTTTGACCGGATCGGGAATCAAGTCTGGGACCGCTTGCTATAAAAACAGGGTCACTATTAACAACATACGGAGCCGTTAGTTAGTTGGCCACTCACCCACAAGTAACCAGAAATCTTTACAGCTCAACTTTCTTACAAACAAATACCTGTATGTATTTTCGTGTATCAAAATACTGTAATTGGATAAAACTATTAGATTGTGACCTACAAAATATCATCAAGGCAATCGACATTAGTCAACAAAGTTAAATTTATTTATGCATATATATATCTACAACAACCTGATAATGCCACCGTCTTGCTTTATCACGAGACTTGGTGTTACGCGCGGTTTTTCCTGCATTAAGTTTTATGTGTTCTTGGTTTTATGGCATTTTTTCCGGGAAAGTATTATATTTTTACATGCCACTCTTGGCAAATATCTTATGTGTTTATTATTGGTAGTGCATGTCTTTTGTGCGATAGTAATGGGGGACCGAGCGGCCTCCTGATGTTAAGTGGTTACCGCTGCCTATATACTACAGTAATAAGACCCAAAGTGTGAAAAGACCCAAGTTGCATCGCGTTACGCTTACCTACGGATGCAATCAACATTTAACATTTAAGTCCCCCCCCCTACTTCCGGTACTAGGATAAACGTTCTTCTTCTTTCGTGTGAGTAAGTAGCCAACTCTGATGACGGAATTTTTATGAGGCTTCCTACGACTAGTATAGCCGGGAGCAAAATCTTAACGTGCCTTCCGAATCACGGAAGCGGTCCTTTCAGATGCCTATATATGCGTTGTATTGTACGTTAATGAGCTACTTCTCGTCGTGTGGGTAACGTAGACGTGACATATAACTTAATTTTGTCATTGGACAAAAATTCTCGTCGGCTCCGTAACTGAAGTGAGTCTTGGGTTCGATCCCCGGCTGGGAAAAACTATTAATGACCTTGACTTTGACTTTGACCTTGACTTTGACTTTGACTTTGACTTTGACTTTGACTTTGACTTTGACTTTGACTTTGACTTTGACTTTGACTTTGACTTTGACTTTGACTTTGACTTTGACTTTGACTTTGACTTTGACTTTGACTTTGACTTTGACTTTGACTTTGACTTTGACTTTGACTTTGACTTTGACTTTGACTTTGACTTTGACTTTGACTTTGACTTTGACTTTGACTTTGACTTTGACTTTGACTTTGACTTTGACTTTGACTTTGACTTTGACTTTGACTTTGACTTTGACTTTGGCTTTGGCTTTGGCTTTGGCTTTGACTTTGACTTTGACTTTGACTTTGACTTTGACTTTTACTTTTACTTTGACTTTGACTTTGACTTTGACTTTGACTTTGACTTTGACTTTGACTTTGACTTTGACTTTGACTTTGACTTTGACTTTGACTTTGACTTTGACTTTGACTTTGACTTTGACTTTGACTTTGACTTTGACTTTGACTTTGACTTTGACTTTGACTTTGACTTTGACTTTGACTTTGACTTTGACTTTGACTTTGACTTTGACTTTGACTTTGACTTTGACTTTGACTTTGCCTTTGACTTTGACTTTGACTTTGACTTTGACTTTGACTTTGACTTTGACTTTGACTTTGACTTTGACTTTGACTTTGACTTTGACTTTGACTTTGACTTTGACTTTGACTTTGACTTTGATACAGTGAATGAATACATCGTGAGGAAACCGGCATGTCAAAAAGCCATAAAGAAGAAGAAACCGGCATGTCTTTCTTAGACCCCAAAAATTCGAAGACAGTAACATCTACTAATCCGATTGGGCTCCCGTAGTAATTCAAAGCCTGTCTCTCTCAATTTTATCGAGAGTAGGCTGGTGTCCAGCATTGGAGGCTGATATGGTAGTAGTGGAGGACTTACCGAAAGAGGGTGACACGAATAAATTATAAGGGTTCCGTAATAGTAATTTGGCTATGAACACTTTACAATTTCATGATTCATTGGTTACTTCACAATATTCTGCTGCATTACGAGAAACGACCAACTGCGAGCAATTTCGCCGTAATAATACGACATTACTGCTGTAATTTCTTTGTTCTACTTCCCACGGTCTGATTTCTTATAATGCTCTCTCCCTATATCCGTAGGCAGCTAAAACCTCTGGTATCGCTCTCGACTAGCACAACCAGAATCTAAATTATTAAGTGATTTCCATCCGGCCGTGTCAACCTCTAATGTTCCCACTACAGAGATACCCATTCACTCTCAATTAACGATTGGTAACACTCAATTTGATCTACCACGGATTCGTAAATATCACAGGTCTTCGCTTGAAAGTCGGTGTCTATACCCCTGGGCCACCACACTCCCTGTAAGATTGGTTTAGTATAATCACGCCTTCTAGTAAAATCGTATCCTGAGGTATTAAGCCAGCAAAATTCGACATGGAATTTTGCTTTAACTATAATATGAATAATTTTTTATAAGAATTATTTTTAAAAATATTTTCTTAAATGACTTATTTTTATAATTTATTAATGAATAAATGAGTTTAAGTTTCAGTTTGAGTTTAAGTGACCAGGCAATGTTAAGTGCAGATCCATCTGATGTTAAGTGGTTACAACGAAATTTGTCTGGAGTTCCCCTACCGAAGTATGAGATGACTTAAGTCGCATCGCGTTGCGCCCGTCATTTTGACGCGAGGATGTGACGTAATGCAAGTTTAAATAATGTACATTAATCTGAAATCCAACAATCCATTTTATGTACATTTTCAATGCAGGCTAATGACAATCTACCTGTCAAATCAATGCGAGAATTGGGCATCTGGTTATTTGGTATCTGGTGCTAACCTGTCACATAAATAAATCAGTGGAAATTGAATAACTGTGAGTTCATCGGTTGTTGGACATTTATTAATACCGGGTGTTGTGAATACCTATACACATGTTGGTGAAAATAAGACTCCGTCAAGGTCCATGGTTCAGAACAAACTGAAAAAGAAATTTAAACTGCGCCTTTCAAAGAAAGCACAGACAAAAAGTTAAACGTTGTAAGGGGATTTTATTTTTTTGACGAAAGCGATGGATGGTAAGGTGATACAGCCCACCTTATGTTAAATGGTTACCGTTGCCCATAAACAACAAGACGACTCTGAGACAGCGATGATATTCCTCAAGTGCCTGTAATTTCACTGGCGCCCACACCCTTCCACCGAAACACAGCAACGCGAGTGCAGAAAATTCCCAACCAGCAACAGTATGACTCGATGAGATGTCACTGGTTGGGAAACCACCTGCAATTCTGCTTGTCGGCAGATTACCAGACGTGGAGGCAGTACTTTTCCGGACGAAATTGGCACAAGTTCTACAACTACTTTTTTTGCTCCTTTAGCACCACCCAGGGGAAACGTGTAGATCCTATGAGGGTGCACCTACGGACGCGAGCATGTCGTCCAAAGCTTCCTTAAGTCCCTTAGTAACGGAGCTTCCTTACTTTTGGGTACGGAATCTTAATGTCCCACGTGCACATTCAGTTGACTACGTAGCTACATAATTCCTTGATGAGTTGACTGTTCATAATCCGGATCCATAATGTTGATTGACAACTTGATTTGCCTGATTTGATTGTTACGATTACTGAGCGGCTGGTGTATGATTATGCACCGATCGCGTGGCTTGACAATTTCCATAAAAAGAGGTTAGAATATTGAAAAGGTTTTATTGATTTCACTGCTATATTCGACGACTAAGTTGGTTGGAATGTTACCTTTGAAGTCTTGGGGTGAATCTAGACAAGCTTGCTGAGGATTTATGCAATATAAGTCCCAAGGAAGTTTGGCCCACATAAAAAAAATCTGCTTTCGTCCCGCATTGTATGCCGTATTTGGCCCATAATATATTTTAAAGCCAGTGAAGATTTACTCTTGAAGACTCCCAGTCTTTAACTATTTCGTCCTACCTTCAAATTCAGCCGTTTTTTTGTACAGGTAAATTAAAATAATTTTAGTACAGCTGATGTAATAAGTCTTCACTTGACTTGAGATGCGTTTCAGGCACATGTTGCTATTCATAGAATGGTATGTCAATCAAATCTCGTACCTAATCCGATGTACCGACCTACTTTCGATAGATAGTTGAAATTCATACTTATAGTCCGAGATCCAGCTGCAAGATTACTACATTCATCGAGTTTAATCGAAATCTATTTTGTTATGTAATTATGAATAGGTCATTTTTTCCTATGTGGTTATTAAAAGGGGCACTAGTATTTTTAATTCAATAAAATAAGTTGATTACTACGAATTAAATTCGTTATCTTGTTTTTCATATAAATTATAATTTACTTCAAAGCAATATCTAAATGTGAATATGAATATGTGATTGAGAGTTGTAGTGGCTCAGGGGCACAGACGCTGACTTTCAGTCTCAAGGTAGCTGGTTCAAATTGATTGAGTTGACTTTTAATTATCGGGAGTAGGCTGGTGTCCAGCAGTGGGAACTAGAGAGTGATACGGAATATAAGTAAAGAAGTTGAAAAATCTGGGTTTCTGTTGCGGAGCCTTTTCACAGCCAAGTTTGGCTTTGAGAGGCACCTCGGCAAAAAATACATAATGAGGTATATTTAAATAAAGAATAAAGAAAACGTTATTTAGATTTAAGTACTTTGTAAAAGGGATCATGCTCGAAAAGAAAGTAATCCTTTCATTAGAGGTTTCTTGCTTATTCTTCGCCATGGAGTGTCGGATAAATCGCTAATTTTAGTTTTAAGAACATTATGTTCTCGTAGTTTCAGATTTATTTAAAAATATTTTTTTTACTTGGGCTGTTATGACTATTATGATGAAATTATTATAATTAAAACACGAATATATCCACTGATATATCGGCTTCTAAGATATATGTTATACGAAGTATGTCGTCACTAAGCAAGATTTTGTACAATAACAGAAAAATTCGTATAAAAGCTATAGTTTCAATAAATTACCATAAATAACATACTATTTTACGCTGGCTGCAGCATAATATAATTAGAAAAACGCAATAACTTTTATAACATAAACAAGTTAAGCTGCAAAAGAAAGGTTTTTTAAGCTAGCATTAAATTTCGAAAAATTCATGGCGTACACCGCCATGAATTTTTGTAAGTAATTTAATCGTAATAAATAAGAATTTATATTTAATTAGATTTGGCTCAGCATAATTCTCATATAGTAATTATTTTTGGCCAGGTGTGGCATTTTCATTCATTAATTTAAACATTATTATTGAAAAGCCGCAGCGCTACAAAGGAAGCGTAAACAGAGTAGCGTTGATGCAAAAACATAATTAAAAACGCATCATCAATCAAACGTATTCACAGATATCAGGCAGGTACATTAACAGGCAATGCAATATCTGGTCATACAAGTACCAGGGATTCCAAATTCAATTTCATTCCTCCTGACGTTATTCCAATCATAACCAATGACTATTGACTCCGGACCGTGAACAACTTAAAGTTTGTATGTTTTTCATTTGTTTATGATTTTTTTTTTATGTTATATTTATAATGTTGAATTAATCAAAAATGACTGATTTAAAAATCGAGTAATTTTAACCTAGGCGACATTTTATTACAAACTCCTATGGGATCACCTCAAAAATACAGTCTATGAAATAAATTGAAAATATACAACATAAATAAAAATGGCTGCCGAATTTATCTACTAGTAGATTAGGGATCCAGAAAATTCCATATGCAAAATATAAGGACCACATTTTGACTTATGTTTTGTAGTGATCCCAGGCTCCTGCTGAAAACCTCCTGCTTATATTGAAATCGAGTAAAAAATAATCAAGCATTTTTATGCTGTCGCGCACACGTTTCATTCAATGGAAATTGCCAGAGGAAAACAGTGCAAATTTTAAAGTAACGCCTAATCCATCTTAAAAACTTGGGACCAAGGTATGGGTACAAATGAGTCGTGGATCGCACGATCGATAGTCAGGGGCCGATGCGGATTTCGCAAACAACTCTATTTCAAGGTGAACTTAACATGAACGTTTTTACGCGGGCATTGTTCAATGTCGTCGGAACCGCAGAACTAAATTGGTCAAATTATGTTAGTTGACGCTTGCCGCGCGGCTAATCGACGACCTGCACCGTACCAGATACTCGCTTCGACGATTAATCTATGGAGTTATAATAATAGGCGAATGACGCGCAAAAGACATTTTTTAACCGATTTCCAAAGGTCTTCAATTTGGGTGTATTTTTATTTCAATGTTTTTTTAAATCATTTCTCCGGAATGTATGAAACGATTTGTTGGATTATTTTTTTGTTGGAATGGATATGCTTTCAGATTGGTTCCATACATTTTTATCAATATCCATTCACTAGTTTCATAGCTAAATCAAAATCACTGGAAAAAAACATGTAATCCAAGAATATTCAAACGAAATTGCGTATTTTGCTTTTTTCTTCACCCGTTGGTACACCGAATGGATGTTTCTTTTTTTAAATGGTGGGGCCTTAGGGGCGAGGAATATCGGATGAAAATATTGATATCGGTTTTCTATTTTTAAGTTCTTATTCAAGCTTCAGGAATAAAAATAATCTCACAAAGCGTTTCTTAATCATATAAAGAGCCTATTGCTGTAGTACAAAAATAAATAAGACATAAAGTATATACAAAGGCGAGCTTAACCTTTACAAAGAGTATTCATCCAGCAAATCTTTGATGCTCCTGATGCTTTGAGGGGATAATAGTGGTATTTGCAAACATTCAAAAGGGAAATATATGTATTGTAACATTTCTATGCAACTTGTTTTATGAGAGCCTGGTACCTGAAATAGATTTATAAAACCTGTATACAGGTCACCAGTCTATGGATTGAACTTATATGGAACAAAATATCTTCTCTCGTGCGAGTATGTGGCCTCAAACTCAAACTCTCATTTATTCCTTTAGATCTCAAGTATCATCACGTATGAACACGTATGAACAAGTATGAACACGTCAAATTTTACAGACACAAGTAAACATATTCGTGAGGACTCACAGGAACTCCTTAAGCACATTACATGCACATCAGAAGCACGGAAGCACTCAAAACAGAATAGTAATATGAGATTACAAAATAAATACTATGTAAGTATTGTATTATCAAGTTTCCATAGTACAAGGTATGCATAGTTTGGGGTTAGATGGCGCTGTGTGGAGTGTCCATGAATATTTAATTATTTAATTAATTATCAATTTGCTTATCTTTTACTTATATGCTGCCTGGACCTGTATATCATTATTATTATTATTATAAGATTTAGCCTGTCGGATTATTAAGAAATGTGTTTTGTACTGAAAGACAACGTTACCAGTAAGGTAAGGAAAAAGTTGTGGCTCTGCATTACTTCTTATGAAAGAATGCGTAAATATATATATATTTAATGGTATATATTATATATATATACCTTATAATTTTTATACAGCACTCTCTGGATCTCAGTCCAGTAGTAGATAAAGAGGATTGGCTGCTTTCTCATACAAATTAGCTTGATTGTTGATTGTTTGGCTGCAGACTCATACCTTTGGAGCATAACATCTACATTTGCGTCCGATCGGATACGCAAACAAGTTGAGCCAAATATTTACTAACTATTGCCAATTTCGAACCTCTAGATATTTGAAGAGTAGCATGTGAAGTGAACGAAGTTCTCTAACTTTCATTGGACGAATCGCCATCGTCGGCATGCATGTATGAGGGTGCAATTAAAGCCTCCTCACTGTTTAATGTATCTTCTGAAAGTGAGAAGACCATTTTGCTCGTATGCAAAGGAATACCTTTTGATGTACCTGTAGTACTCAAAAGGTTATAGGCGCAATCTATATTAGTAGTTGTCAAAGCTCGCCTGGAGAAGAAATGGACATCGCATTACTGTGTTCCAATGGAAGGGTGTGGGTGCCAGTGAAATCACAGATACAATAGACGTTACCGTCACCCGATACGAGGTTGTTACTTGTCATGCACGGGGATGTTACTGTGCTTTATCTAAATTTATCGAAATAGAACATCATTAGGGTACATCCACACGAGGCGCACGACGCCGCTAATTGGTATAACTTTTATGACATGATGATCAACTGGGACATAAAAATTTTAACCTCAATTTTTAAGATTTGGAAAAAAAATCCTTATATAAATTTTCAGTCTGCATAAATATTTTTTTTACAAATGTGCTTATCGTTAACGATCTTTTGCAACTAAAACAACATATAAATCTGTTTTTTTTTAAACATAGCCGAAATTCTGAACTCGTTTTGTTATCCAAATTATTTTAGATCACCCGTAATCAGCTAACAAGTTAAACCTAGTTACTAACTATCGAAGCTTTGTTAATAAGTTAAAACTATTCTGATCTGAAAGTTTCACTTTTGGATTATAATAATACCTACTAAAATAGTTTTAGTACTTTTAACTAAAACTATTCGAGTTTTAGTACCTAAAACGTATACTAGGTAATATTGGTATAATTTCTCTCGAACAAACCTACTCATTTTAGTTTCGGCCTCCAACCTTCCTCCTGTAAGGATATCTATTCTCAACATGTGAGAGTAGATAGGCAGTAACATAAGTAATCTTGATACATAAAACGAGCTAAAATATACAAGTAACTGATTTAAAAATCGAAATTCGACTTAATTTCTTTTATCCCCTATTTTTCATCCTTATAAGTAAAATTTTGTTATGTAATTTATTTTATTATGTAATTTATATGGGTCTACGAGACAATACATCCCCGTCTCAGAGTGACAGGTGCAACGCGATGTGACTTGGAGACCCAAGTCACATCGCGTTGCACCTGTCACTTAGTTAAGAGAGGACTAGAGTCAGTTTATTGTTGTATATAAGCGGCAGTAACCACGTGGCTCATGCCGAAGCATGCCTGTTCTTTACAGATTATTGGTCAAGGTATGGATAGGTGGCTGCTTAGTGACATTTGAACTGAGCGCTTCCGTTACGTTAAGATGTCCATGTTGGCTATTCTAGTCGATAAGCCATAAGGCCTTCGTACAGTTTGATGACTTTGACATTAGATATGGCAAACTCATACGAAATGATAAAACTAAGAAGAAACCCTTCCACGTACCGAAATTTTAGATATCCAAAAATAAATTGTACTAACCTATTTCATTACAAAACCGTGTGTAAAAAAGTGCGTAAAATCATTCACGCAATGTTT